>CM038145.1:24034345-24534345 GCA_021437245.1 Aegilops speltoides | reverse complement strand
ATTACAACATCCGTGCATCTTTTTTGCACACTTCTAAAACTAGTACATCATTGCTAACTACGGTTATTACTATGTTTTTCAACAGATAATCCCGAATGATTGTGTGCCTCATCCGATGTATACGCGTGGTAGCCTTCATGTTTTGAACATACTACCGTGTCGCCCTACTGAATCTCAACTGTCCATACCGGTTTCTAAAAGAAGTGGAGACATAACAATCAAAGAATGGATAAAATATATGGACAGTCGTAAGGAGCTTCTTGGAAGCAATAAGCAGCGAAAGGCAAGAATTGGAGACAGGATGATCGCCATTCTTCATAACGGAGAGTTAGGGTCTATATTGTTTTATGCTATTTTACCTTAAGGGTGTTTAGGTCCTACCTGATACTGATGATCATGTGCTAAGAACAATTATGTAGGGTTGGGTTCGATGACTATATATGAGGATGATGATCGTATGACTTATTATTAATAACGAGTAGAAGTTGTATGATGATGCATGATTAGTACGACTTGTTATTATATATATATGATGATGTAATGATGCAAAAGCATGCATGAGCATGTTATATCAAGGGTGCAATGAACATAGCAGCAGCGTTGATAAACAATTAAAGCATGCATGATGTATATATGATGCATAACGGTACAATGTGTTGTATCGTAAAATACCAGCAAACGAAAAAGAATTAAAATGGGAACACAAAATTAAATGAAAAGAAATCATAAAACTAAAACCCACTAAACCTTATAGTACGGTTGGTGTTACCAACCGGTACTAATGGCCTCGAAGTCGCCGGGCTAGCTAGTGCCACGTGGTATGCTTTTTAGCACCGGTTCGTCTTGAACCGGTGCTAAAGGGGAGGGGCCTTTAGTGTCCACTAATTAGTGCCGGTTATGTAACCGGCACTATAGGGCCTTACGAACCGATGCTAATGCCCGGTTCTGCACTAGTGTGAGATATAGAAGAAAGAGTCTTGGCTAAAGATTGATAGCGCTGAACAATGACAACAATCTCTTGGCCTCGGCAAAGTGCAAAATCAGATGGCCTGTTCACGAAAAAAAAGACAGTAAGATGTTATATTTCGGCAAGCCAAATGCGAACCAATCAAGCAATTAGCTTGCATAGTACAGAAACACCAAGCCCAGATAGATGGTCAACCTTTTTTTTAAACGCGGTCCCTTCATTAAGAAGAAGAGAATTGCCCGGTTAATCAACGGAAAGCTGGGCAAAAACCGTTACAGCACGCCCCAAAAAGGGCACCATCAACCCACGCCGACCCCAGAACCTGCACACTAGGTGAGCTGCTAGCTCCATCACCCGAGCAACCCAAAGTCGACACTCTACAACCAGAACCGAAGCCGCCGCTCCGGCGTCCACACCGACCCCAAGGCCGCGCACCAGGCAAGCCGTCAGTCCTCCCGCCCGAGCGACCGGAGCCAACACCGTACAACCATGTCTGAAGCCGCCGCTCCGACGTACATAAGAAAACCTCACTCGCCGACCCCGAGGCCACGCTACAGCGAGCCGTCAGCTTCGTCACCCGAGCAACCGATGCTGACACCCATCAACCATCACCGGAGCCGCTGCTCCGGCATCTACGCCGACTCCGAGGTGGCGCACCAGGCTGGTCAACGACACTGCCACATATGTGACCAATGTCGGCACCCGTCCATGACGATGAGCTCCGGAGCCGCCGCTCCGACATCCACGTCGACCCCGAGGCCGCACACCACGCTGGTCAATGACACTGCCACTCACGTGACCAATGCCGACACCCCTCCATGACGATGAGCTCTGGAGCCGCCACTCCGACATCCACGCGACCCCGAGGCCGCGCACCACCCGAGCCGATGACTCTCGCAGGACAAGTACACTCCAGAATGATGCCTCCAAGAAGGACCGCGACACCGAAGCGCCGCCATCGTCCGCTCTAGGAACCTGGAACAAGTGTTTACCCCATAGCGCAAGAGAAGATGTCGTAGACCCTCGAATGACGACGCCTCCAATAAAGTGTGCAACGCCCATAGGTGTCGCTGTCGTCGGCTCCGACCAAGGCCAGAGCAAGGCTTTCGCCCCGAGCAGCAAGTGAAAGCCCTTCCCCCAAAGCGGCACATAAGAGCCACCGCCCACCCAAACCACCAAACGCCACAAGAGCCCAACGACATCGGTCGGAGCAGCCCCGCCGCCGCCACCTGCGCCACGCAGAGCCACAGACAAGGCCACACCATCACCACCGGAGGAGCCAGATCCGGCCACGTCTGGTCAGATCCGGTGCCCCACGCAGCAACAGCAGCCAAGCCACCGGCCAACGCCAAGCGTCCCTGGCATGACCGAGGGCTGATGCACCACTGAAGAGCACAAACGCCCCAAGATCCAGCCACGGGGGTGCCCATGTAGCCACCACGACTGCCGTCGCCAAAGAAGAGGTCTGAGGCTGCCGCCCCGGCATCCGAGCACCACAGTCCCACACGCGCTCAGCGGCCCCATCGGAGGCAACGAGCCGGCTCCCGCATCCTACGAACTCCAGCCGATGACCGCCGAGCACCACTCCCTAACGCGACCTGCAGAACCCTTATGCCTGACGGCCAGATCTAGGGGTGACACCTGCCCTGCATCTTCCACCTGCGTGCTCTGCACCAGGTGGCCTCCTGAGTGCCAACTCGCCGGATCTGCAACTCCGGCGCCCGGCCACGCGCCCTGGGCCGCCGAACGCTATCTTCAACTCAGCTGCCCAGATCGGGCCCGCCCCATCGCGCCGCCAACCGCTCCAGCCGGCGTGTCACTGGATGACCAGCAGCTAGCCTAGCCCCGGGTACGTATGTGCATAAGTAATTTTTTTTAACTAAATTTAGCCTCTCGACAAGAGGGTCAGTTGGAATTTCCGGTTCACATACCTCCTAGATAAAAACATCTATGTCACGTTGGTCGGCATAATTGTCATAAACACTAAATCAAACAAATAGTTATAAAACATAATAGACCACATCCGAATCATAGACAGGACGAGGGCCGATAGGGGTGGATACCCAAACCATGGCACTATATAATAATAAATAATAATAAAAGTAAAAACATTATACAAGTATCTATCTAAATCATACAAGTAAGAATTTTTTTCTTTTAGAAAGAAGATAAAAACAAGAGGCTTACCACGATGGTGCCGGCGGCGAGATCGGCGCGGGCGATCGACGGTCGTGAGGACAGGGACGGGGACAACACCCTACACATGTGCAGACTCTAAGAGGTTAATTTCAGCTCAAATTGTGCATCTAAATCAAAAGAACTTCCACATACACTCCTTCACTGAAAACCACACACCACTCTACTTCTAGAGCATTTAAAATGAGCTAAGCTAGCAGTGAGAGATGAAACGATGAAGTTGCTAACCTTTTAAAACACTTATGTAGTTGGTGCACTGGCAAACCTACACAAATCTTGAGGAAAATATAGCTTGAAGGTCGAGCTTGGAGAGGAGAAAGCTTAAGTGTGGCTCCGGTATTTCATCAAAGACCTCATGTGCATAGGAGGTGAGAAAGAAGCACACCCCCACACGCCGGCCGGCCAAAAAACAGTGAGCGGGCAGAGGCGAGCATATATATAGGCATCCCTTTAGTCCCAATTGGTGGCTAGAACCGGGAGAGAAGATTGACCTCTAGTCCCGGTTCCAGCCACCAACCGAGACTAAAGGGGCTGCGCGAGGAGCGAGGCCCTTTAGTCCCAGTTCGTGTCTGGAACCGGGACTAAAGGGGTCAGACAAACCGGGACTGGTGCCTGCCGAGGCCCGGCCGGCGCCCTGGCCTCACGAACCGGGACTGATGCATTCATTGGTCCTGGTTCGTAACAGAATCGGGATTAATGCTCTTATCTGGCCTAAACCAAAGCTCTGTTTTCTACTAGTGTAAAAAAGAATAGTCACGTGAAATTGTAAGGTGAAAACTTTAAGAGATGAGATAGAAGGAGTCACGGCTAAAGAATGATAGTGTTGAACAATGGTAGCAATCTCTTGGCCTCGGCCAAGTGCAAAGCAGGTCACCTGTTCACGAAAGAAAAGATAGTAAGATGTTATATTTCAGCAAGCCAAATGCGCTGAACAAGAACCAATCAAGCAATGAGCTTGCATAGTACGCAAACACCAAGCCCAGATAGATGGTCAACCTTTCATTTGTTGATGTTGGTGCCCTCAAAGATCATTGTTTGTTCACAGTGTCCAGGACCATATCAATTTTGTTTTCAACGTTATCATCTACCCATTCCTGTGATAAAGAATAGTGTTTTCCCCCACGTAAATATAGGTATCTAAAGGTGAAGTTCTCTGGATTTACTTCTTTGAAACAGGCTTTCGCCCTGCTTTATATATAAAGCAACAACTGTCGTGGTTTTAAGTCTGACAGTAGAATGGGGGTAGGTATGGAGAGGCAAGATCCTAGCTATGGAGCAGTTGTAAACACAAGGGATGTACGAGTTCAGGCCCTTCTCGGAGGAAGTAACAGCCCTACGTCTCGGAGCCCGGAGGCGGTCGACTGGATTATGAGTGTATGGATTACAAGGGTGCGAACCCCTTACACTGAGGAGGGGGGTGGCTTATATAGTGTCCGCTGACCCTCCGCCCTCAAGAATGCAGGGTTTAAAGTACATTAAGTCTAGGCGTTACTGGTAACGCCTTACATAAAGTGTCCTAAATGCCATAAAGACTACTTAATTACAGACCGTTTGGATGCAGAGTGGCTCTTCATCTCTTGGTGGTCGAGTGAGTCTTCATGGTCGAGTCCTTCGAGTCCGTCGAGTGAAGTTCCTCTTGGTCGACTGGAAGGCAGTTTCTTCTGAAGGTATCCTTGGGTAGGGTACTTAAATCAGGTCTATGACGCTACCCTAGGTACATGACTTCATCATTAGCCCCCGAATGGATCGAGGTTTGAGTGAGGAAGGAGTTGATAATATTTCCGACCTGCTTTTGTGTTCTGGACATGTATCGTCTTGGACCAATAATCTCTTCGTTGATAACAACAACTTTTCTTTCAGTCGCCTTGATCCATTCTTTTCTCCCGTCGAGTGAACTTTTGAACTTCGTAATTTCCGAGCGACGGATCGCAGGAAATCTCTCGTCTGACAGATCGATCTGCTGTTAGCGGATTTTGTGGGATTCGAATTTTGGGAAGCGCCTGGCGGGCGGACATGGCTTCGGATGGGATAGGGCATAGACGCCTCGATTCCCATGCCGTCTTTTTCGCCACGTATCGCATACGCGCGACTGTTTCGGGATGTGATTGGATTGCCTGGGCCCACTTGTCATCCACTCGGAAGTGCTCTTATAAAGTGCGCCCGGCGAGGATTTTTTGAACAGTACCTCTCCACTTCTCCTTCTGTCCTTTCCGCCTCCGCCCACCGCGCCTGCTCTCGCCTCCGCCCAACCACTCCTCGCACGCTTCGCCGGCAACAATGGTGAAGGAGAAGACGGCGGCTCTGGAGCGCACGAACAAGGCGATGGCGACGGGGAAGGCGAAAGGGAGAGCGACCAGTCGGGGCGGATCCTCGTCAAGGTCCCGCCTGCCGCACGGCTGGGTTCAAGGGGATTGGATCCGCTCGACCATCACCGAGAGGGATCTCACCGAGATGGCCAACGAGGGTTTGATCCCCCACGGGGCAGCAAGGCTCCCGAGGAACGAGTGGCAACCACGGCCGCAGGAGGGTGAGTTTGTTCTTCTGGCTACCCACGTCGACCGCGGGTTCTCCCTGCCTCCGAGTGTTTTCTTCCGTGGTTTCTTGAATTTATTTGGGGCGCAACTCCACCACTTCAATCCAAATTCTATCGCCTACCTTGCTGCCTTCATGTCCATGTGCGAGAACTTCCTGGGCTGCCGACCGCACTGGGGTTTGTTCAAGCACATATTCACTTGTCGTTCTCAGACAGTGAAAAAGGCGAGTCCAGATGATGACAAGACCAAGGTTATTCAGATGTGTGGGGGTCTGGGGATTCAGATGAGGAGCAAGAGCACCTTTCCAGCTATGACCCTCCCCGAGTCGGTCAGAGGATGGCAGTCGACTTGGTTCTACTGCCAAGATGAGTCGACGCCGGGGCAGTCGAGTGGTCTCCCTCCGTTCTCTATGGACCGAGCGCACAAGCCCTCTTCTCTGAAGGTGCTCCCTGAGGAGAAACCCCAAGTGAAGATGTTGATGGAGCGTGTAGTCCAGTTAGTTCGGGAAGGAGTGACGGGTATGGACCTTCTGGAGGTCTTCCTTAGGCGGCGCATCCAGCCACTTCAGTACCGAGGCCATTGTATGTGGCTGTACTGTGGAACCGAGGATGAAACTCGGGTCCATCCAGAAGCAGTCGACGATGCCACACTGGAGAGGTGGATGGCCGCGGTCACAGGGAATAAAGACAACCCTCGAGGAGCCAGGAGGACCGCCACTCGGCCATTCTAGCACTCCAGACAAGGTATGCCCACTTTACCCCAAATTGTAATCTTGCCATACTTATTCTGCTTTCGCTGCAAATTGGTCGATTGATCTTTATTTTGCTGTCTATCAGGCCTTCACCGAACTATACTCGATACCCAATGGAGCAGAGACGCCGACTGAGGAAGAGGAAGGAAGTGGGGGCGAAAGTCAAGAGGACTGGGATTCGGACGCTGCTGCTGATGATGAAGATGATGACTCTGATGGGGAGGAAGAAGAGGAGGAGGAGGAAGTTGCACCGCCTCGCTCGGAAAGGCGATCGAAGCTCGTCCATGACCCAACAACCGAACGTGGCAAAGGGGTCGCGGCTGTCGCACAGTCGACGAAGCGCCCTCGGACCACTTCTCCGGCGCCGACTGAGAAGGCTCCGAAGCAATCTCGAATGGCGCCATCGAAGCCGGCGAAGGTCTTGCCGAAGATGAAGGTGTCGATCCCCACCATATCAGGGTAAAAATGCTACTTGAGTCTTCTTTCTCTACATGAGTTTATTTTTGGTCGACTCATGAGTTAACCGACTGATTTTTGGAATTGCAGTGCTGCTACTTCTGATACCTCGGCCAGGGCTGACGATCATGAGATGGAAGATGTTGCTACCTCAAAACCTGGTATGACTTTCATAATCTCGTCTTTAGTTGATTGGCTCTTTGCTTCTAATTTTGATTCTTGTCTGTAGCTCCATCCAATGTCGTTATTACCCTTCCTGACGATGACGATGAAGAACCACTAGGCCAAGGAGGAACAGGAAAGCGTCTACTGGCAAGGTGACTCAGGATGTGCCAGCCTCTGAGACACTGGTCGCGGAGGGAGAGAACACCACTCGACCCACCGTATCTTTTGCGGTGCCGTTGACGAGTGCTCACCCCGCATCGTTGAGTGCTGCACAGCCTTCACTTTTCTCGACCCACTACGTCCCAGAGGATCAAGCCAGTGTTGCGAAAGAAGCGATACGCCAAGCGGGAGTCATGATGGAGCAAGTGAAGGCCATCCGAGAAGCCAGCCAGGCAGCCTATGACGCCGCCCGCTCTTCAAAGTAACGCTCGTGTCATCGGTCATCGCTGCTCGTTAGGGATATGATATCTGAAAATTCTTCTTTCGAAATCCGTAGTAGTTGTCCTACACCCACCGGGTGTGTCGATTGAATTCGGGTTAGTGGGGGCACGCCGAGTGCACCCACCGGGTGTAGTCCCAAGGCTATGGTGGACTGGTGGCGATCGACCATAGGCTTTATAAGTTAAGTTTTTCCTTCATTCGACTAGGTCGAATGGATTTCCCAAACCGGTGGGGGCACGCTGAGTGCACCCACTGGGTGTAGTCCCCGAGACTGTGGTCGACTGCTTGAAGTTGACTACAGTCTGAAGAATACATCCTGTTTTTTTTTGGTTGTTGGTCGACTGGTTGACTCTTCTTTGATAGAACTAGTGGGGGCACGCTGAGTGCACCCACTGGGTGTAGTCCCCGAGACTACGGTTGAATGTTTGCATTCGGCTGTAGTCTTAGAAACATATGATTTTTCTTTAGTCACTCGGGAGTGACTTGTCTTTGACATATGTCGATTGGTTCTTCATAGAAATCCTGCGACCTTGCGGCTCGTTACACCGAGTTGGAGAACAAACATATCCAACTCGAGCTTGATCTGAAGCTGGTCCAGGAGAATTTGGCGAAGGCAAAGGAAGAAGCTAAAGGTATGTTTGGTGAGGCCTCAACGACTGCCTTTGCCTCTCATTTGTTTCAAAGTCTGATCTTGCTGTAACTTTGCAGGCAAAGTGAAGGAAGCCCAGAAGAAGAAAGACCTTGAGCTAGCTGAGATGCAGAAGATAGCTTTAGAGAAGACCAAGCTCACAGACGAGAAGTTGGCTTCGGTCACCAGGCTTGAAGAAGAAAACACCAATCTGAAAGCTGCTCTTGATGTTGCCAACAAAGAAGTGAGTCGACTGAAAAGTGACAAGATTGCCCTGAATGACAAAGCCAGTGAGCTGGTTGGGAAGAAGAAAGATCTGGAGGCTTATCTGGGCAGACTCGCCAAGAAGCTTTTCCTCATACTCGAAGGTAAACTTTTGCACCAAACGGGTATTCTAACTGTGATCTCTCTATTCAATTGTTGTCTTGACTCGGTGATTGTGCTTGTAGAATTTTGCCAAAACTTTGAAGAGGAGACTGGTCGACTGGAGCGTAACCTGGACCCCATCAACTCTCCGGTGAATGGTGAAGTCGCCATGAACGTGCTCCGACTCGAATCTCGTGTTGCTGCCGTTGTTGATTATCTCGCAAGGCTGAAGGTCTCCCACTACTAGGGAAAAGCCTATACATAGAATCTTAGCTGCAGCGCAGTTCAAAATAGAGCGCTGCTGCTAAGTAGTTGTAGCGCGGGTTACGTAAACTCGCTGCCGATAAAGATTTAGCGATGGAGCGCCGACCGAAACGCGCTGCTACAAATATCAACCAGCGGTGTTCCCCAACTCTAAGTAGCAGATGGCGGTCGCAATAACAGCGCCATCGCTAAGCACGTAGTAGTAGCGTGGTTTCTCGAGATCGCTGCTTTGGTAAGTTTCAAATTGCCACAATTTTTGTCCCGATTAGCAGAGCGCCATCATAAGCGCTGCTGCTAAGTTCTTAGCAGCAGCGCGTTTTCTCTCCCGCACTACTGCTAACTCCACCAACCCCCAACCCGTCCCTCCCTCCCCTTCCTTTTCCCTTCCCCTACCTCCCCTCTCCTCTCTTCCCTCCACCACATGCTCCCCTCTCACTCTTCTTCTTCTCAATACTTCTCCCCATTACTTTCTCTCTTCTCTATCCACCTTCTCTCTCTTCATTACTCCTACATAACTACACCACCTCCATTAATGCATCTCCTTTCTCTTTTCCTTCCCCTCCACTAGTTGAAGTTGTCTCCTTCCAAATTAGGTAGCTAGGTAGATGTAGGATTTAGTTAAGGACCTATTTGCCCCTAACTAGATCTATCTTTGTCAAGAAGAGCTTTGTGCACTTTTGATCTCCCTACAACATCATCTCCGCCATCGAGATAGAGGTGATGAAAATTTCATGCTTTTGCAAAATGGAAATGTGTTTATGTGTGTGTGATATGTTTGTGGAAATTGTGTGTGTGGCATGAGTTGACGCCGCCAAATTGTGCTTTTGAGTTGCCTATGTTTTGCCGAAATGTCGATTTATTTCCGTTTCGGCGAATTCCGGGCAAACTCTAGATCCATATATGTCCTATTTTTAGGGAAGGTCATGCCAAATTTTTTTATGACTTTGATGCATGCATGCATTTTTACAATCAATTTTTTATTATTACCGTGCAGAGTTGACGATGGTCAGTGGAACGATGGTGGACAGGTGGTTGCGGTCGGCGGTGGAAGACATGAAAGAAAATAACCGGACAGAGGTTTTATGTCGAAAATGCAAAGGAATAGTTTGGCTCGACCCCCATGACGATGGTCGTGTCGAAGCGCACCTGCTCATGACTGGTTTCATGGATGGCTATACTCGGTGGATAATTGAAGATGAGGATGACGATGTTGAGGATGCCGACGGGCAGGCAATGATGACACGGGCAAGACGAAGAGATGATCGATAATGGCGGCGGGAAGAGGCCGGACATGGCGGCGGAGAAGGGCCGGACATGGCGGAGGAGAAGGGCGGACATGGCGGCGGAGAGAATGACATGGACTCCACACAGCAGAGTTAAATCGGTACTAAGTTCAATTAAAGGGACCCTCATGTTCAAGCATTGCTTCGCAAGGAGACGAGTATCGAGAGAGCTGCTTCTAGAGAGGAGGCTAAGCTGGAGCAACGGTGGTAGACTCAACACTCCATTGTATGATGGTTGCAATCCTGAGGTGACCGGTTGAGTTTCACGCCCAACTCCAAGACGAAGGCTAAAAACAAATGGACCGACACTAGCCTCGATGAGCATCTCAAGTACCTAAAGGATGTTCTTCCTTGGGTAATCTATGTCCTACTAGTGTTGATGAGGCCAAGAAGATCGTGTGCCCTCTTGATCTGCCACAGGTTAGATACCATGCTTGCATCAACGATTGCATAATTTATCGGAAGGAGCATGCGGAAAAACAAGCTATCCGTGTGCAATGCTTCTCGATACAAGAAGGCCGGAAGAAATGTCCCCGTAAAGTTGTATGGTACTTACCGATCACCCCCGTCTCAGAGGTATTTTGTAGACCCCAAGGAAGCAAAGCTAATGCACCGCACGCGGAGAGGAAGAAGCCCGACGATGGAGATGATCCGAAGTCGAGACACGTGAAGGATGGAAGCCGATGGAGAGCGTTGAACAGCTTCTATCGGTATTTTGAATGTGATGCAAGGAACATCGTGCTCGGCGCGTGTACCGATGGCATGAACCGTTTGGCAACCGAACACCAACCATAGTACATGGCCCGTGTTTGTATGGATGTACAACCTCCCCCTGGTTGCGCATGAAATCAAGTACATTCACATGAGCATGCTTATTCAAGGGCGAAACAACCAGGAAATAATATTAATTTCTATCTGGGCTACTTCAAGAGGAGTTAGACACGTTATGGAAAACACCGCCAAGACATGGGACGCCAAACAAAGGTGAGTATTTCAACATGAGAGCAGCGCGATCACGACAAAGGCAGGACTATCTCGATTCACGGATATGTGGCGGGCGGTGTGCCATGGATATTGCGGATGCACGGTGCATGGATGATACAACGCCTCAGCAGCTAACATCAAGGAAAGATGGCGGGTCTGGGAAAATCGTGTACATGCGGCATCGAAGATGGCTTGAACAGGACGACCCGTGGAGAAACCGTGGAGATCTATTCAATGGTCACGCTGAGCATCGAGGACCTCCACGTAAGTGGAGCGGTGCCGAAATCGATGAGCTGTTGAAAAACTGGAATGAGTGCCCCGCGCCGAAAGACGATGAGAAAGGCGCCGGATCCGCTGCTGAAGGTATGGAAGACGAGGTCGTGTTCGGGACTTGAGTATCGGCACAAACTCGATACACCTCATTGCCTTGATCAAATGCATATCTGTAAGAATGTCCTTGAGAGCTTGCTCGCAACACCGATGAACATGCCGGATAAGACCAAGGATGGGCCAAGGCAAGAAAAGACTTGCAAGATTTGAAAATCAGGAAGATCTCGCACATGCCGCCCGTAAAATGTCGACGAGACAGAGACGGAGACAGAGGCACGGAGAAGAAGGGCAAGAAGTTAAAGAAAGAAGATTATTGCCCCCTCTTGCTTCACCTTAAGTCAGCTGAGATCAATAAATTCTTTAAGTGCCTTACGGAGTGAAAGTTAGTTCAGGTTACTGTGGCAAGATAAGCAGATATCTACACACGGACAAGAAAAGGATCAGCGGGGTGAAGTCTCATGACTGTCATGTGATGATGATGCAGATACTACCTGTTGCCCTTAGAGGGATAATGGACAAGCACGTCCGTGACACGCTTATTGGTCTCTGCAACTTTTTCGACGCCATCTCTCGAAAGTCGATCGTGTGAAGCAGCTCCAAAGGCTACTGTGAAGAGATCGTTGTGATCTTGAATGAGCTTGAGATGTACTTCCCGCCTGCGTTCTTCGATGTGATGGTGCATCTGTGTGTCCATATTGTGGATGACATAATAGACATGTGGCCGTCATTCCCGCACAACATGATGCCGTTTGAGAGGATGAATGGGATCATCAAAGGATTCGTTTCAGAATATGTCCCGTCCGGATGGAAGCATCGTCCGTGGCTATTTGGCACAAGAGTGCATCTCTTTCGTGAGAATTTTCTATATGGCGCAGACCAGCCGCCGGTGTTAGTGTTTGTTTGCCGCTAACAAGCACGATGGGAGGCTCAAGGAGATGGTCACCGAACGGTCTGTGGAACTGCACGTGGCATACTCAGATCGATGCAAGAACTTTGACAAAGCAAACTTGGTAGTGCTACAACACCTAGACGAGGTAGATCCTTTCGTGGCAATCGCACAAAGAAATTATCGCAAAGAAGTATCGTGACCGGGGTATGCGTGACGGACGCGGGTTACTAGAGAGCACAACTCCACTTTCTGCATTGGTTCAAAGAGCATATTATTGCTAATCCCGGAGGAGGGCTCTACGGACGGATTGCTCATATACGCTTTAGCACATGGCCCTCGCCCAACCTCGTAACCTATCGTGCATATGATATCAACGGATACACGTTCTACACGGAGGCAAAAGATATGGACAAGAATGATCGAACTCGGGGGTGACGATGGAATGCATGACCGCAGCGACAACGCACAACCGAACGATTTTATGGAAGGGTCGAGGAGATCTGGGAGCTTGACTACTCGATCGCACAACACGACGATGTTCCGTGTCGATGGGCTAAGAATGTCGAAGAGAAAGCCGGATGTTCACTACCATGACTATACCCGACGCCAAGTGCGCTACCGTGAACGCTATCGCAAAAAACGAGCCATGGGTATACACTAAGCACGTGACACAATGCTTCTTCATAATCGACCCGCAATCCCAGCCGTGTTGTCGTGAGGAGAGGCAAAAGGAACATCATTGGAATGGATGGAGTCGCCAACGAGGAAGACTATGATCAAGACGGCAACCCAATGAGGGAAGATGACGATGATGATGAAGTATACGCCAAAAGAAGAATCAATACTACATTACCTAAGAAAATCGTACTCCATGGAAAAGGCAAAGTCACAATGAGGGGCTCAATTATTCTTCGACGAACAAGAAGGGAAAGAAGCTGACTCAAAAACGAAAACGTCAGCACTGAGGAAACGTATGTTATGGGTCCAATGATGTGTAATATATATATGTACCTATTTCGTATACACACTTAGCCATTATTATGCATGGGTCAATGATGTGTAATATATATATATTCCTATTTTGCATACATATTAAACCGTCAAATGATGCAATATATATCGCCCTCCCTTCGCTCACCGCCTCGGAAATAAAAGTGGGATAAAATAAAGGAAAAGAAAAGGAAAACTGGCGATAGCGACGGTAGTAGCAAATGCGTTTCCACAAAACCGCTGCTGCTAGATCTTAGTAGTAGCGTGTTTTCATAAACACTGCCGCTATGCACCATAGTAGTAGCGAAGTTTCTCATAAAGCGCTGCAGCTACAGATCATAGTAGTAGCGCGTTCCTCAAAACCGCTGCAGCTACAGAATATAGCAGCAAGCATTTTACATAATGCGCCATCGCTACGCCCACTTAACCCAAAATTACTTTTCGCCCAGCTTCATCCCGCCATTTCCCAAATCCCCTCTCTCTCCGGCCCCGTCGCTCCTCACTTGGCCGACCTGCCCCGGCCGCTTCGCCCGACTCATGGCGCCGCCGCCTCGCCCGTCCGTCCTCGACCCTACTCCCAAGGCTCGCCTCGACCATGCCGCTTGCCCCGACCAACCGCTCGCCCCGACTCGGCGCAAGGCTCACCTCGACAGCGCTCGCCCGACCCGTCGGGCCTCGCCTCCCTCCTCTCCCCTGCCGGACGTTATCGGGCCTGCCTCCTCGCCCCTGCACTCTCTGTAAACCCCCCCTCTCTGCTAGGGTTCTTAATGTTAATTAATTAGGTTATCTATTTAGTTATGAATTTAGCTAGTTTTCAAAATTAGCTGAATTTATATGGAAATTTGAACTGGACATGTGATATGTGCATATGTCATGTTTTGGACATGTCATGTTTGGAAAATGATCCGAGTGGCCTATGTTACGCTGAAATGTTGATTCATTTCCGTTTCAGTGAATTTCAAGCGCTCGATATGTCCATTTTTTAGCAAAGGTCATGCCGAAATTTCCCGTGAATAAAGGCATGATTTGTGCTACATAGTTGGCATATCGAGTGCTGGCACATAGATTTCTTTTTATGTCATTTCTCATTTATTCATACTTTTAGAAATAAATGATGCCACTTAATCATAGGAAACATGTCGAACAACGAAGAAACTGGGCCTTCTGACCAAAATGAGACGAGATGGATTATGAGGGTGAACAAGAGTACCTCGACTATTTGATGCTAAGCAAGGTTTGCAGGTCGGCCTCGATGATGGTCTCGACGCCGACATCGACACCGACGGCGCCAAGCATCGATGGCGGCGCCGAGATCAAGGGAAGGTACCGCCCGATGCCGATACCGAAAAGAGGAAGCATAAGAAGCAGAGGATACGAAAACCTAACAAACTAGGGATTGGACGACTTGTGATCACAAAGATGGCACCGCAAGTTTGAGCCATTAGAGCGGAAGAACCTCGCAAGTGCTATGGGAACCAAGTAGGATGCATCCTACGGAATGCGCGAGCATCAACGACGATGACTTAAGGAGTAAAGAACATTTGACGCAGCTTGCTCCTAACGGTTGCACAAGAGATTCAAGTTCCCGACCGATGATAACATAGAACAACCGTGGGATGATCCAAGATGAAAAAGATTAACAATCACGCCATGGGCATGTTCAAGAATGATTTGGCCTCCGGAAAGGGAGGGTGAAACAAGCTATTGAGGCTGATGAACCCCTGCCCAAGATTCTCGGAGGAAAATCCGACACTTACGGAAGAGGAGTTCAAAAGTTCAAGGACACTTGCACTACCGAGGCAGCCAAGGCTAAGGCTGCGAAATTCAAAAGCCTTCAGAAAGGAACACGGAAGCATCGCCTCGGAAGCCGTGGCTACCTCGGTAAAAGGCCCATATGGGATAAGGAGGACGCGAACGTGAAGCCGCGGGTCTCCTGCACCCCTTCGCGAAGTTCACCAACCCTTGGAGCATGACTTCATCAGGCCCGCCACAAGTGGGACAAGGAGAAAAGGTTTTTACACGGACAAGATCACGAGGAAATTGATTAGACTATCGAGAAGCAACACCGCTTGCAGCCGAAAGCCCTACTTCTCGATGAGGCCCAAGTGGGACACCCTCTCAACCGGCCTTGAAAGAACTTAAGGGACTCCGCTGGACCAGCGGCCGCAATATGGTCGTGTGCACGGCGCTAGAGACGGCGCCACGTGGAAGGTGTTTTACAACGACGGCCCGGAGGCCAAGAAGCGTAAAAGAAGTTTAGTCAGCGGACATCGACGCAAAGGTGAAGCTTGCGGTCGAGAAAAAAGCAGCCGAGGACGCGAAAAAGCAGCCGAGGACAAATATGAGTTGCTACAAAGAAAATCAATGCAGCCAGAATCGCACAGTAAATGATTTCGCTACTAACTTGGTTCCGATTATCATCAACCGGCAAAGGAAAATCCAGACAAGACGATACATGATTTCGATGCCGGTTTAAATCGCGAGCAACTCCATGAACAACAACACCATCGCACCATCACTTGCTCAAGCAACCGGCCTCCTCTCGCAGCCGCTCCCGCTCATAGCAGCCCGTCCTCAGTCTCAGGCGCGCTAGTTGGGCCTTCGTCTTTGGCTGAGCTCGACGTCGACACGGTAATTACATGTCGCACCAACATATATATATATATATAGATAATATTCCATTTTGTTGCCTTTCGGTTGTTTTACACCACGACATATATGTGTTTGCAAAGTAAAGAAACCCCATGCACCATACTCTACTTGATCAAAGGCCGAAGGTGGACGTGGGAAAGGGGATGATAATGGACCCTCTCAACGCACATTCCACACCCAGCCGATCTCACTGGGCACTTCAGGTTAGCTTGACCAGTGTGAAATCGGGCACGAGGATTTGCCTCCTCCAAGACAAAGATGTGGGAGCGGACGACGAGACCCCGCCATGATTGACGCTGCAAGGGTTGGGTGCTGCTATGGTCAAGAATCTTATTAAATGCGAGCCGCCGAGAGCACAACAATAACTACCACACATCAACAAGCATGTGCGGAGACCACCACCCCACCTACGCAATTACCAGCTCCGTAGTAGTGCCGGTGAGAGCGACAGACGACATGATGAAGGGGTGCAATAGTCTTGGCTGATGTAATTTCTCTGTAGAATAGAGAATGGATGATGAGACGGAGGTCGACCCTATGGATTACCTCAATACAAATGCGTATGGTGTGACATAGATATGATGAGTCAACCATATGACTAATCGGGCTATCGACTTGCTAATGAGGATATGGATGATATGCCGGGCAGGGCCGTACCATGGAATGCAAAAGTCTCTCTTCATGAAATCCTCACAGACACGCTCAAGATGCCGCCTCAATACAGCTCAACTAGCCGGGCGCGAGGGTCGACAAGATTTAGCCCGGGAACACTTGGGCAGGGGTTAAGGAAGGGTCTAGAAGGTGTGCCCAAGAAAACGAGAGGAAGAGATCGGGAAGGTAATCGCCTCCAAACAAGCGAGCACACAGCAGCGACGATGCATTACGAGGCGTGTACCCGTGAAAGGTGCGGTCATGTTCCATCTCACGGGCGAGCCGATGCTACCGCTGAAACCGCTGGAGGCACTATCACGGGATCTCGAGGAGATCGCACGACCATGTGCTTTGTCGACTGAGAAAAGCCTACTAGCCTCAAAGGATCCAGGATATCCGACATACGCGGCTCGTGTGCCTGAGGGGAACTGCTACGTCGACACACGGCCCGCGAAGGTGTTCTTCCTGCGGTTTGACCATATGTTTGAGATGTTTCTAACAAGGCGGCTTGATTTTACTATCGTCCGCCTTTTTGCGCTACATATGAGCTCCGTCGTGAAGAGTGAAGAAGTCTCGCAAATCTGTGTGGCGGATCCGTACTACATGCACGAGTCTTTCTTGAGTCTCGGCGACTTTGAGCGTGAAACTGCTAGGTAGTACCTCCAAAACTTCATGGTACAGAATAAGGACCGGGAAATTGTCCTCGTGCCTTATCATACAAAGTAAGTCAGTTTCGGACAACCCTTTCATACATTTCAATCATTCCTTCTCTCTCATATGGGGAATAATTTGAGGTGTCTTTTCCCCAACAGAACGGGCGCGCCGTCCTTATCGTTCTTTACCCGCAAGTCTCCCACGCCGTGTATTTTGACCCTTCGAGAGACTACGAGAAAAGGACTACACCCACATAATGAATATTCTAGATGATGCTCTCCAAGGCTTCACTTTAGAGGTGGCCACGTGCATATCAGAAACAAAGGAACAAGAAGATGGGTTTCACAAGATAAAACTAACTTCTCCCGCATCCATGTCCCAAAACCAAGCAAGAAGGATGGATTCTACATCGTCCATCTCATGATTCAGTTCAACACGGATCACCAAAGCTTCAGATTAACAGCAGAAATGATGATCATATCCACAAGTGGCTAGAATCTCATGGAGAAGCTTAATTATAAACTTAGAGATGACTTCTTTCGCATGCAAAGCGACATTGCGACAATCATCATGAAAGAAGTAAATCGATGAGAAGGGATGTTCCACCACGGCCCTATATCGCGGTGACGTCCGAACTCGCATAGGCATGCAACGTCTAGACCTCACGCTGTTCAAGCAGCTAGGGTTCGCCCTCGATGATATGGAAGGATGGAACTTCTAGTGATTTATGATGCCGATGATGATGATATGTGTCGGTTGAACTTGTATACTTTTTGTAGCGATGAAACTTTGTGATGTCCACGGTCCCTGCCGAACTTGCGTAACGCTACTTTGTTAGTTGGCGTACGATGACCTGCGTACATCTAGTTAATTAATTTGCATACTGTATATGTTGCATCTATTTGCTAACCTTTATTTTTTGGTGTTGCTCTAGTATATTTTGTTGCATATATATGATTGTACATCCTCTTCATGAACATGCATCTCTAACAGGTACCTAGTTTCTTGATGGCGAGATGGAAATGCTATGTCGTGTACAAAGGGAAGGTTCCGGGTGTACAACGAGTGGCATGAGTGTCGGCGCAAGTGAATGGGTTCACGGGCGCCAGCCATAAAGGCTTCAAAAGGCATAAGAAGAAGCTAGTTACTTGAGGTTCACGCTAGTGCGAGAGAGGACTCAGAATCGCCACCTCATGTATCTTGCATGGTTCCGCTCTCACTCATAGTGATAGCACTTCTTGCGTATACCTTTGTTTAGATGGATGACGTTGTTGTAGTTGCAAGTATTCGAGACTTGCATGTATTGCTATTTTCGAGATGATAACAAGATATCACTTTGTGTTGGTTGATGATTATGAAGAGACTATTTGTATGTACATGCTATGATTACATTTGTGGTCTCGCAGCATTTGTATGTGTATCATGATGACATTTCTATGTGCTAAAGATTCTTCTACAAAGCGGTTCAAATACAAAACAAATATGCCAAAAAAACTACTTAAATTAGCGATGGCGAGTGTACAAAAGTTAGCAGCAGCGCCTCAATAGCGATGGCGATCTCGCCAAAGAGCGCTTAGCGCTACTAGCGAGAGCGAAGCTTCCCATAACTCGCTGCTGCTACACTTGTGTAGCGATGGCAGGTGGGCACGCCGCCATCGCTATGAGTTAGCTGAAGCGCCAGTATAGTACCGCTGGTACCGCGCCATCGATACATCTAAAACCCGCGCTGCTGCTAGCCTTTTCCCTAGTAGTGGCCACTTCCCGCATCGACGCTACGCTCTGGCCCAGAGAGACGCTCCAGAATGACCTCGAGTCTCTGATGACTCGACTGAACATAGTTCCAGGTCGAGTGCAGGAGTGGAAGAAGTCTTCTACCAGGTGTGGTGCAGATGTCGCTCTGTGTCTGGCCCGAGTCCATTGCAAGGATGCACGAGAAGATAAGTTGGCAGCTCTTCGGGTGGCTAACACCAAGAAGCACGATTTCCGGTCCTTCATGGAGACCTTCATCGCCGCTGCCACTCGGATTGCTGATGGAATCGACCTCGACGAGTTTTTTGCACCTTCCAGCCCTCCACAGGAGGGGTAAAAAACTTCTTGAGCTCGACACTTTAAATTTGCCTCGGTATGCCGAGTGATTTTGTAACCGACAAACCTTAACAGGCCTAGCGCCTGAGCACTTTTCGTTCCGTTAGGTATCTATCCAAACATGGATTCGACGTTTGAATATGCTTGCATTTGGTTTGAGATGTCTTTTGCAGGTTAAAACGAGGTGCTTATTGCAATCGACTTGTTCCCCAATTCACTTACGCAGGCGCTGGGCTGCGGCTAAGCCTCCGAGTGGGAGGCGTGCTCTCCACTCGGTAGGATTTTCAACTTAGGCGAGCACTAGGCTGCAGCTAAGCCCCCGAGTGGGAGGTGTGCTCTCCACTCAGTAGGATTTTTCAAAACTTAGGCGAGCACTGGGCTGCAGCTAAGCCCCCGAGTGGGAGGTCTGCTCTCCACTCGGTAGGATTTTTCAAAACTTAGGCGAGCACTAGGCCGCAGCTAAGCCCCCGAGTGGGAGATCTGCTCTCCACTCGGTAGGATTTTTATAACTTAGGCGAGCACTGGACTGCAGCTAAGCCCCCGAGTGGGAGGTTTGCTCTCCACTCGGTAGGATTTTTTATAACTTAGGCGAGCACTGGGCTGCAGCTAAGCCTCCGAGTGGGAGGTCTGCTCTCCACTCGGTAGGATTTTCATGTTGTACTTGTGGCATAGCTCGAAGGAGAGGGTAGCAGTCGACCTGCACCTTGTCCTTCTTGCGACCGCACGTTGTACTTGTGGCGTAGCTCGGAGGAGAGGGTCACAGTCGACCTGCACCTCGTCTTCCTTGCTACCGCACATTGTACTTGTGGCGTAGCTCAGAGGAGAGGGTCGCAGTCGACCTGCACCTCGTCTTCCTTGCTACCGCACGTTGTACTTGTGGCGTAGCTCGGAGGAGAGGGTCGCAGTCGACCTGCACCTCGTCTTCCTTGCTACCGCATGTTGTACTTGTGGCGTAGCTCGGAGGAGAGGGTCGCAGTTGACCTGCACCTCGTCCTCCTTGCGAGCGCATGTTGAATTTGAACTTAGACGAGTACTTAGACTGCAGCTAAGCCCCCGATTGGGAGTCTGGCTCACCACTCGGTAGGATTTTACTGAAACTTAGGCGAGTACTTGGAGTGCAGCTAAGCCCCCGAGTGGGAGTCTGGCTCACCACTCGGTAGGATTTTATTGAAACTTAGGCGAAACGGATTCGCAGCTAAGCCCCCGAGTGGGAGGCTGGCTCACCACTCGGTAAGGATTTTATTGAAACTTAGGCGAAACGGATTCGCAGCTAAGCCCCCGAGTGGGATGCTGGCTCACCACTCGGTAAGGATTTTTTTTACAAACTTAGGCGAAAACGGATTCGCAGCTAAGTCACCCACTGAGGGGCAAATTTTACTGAACAAATAAAAGTGACAAAAATCATTGGGGAAATTATGACACTATTATCTTGCAAAACATGGACTACAGAAGTACTTTTATTACAACTCATCCGAGTGAAAACTTAAGTGTAAAATGGGCGGAGTAGTTCCGCATTCCAAGCTCTGGGCTCGTCAATTTTGTTCTCGACATTGTAGAGACGATACGTTCCGTTGTGGAGAACCTTGGTAACGATGAAGGGTCCTTCCCAGGAAGGAGCAAGCTTGTGTGGTTTCTGCTGATCCACTCGGAGAACCAAATCTCCTTCCTGGAAGGCTCGACTCTTCATGTTTCTGGCGTGGAAGCGACGCAAGTCTTGTTGGTAGATGGTCGATCGGATCAGAGCCATCTCCCTTTATTCTTCTAAAAGGTCGACTGCATCTTGCCGCGCTTGTTTCGCTTCAGCCTTGTTGTAGAGCTCAACTCGAGGAGCATTTTGGAGTAGATCACTCGGCAAGACCGCTTCAGCTCCATAGACCAAGAAGAATGGAGTACTTCCGGTCGACCGATTAGGAGTGGTCCTTAGAACCCAAAGCACCGAGGGAAGTTCATCGACCCATGCTCCAGCCGCATGCTTAAGGTCACGCATCAGTCGGGGTTTCAACCCTTTGAGGATCAAGCCATTGGCTCGCTCCGCTTGTCCATTCGACTGTGGATGAGCGACCGAAGCATAGTCGACTTGTGTGCCTTGAGATGTGCGGAATGCTCTGAATTCCTCCGAATCGAAGTTTGATCCATTATCTGTGATGATGCTGTGCAGGACTCCATATCTGAATATCAGTTCCCTGATGAAGCTGACAGCAGTACCGGCGTCACGGTTCTTGATGGGTTTAGCCTCAATCCACTTGGTGAACTTGTCGACTGCCACCAGTACATGCGTGAAACCGCTTCGACCTGTCCTCAAGGGGCCCACCATATCCAACCCCCATACTGCGAAGGGCCAGACGAGTGGTATGGTCTTCAGAGCTGACACAGGTTTGTGTGACATGTTGGAGTAAAACTGACATCCCTCGCACTTGTCCACTATCTCCTTTGCCATCTCATTCGCCCATGGCCAGTAAAATCCGGCTCGGTATGCTTTGGCCACGATGGTCCGAGAGGACGCATGATGGCCACAGGTCCCCGAGTCGACCTTCTTATGGCGTTATACACTTCTGACTAACTCCAGTCGCGCTTTCTCTGTATAGCATCCCCTTGATCACGGTAAAGGCTTTGGATCGGCGGACGATCTGTCGAGCCTCTTCTTTGTCCTCTAGGAGCTATTTTCTTAGGATATACGCGATATATGGAATTGTCCAATCGGGAGTGATCACTGAAGCTTCCATGATCAAGTCGACCACCGCTGGAACTTCAACTTCAGTCGGATCTGTGGCACTCTTGGGCTGCGGAGCTTCTTCAGTAAAAGGATCTTCTTTGACTGATGGAGTATGGATATGCTCCAAGAACACACCACTGGGAATGGCTTCTCTCTTGGAACCTATCTTTGCCAAATCATCAGCCGCTTGATTTTTAAGTCGGGGTATATGATGAAGCTCTAACCCCTCAAACTTCTTTTCCAGCTTCCTCACTGCATTGCAGTATGCAGTCATGGTTGGGCTTCTTATGTCCCACTCCTTCATCACTTGGTTGACCACCAAATCTGAGTCGCCATAAACCATAAGGCGACGGACACCGAGTGAAATGGCCATGCGCAACCCATACAAAAGGGCCTCGTATTCTGCCTCATTGTTGGAGGAATCAAAGTGAATCTGGAGCACATATCTGAGCTTATCTCCTCTGGGGGAAACCAGGACAACCCCAGCACCGGAACCATTCAACATCTTAGAGCCATCAAAGAACATGGTCCAATGCTCCGATTGAACTTGAGTCGGCTGCTATTGTTCAATCCACTCGGCAAGGAAATCTGCTATTGCTTGGGACTTAATGACTTTCTTTGCCTCAAACTTGATATCAAGGGGAAGGAGTTCAATTGCCCATTTCGCCACTCGACCAGTTGCATCTCTGTTGTGCAGAATCTCTACGAAAGTGGGCGTCGTGATGATGTAATGGAATGATCGAGAAGTAATGAGCAACCTTCTTCGTGGTCATGTAGATCCCATACACAAGCTTCGATAATGAGGATATCTTTGCTTTGATGGAGTCAACACTTGCACGAGATAGTACCGGGCGCTGAACTTTGAAGGCTTTCCTTCTTCTTCCCGCTCGACCGTAAATCTTCATCTTGACGACTTGTCCTGTGGCTGCAATATAAAGCAACAGAGGCTCTTTGCTAATTGGAGCAGCAAGCACCGGCTGGGTGGAGAGCAGAGCTTTGAGCTCGGCAAATGCTGCATCAGCTTCTGGAGTCCACTCGAACTTGTCAGCCTTCTTCATTAGTCGGTAAAGAGGCAATGCTTTTTCACCGAGTCGTGAGATGAATTGACTTAATGCGGCCAAGCATCCAGTAAGCTTCTGAACATCGTGCACCCGCACGGGGCGTTTCATTTGGAGTATAGTGCCAATTTTTTCTGGGTTAGCATCGATTCCTCGTTAGGAAACGAGAAAACCGAATAACTTGCCACCAGGAACTCCGAATGTGCACTTTGATGGATTGAGCTTGATATCATACCTCCTGACGTTGTCAAATGTTTCGGTGAGGTCAGTCAGCAGGTTGGAACCCTTTCGTGACTTGACCACGATATCATCCATGTACGCTTCCACATTCCGACTGATTTGAGTGAGCAAACACTTCTGAATCATTCGCATGAACGTGGCTCCGGCATTCTTGAGGCCGAGTGGCATGGTGATATAGCAGAAGCACCCGAATGGAGTGATGAAAGCTGTTTTTATCTCATCGGGTCCGTACAGACGGATCTGATGGTACCCGAAATAGGCGTCTAGAAAAGACAATCTCTCGCATCCCGCAGTCGAGTCGACAATTTGATCGATGCGAGGGAGAGGAAAATGATCTTTCAGGCAGGCCCGATTGATGTGTTTGAAGTCGATGCACATGCGGAGTGACTTGTCCTTCTTGGGAACCATAACGACATTGGCGAGCCACTCAGAGTGGTATATCTCTCGGATGAATCCTGCCGCCAATAGTCGGGCCACTTCTTCACCAATTGCTTTTCTCTTCTGGACGGCGGACTGTCGAAGATGTTCTTTGACCGGTTTTGCGGTTGAGTCGACTCTAAGGCGATGCTCAGCCATCCCCAGGAACACCGGCATGTCGGCAGGCTTCCATGCAAAGATGTCCCAGTTCTCACGGAGGAACTGGATGAGCGCTTCTTGCTATTTAGGGTCGAGTGTTGTGGAAATATGGGTCGGAGCTGCATTGGGGTCGGTCGGGTGAATGTAAACGGGATTTGTCTCACCGGACGACTGAAACGCTGACTCTGTGGCAGGTTTCTTTGCCCGCAATAAATCACTCGTATCTGCATTTTTCTTGTATCCCTCGAACTCGACCGTTGTCACCTGGGAATCGGCAATTTTCGAGCCTTTCTGGAAACACTCTTCTACTTTTTTCTGATCACCAGTCACAGTGATCACGCCTTTGGGGCCAGGCATCTTCAGCTTGAGGTACACGTAACATGGTCGAGCCATGAACCTGCGTAAGCTGGTCTCCCCAAAATAGCGCGGTAAGCGCTCTGAAAGTCTACAACTTCAAACGTCAGCTTCTCCTTGAGGAAATGCTTTGAGTCACCGAACACCACGTCCAGAGCTATCTGACTGAGCGACTCAGCTTTCTTTCCAAGTATAACTCCATGAAAACTCATGTTGCTGGTGCTCAGTCGGGACATCGGAATGCCCATCCCTTTCAGCGTGTCCGCATACAACAAATTCAGTCCACTACCACCATCCATTAGCACCTTCATCAGTCGAGTGCCTTCGACGATCGGGTCGACCACCAACGCTTTCCTCCCAGGGGTGGCTATATGAGTCGGGTGATTGGACTGGTCGAATGTAATGTCAGTTTGTGACCATCTCAGATAATTTGGCGTCGCCGGGGCGACCATGTTCACCTCACGGTTGATAACCTTCAGTCGGCTCTTGCTTTCCACATCCGCAAAAATCATTAGAGGGAGTTAACATGAGGATATCCTCCCTCACTGTCTTCCTTGTCTTTGGCTTTATCCGACTCCTTTTCCTTGTCCTTGGGCTGTTTACCTTGGAACTGCTGGATCAGGAGCCTGCACTGCCGAGTGGTATGCTTCGGGTAAATGAAATTACCCTCTTCGTATTTCTTTGTGTGGATGTGACACGGCAGATCCATCACGTCATTTCCTTCTTCATCCTTCACCTTCTTGGGGTTCCAGGATCCTTTGGGTTTCCCTTTGAACTTGCCCTGAGTCACGGCCAGAGCCTCTCCAGGAGCCGCTTGTTCAGCTTTCCGTCTCTACTTCTGACTGGAGTTTCCTTTCTCTGACTGACTCGGCTTGTACTTGCCGCTCCGGAGTCGGTCCTCCTCTTCACCGTTGGCGTACTTGGTAGCAATTTCCATCATCTGACTCAGGGTCATATCTCCGGTCCGACCAAACTTCAAGCTTAATTCTCTGATCTTGACACCATCCTTGAAGGCGCAGACTGCCTAATGATCAGACACGTTCTCCACGGTACGATGCAAAGTGATCCATCTCTGAATATACTCTCTTAAGGTCTCATTCATCTTCTGCACACAAACTTGCAGCTCTGTCAATCCAGCTGGTCGCTTGCAAGTTTCCTCAAATGTTCTGACAAACACTCGGGAAAGATCTTCCCAAGTGTAAATGCTGCTTGGAGTTAACTGATTCAACCACGCCCTGGCCGAACCTTCCAGCATGAGAGGCAAATGTTTCATGGCCACCTCGTCATTCCCACCGCCGATCTGTACAGCCACTCGGTAGTCCTCAAGCCAAATTTTGGGCTTAGACTCACTGGTGAACTTGCTTACTCTAGTCGCCAACCAGAAGTTGGGGGGAATTACCGCGGCTCTGATTGCCCTGCTGAAACATTCCGGACCAGAAACATGCACTCGGCTGCTAGTGGGCGCATCTCTGTCATGGCCACCTCGATGAGCCCTGTTCCGATCGACCAAGCCTTGCACGATGATGGATCGCGCGTCAAAGCCTGGTTCCCTGGGGTCGACCGGAGCTCTTCGCCCCACACTGAGTTGACGCCTGTCATCCTGCTGCCGAGGAGCGTAAGACCGACCCCTTGGGGGAGGAGTGGGCACTCGACGCCTATCATCACGATCGTATCGGTCACATATTGGTCTCGCCGATTCTCGCGTCCTTCACGCCGCGGAGGCGATCTGGGCTGTGAGCTGACTGAACCGTATTCGCAGCGATGGATCGACTGTGAATTCTGTTGCGTGACTGCGACACGGCTGAATTCTGATCTCCTGCTGCCCAGAGCAAATCCCTAATCTGCATCAAGCCTCTGCCAGCCTCCGACTGAGAGGGCTGAATTGACTCTGCTATACGGGTTGCAGCTGCTAAATTCTGAATCGGGGTTCGATATACCTGAGTCGGCGGGAAGAGTTGATGCCGATTGGAGTCGGGCACTCGTTGCCGCGCGCGCTCATCGAGTGCTCGCTGGAGGTTCTCCAGACGAGTGCGTTCAGCCAAGTTGGCCAAACGTGCCTCCTCCAAGGCGCGAGCCTCGGGGGTTTCTCCTGCGATGGGTGCCGAGCATCCATGTTCCTGCGGCGAAGTTCTTCCCTTTGCAGGGAATTAAGTGGCTCGGGTTGGTACTCCTTAGGGACTTGAGCGGGGTCGCCCCCACCGTCCACCCCGTGGTCGCGGGGGAAGCCGGGAGGGCTACAAGGTCCATTGACCATCAAGACCTCCGCCGCTGGATCACTGCTATCGCACTCGGATGCAGTCTCTACGGAGCCAGTCGACAGATCGAACAAGCCGTAGAGGGACTCGTCGTGCTCGATTGCCGCAACTTGGGTGGTGGCCGTCTGGCGAGCCACCGCGTGCCTCACCCACCGCTGGAGCCTCGACCGACCAGAGCGTTTGCGCTGGCGGGAGACAGGGAGGGTGGACGATAGGGGAGTCGGCCGATATGGAGTCGACGGTTGCCGCAGCAGAACGCCGCGGACACATGCGCGAAAATGCGTCGCACCGCCGACGGGGAGCGCATCGACGTCGAGTGGAGCCTCCTGGAGCCAAGCGGAGTCATCGGCGATGAAGGTGAGCGCGTCGAGACGGATCTCGCGGCCCTCGACCAAAACTCCACCAGAAACCATGATGAAGACAATCGGAACATGCTGGGCGCCAACTGTCGTGGTTCTAAGTCTGACAGTAGAATGGGGGGTAGGTATGGAGAGGCAAGATCCTAGCTATGGAGCAGTTGTAAACACGAGGGATGTACGAGTTCAGGCCCTTCTCGGAGGAAGTAACAGCCCTACGTCTCGGAGCCCGGAGGCGGTCGACTGGATTATGAGTGTATGGATTACAAGGGTGCGAACCGCTTACACTGAGGAGGGGGTGGCTTATATAGTGTCCGCCAGAACCCTCCGGCCCTCAGTAATGCAGGGTTTAAAGTACATTAAGTCTAGGCGTTACTGGTAACGCCTTACATAAAGTGTCCTAAATGCCATAAAGACTACTTAATTACAGACCGTTTGGATGCAGAGTGGCTCTTGATCTCCTGGTGGTCGAGTGAGTCTTCATGGTCGAGTCCTTCGAGTTCGTCGAGTGAAGTTCCTCTTGGTCAACTGGAAGGCAGTTTATTCTGAAGGTATCCTTGGCTAGGGTACTTAGATCAGGTCTATGACCCTACCCTAGGTACATGACTTCATCAACAACCACAGATGTACATGGCCGAACAAAACAAGATGGTGAGATAGCCATCTTACAAAGCCATTCCTAAGATATTCGGTAGACACAGAACCACATGACTATGCTACCAGCTACAAGCACTGGAAGCACTAAACACCACCATACTATGAACTAGCACACCTAAGCTTCATGACAACGCCCTCAAGAGGGAAGACGGCGCAGAGCGTCGCCACTGCCGAGTCCATACGGACAAAGGTCTTCACCTAAAGCCTGGGCATGATGAAGAGAACCACAACGATGTCTTCAAGAAGAGAACGACAACCACGGGTGTCGCCGTCATTGGAGCCATGAAACGGCGCTTTTGCGCGGCAACTCACTCATGCCCCCATGAGGCCGCCAAGAAGAGCGCGGCGAAGTCAGCACCCCAGATCCGGATCAGGATGCCACCCCACCAAAGAAAGGGCACGTCCGAGCTACCCATCGCCACACCTCCTGTTGTCCACACAACCCGGGAGAGGAGCCACCACCACTGCAATGATGCCCGCCGAAAAGCAACCATGCGGACCGCAATCCGGGGCCGCCAACGCGGCATCCCTGCCGCGAGATACCGTGTGCCGCCCATGTCACAACGCACACAAAACCACTATAAGAGGAGCAACGACAGTCCATCAACTCTCTGGATTCACTTACAATCATAAGGAGCGTTACCTTAACAACATATGGGTATTCTGATAACATGATAGAATCTTTCCTGCAATAATCTTTATCTTTGAGAAAACGGCGCCATAACTCTTCTCATTACATACGGCATGAATGGGTGGAGCAGGCGCAAGCCAGTGTCTAGGCAAATCCATAATGTACGTCGCGAGTGTGTGTGCGCTCGTGGCCTCGGTAGTTAGCGCATGCATGTAGTTTGTTTGGACGATCTAGCCAATATCACGTTGTGGAAGGCAGAGATAAGGTAAGAGTCATGAGTACGCGCTTTGGGCCCCGCTGAGCTGAGCCCCCCGATGCCCTAGCCCTACCGTCGGCCACTCCGGCCACGACAGCCACCGTCTAGCCCTCCCGTCGCTGGCCACTTCGGTCACGACGGCCACCACATCACCTCCCGTCGTTCCTCCACTCCGGTGGCGATGGCCACCACAATCATGTTTCTTTCTGATCTTCATTTTGAGCGAGGGCATGCCTTCGAGGACCGTATCCGCTCCTCCTTGAACCTACCGATCAACTTCACGGAGGAGCCTGGACAGAGGGAATTTTTTCTGGTGGCGGAGTTTACTCGATCAAAGATTCGACTCACAGAGGAATCGGTAGGTACCATTCTTATTCATGCTTTGGTGGTCGAGCTTCTCTGTTCAAGGTCTGCAAGCTGCGTGAGCATCTTTTCAAGTTCTCTGTATCTTCGATCAATGTGGGCTTTGCGATCTACATTGGAGGAAATGTTTCTTTGCCTGAATTCAATCTTGGGTTTCTTCTTTGGGGTTCTAATGGTCCTAAATTACGTACCCTTGCTGATCCTGATCAAGAAAATGGGTGGACCATAGTCTCGAGGTCAAGAAATGTGAATTCTTTTGCTGATGCAGTTCGTGCACCAAGATTCTTCAACCAAGCTTCAATTCAGCCTCAGAATCGTAGATCTCGCCTCGCTCAATCCACGGTGGGAGTTACTACAGTCTTTGATCGGCTTCAGTTTCCGGATCGGGCAATAATGAGGCAGATAATCAACGAATTCAAACTAGCCCATTAGTTGCTTCGGGTTCTTTGGCGGCGCATTCTTCTGGTGAGACCCAGGCCAACCTTTTTTCTGTTCGTTGTTTGCTAAAGGGCCACGAGAGATCGGGCTGCAAGAATAAAATCCAGGGTCATAATTGCAAAAGGTGGGGCCATATTGCCACTGACTGCCGCTCGGTCTTCCGCTCCCTCGCTTTGTCAAATCAATTGACTGCCTCAGTATCTGCTACTGCCACTGCAGCCCCCGTTAATGGTGCAATTCCAGTGCCTCATTCAAGGAATGCTATCGATCGCCCCAGCAATCGAGATCCAGTATTATTCCACCACCTACCAATTCTCCTGCTATAGAGCCTCATCTTGCTCGCTCCTCCCCTCTTCCACCTCCACCGCCGCTGACCGTCAGCATGTTACTGCAATCTTCAGTGCATGAGGGAGAGCTTGTTCCGCGGGCTATGGCCAACTTCCCTTTTGATCCGACTCCGTTTCTTCCTCCGCATCATCAAGCAATCCAAGTGGAGGGACGACCTGCTAGAGTGAGGGTAATTTCTGACCCCGCTCTGCCTCGGCATGAAGATTGGGCTATAGTGACCATGGTTCCTATGCCCAACCAGCTAGTTCATTTTCCTAATGTGAGGCAGATTCTTGGTGAGTTTATTACTCAAGTCAAGCACCTAGGGTTTCTTGAGATCTACCAGTGCCCTTTTGGTCAAGCCTATGTTAGATTAAGATATCCTTTTGATCGTGATGCTCTGGTTCTGCAAAGCCCTCATGTGCATGGTGATGTTCATATTATCTTTCAGAGGCATAATCAGGGCCTTAACTGGAGAAATCCTGAGCTGAATAGAGATATTTTGGCTTTGTTGGTTGGATTCCCATTTGATAAGAGAGAAATGCATGAACTAGCTAATTCTGTTAGAAGTTCTGGTAAATTGCTGCTCTGGGACAGAGCTAGGAGCACTCAAGCAGCCCTAATGTTCAAGATTAGAGTTGAACTCAGGAGTGATGTTCCTGTAAGTATTGTTGTGGGTGAATCTGATGATCCCAATGCAGAATCTTCGACTGTACCAATTGTAATTATCCAACAAGAGCCATTGGGTAGTGGCCACCTAATGGGGATCTAGTTCCAGTTGATGGCAATCCTCATTCTCAACCTGTTAATAATTTTTTCCATCCTAATCAGCTCAATCATTTCCTTGGGCCTATTCAGCAACACCAGGCTCAAGATGTTACAAGTGGTGATCCTTAGAATTTCCATCACCAAGCTATGCTGCATGATGCAGAAGAAGTAAATCATGAATAGGATGATGAGGAGCTTCCTGGCTGGGGACATTGGGCAATGCCAGCAGACAATGATGATCTCATTGACCAGGCACTACTAGGGAAAAGCCTAGCAGCAGTGCGGGTTTTAAGCCTATCAGTAGCGCGGGATAATGTGGTATTGATAAGGCGCTACAGCTAACGTGTAGCAGTAGTGCCTGTCGTCCCATGCTACTACTATACATGGATAGCTGTAGTGCGCTTCAGAGAAGAGCGCTGCTGATATTATCTGCAGTGCTTTTTACAGGGAAGCGCTACTGGTAAGGCGGTGCTACTGCTAACTTTTTTCTCGCTACTACTAGTTTTATTAGTTTTTTCCTGCATATTTGTTTTGTATTTGAATAGGCTTTATACAATAATCTTTAGCATATCATACACATACAAATGTAATCATAGCATATACATACAACTAGTCTTCTCAAATCGTGTCATCATCATAATCATCATCCAACACAAAGTGGTCTCTCGTCATCATCTCGAAAATAGCGATACAAGTCTCAGTTACTAGCAAATACATCATCATCCGTCTAAACAATGATATACGCGAGAAGAGCTATCACTTTGAGTGAGAGCGGAACTATGCAGTACATGAGTTCGTATTCCTCTCTCGCATTAGCGTGAACCTACACTAACTACTGCCTCTCACTCAGAAACCGGAAATCGGTACACCTGGGCCTGACACTTCGGCAGCTCGTCGTATATATACTCCTGGCGTAGCACTTCTTCACCATCGATGATCTATGCACCTGCATCGTCACATGAATCGATGATATGCAACATATATAGTTGAGCAATAGAAAGAGACAGACTTGGCAAAAATAGAAACAACATATCATAAGCATAAATAAGAAAGTTCATCGTACCCAAAATGCCCTAACTAGGGTGATCTTCGCTAGTCGAGGAGGAGGATGGTTTAATTACATCACGAATAAAGTTTCGCTGTGCATAACTCAAAGTTTTATCATACAGAAAGTATGGACTAAACGGACACATTGTCATATATCGAAAATCACTCCAACATGTCATGCCATCCATCCATGTCAGGGAGATAGTCCCCGAGCTTAGTGAAAGGCTTCATGTCGAGACGCTGAGAGGGTACCCTTGTTCAGACGTCTTCCCGCGACATTTGTCCATCTCCGTAGAACATCCCTGTTTTTCCGACGACCTCCTTCACGATGATTTGGGCAAGTTTGCACTGGATGTTATAGAACTCAGCTCGAAGTCGATGATCCTCGATATCTCCTATGTCCTTTGCCCATTGCAGAATATGGGCATCGCCGGATCTTGGTGACATGCGAAGGTTCTGGTGATCCTGTCTGTACTCCAGCATGTGGTGTAGGACATAGAATCCATCATTAAGAGAATCGCTTGGTTGCTGGATGCAGCGGAAGTCAGTCTTATGGCTGAAGGCGAGGCTGCCGCCCCTTCTCTTCTTGTCCTTGACCTCTCCACCCCGTGCTTGGTAGTAAAACATAGCACTGTCGAGAACATCCTTGATGTGGGTGTAATCCTTTTTGTGAATGTCCTTCGACGAGTATCGGGGGTAGAGGATGATGAGGATGGCGCGCCCGCCGCTGCGCAAAATAAGTACACCTCAAATTAATTAGCTCCCACCGTGCAAATGAATGATTGAAATCGAAGGAAGGATAGCCGTGCGGATAACTTACACGGGATGATAAGGCACAAGAATCGCCTCCTTGTCCTTATTGGAGAGCATGAAACTGACGATGTATTCCCTCGCGTATTCACAGTGCTTTGCGCAGACTCCCAAGAAGCCCTCGTGCATGTAGTACGGGTCAGCGACACAGATATGAGGTATCTGCTCAACCCCGATGATGTAGTTCATGTGCAAGGCATAATGGCGGACAAACGTAAAATCCAGTTTCTTCACGTGAAACATGTTGAATATGCAATCGAATCGAAGGAAGAACTTATCCGCGGGGAAGCAGTCGATGTACAACATTTGCCGCGGAACGTTAACCATGTAGAGTGGGTATCCTGGATCTTTCGAGGCGATGAGGCCTTTCTCTATCCGTAGCACATCATCATGAAGTCTCCTTAGATCACCGAATCTGTCCCCTAGCGCTCTTGCAGGTAGGATTGGTTGACCGGGGACATGCCATTTATCCGCATCGGGGATATTTGTACGGTCCTGAAGCCGAGGCTGCTAAGGCGCCTCGATCATAGAATCAACTTTTTGCCTTTCCTCGCTCTGTTCGTAGACTTCTTTAATTACTACTAGAAGTTCGTCCATAATACGTTCATCCTCCAGAGACGGCAATTCAGGCACCTACTCATGACGCTCAAACCCTGAGTAGGTGCTATAGTATAGACATATTGTTGAGTGCCATCGTCATCCCCATCCTCATCCATGGCGACGTCATCAGCGACTAATGGAGCCTCCTGCTTACCCCATCCGCTATCACCCAACCCGACACCCGACGCTAATTGGGTAGGTGGGGTGTTGATGTTCATACCTTGCTGAGGTTACGTGCTCGTGAGTGTGCTCCCGACCGCCTCCGGATGAAGCAGACTCCTTGGCCACAACAGGACCCACCCACTGCAACAATCACCAAGCCGCCGCGGGGTCTCGTCGTCAGCCCCCACTAGTATCAGAGGAGGCAAATTCTCGTGGCCCGGTTTGACACTGGCCACGGAAACCTTGAAGACGTTGGGGGGGATCAGCCGGCTGTGGAACAATGGTTCCTTCGGCTCCATTATCGTCGCCTTCCCCACGTCCACCTTCTGGTCGCCGATGGTGTACAATATGGTCCACGGGGTTTTGTCGGCCTGCAAAGAAAAGTCTGCGACGTGAGACATCCGAAAGGCAACGAAAACGGGAGATTATACATTTATTGAAGGGGGCTAGTGTGACAAATACCGTGAGGGCGTCGAGCTCAGACAAAGACGAAGCACTGCCGAGCATGTCCGGTGCGGGAGCCGGTGTGGGAGCAGGTGCTGGTGCAAAGCTAGTCGAGCTGCTCCCCAAGAAGTCAGCAAGGGGAAAGTCCACTACATTTTTTTCTGGATTTTGCCTGGTCCAATTGAAAATGGCCGGAACCAAGGAAGTAGACATATCTACGACCACCTGTTTTGCGACAGCTACCGCTGTTGCGACTGTCTGAGATGTTTTCTTCTCAATCGCAATCTCAACCTTCTTGTCGATGTTTTCTTCAGTTAACCTCCGTCTTTCCTTTCTCTCCTCTGTGGTCTCACGATAGTACTTCATCCACATGGTGCCATCTCTGAAACCGTGCACGCATCCATACGACGATCGAGTATCCACTGGGAGTCATTTCAATATGTTCAATGCCCGGTTGAATGGAGTGTCCCACTTGGGCCTCGCCAATGCCTCAGACGGCGAGTCGCTTTCGGCCGCAATCCTGTGCTGCTCTCTCTGCAAAAGGCACAAGGATCATTTACAAATATGACTAACGTGTGCATTCGAATTGATCAGAAACTAAAATTACCAGCAGTCTAATGAACTCCGTCGTGACCGGGTTTGCCTCATAAACCTTCTTCACTGGGTCCCAACGGTGTCGGGCCTTGAGGACGTCACGCTCCTGCGGGGCGGTGAACTCCGCCAAGGGGTCTGGGATGCCCAGACTCGCGGCTTCCGCGTCCTCCTTGGCCCATTTGGACCTCTTCCCGCCGTAACCATCGCTTCCAAGGTGGTGGCTCCGAATGTTCCTCTCTTGAAGCCCCTTCATGTACTTAGACTTTTTATTTGGCAGCTTCGGCCTCGCAAGCCTCCTTGAATATTTGAAACTCCTCTTCCGTGATTTTTGGATTATCCTTTACAATCTCAGAGTAGGGTTCCTTCTTGTCGATGATCCTTGCTTTCACCCTTGTTTTCCAGGCGGCCAACGCGTCGCTAAACTTGGTCATGGCATGTTTGTTTAACTTCTTCATTGCTGGGTCATTATCCGGATCTTCATAATCCTTTTCATTCCGGCCCGGGAACAAGAATATCCGGTGAAACTTCTTTAGGAGGGAGGGCCTCATATTATCTATCTTCTGTAGTTTCTCATCGTTGATGGTGGCGGTTGTCCGTACGATGCAGCCTATTTGATTGTCGTAGCGCGCGCGCGCGCTTCCTCGAGCGCCTTTGGCTAAAAATTGTTGTCATTCACCTCCGTGACCACCAGTTTAGTAGTCCTGAGTTTGTTAAGAAGTCGTTGCCTCTTTGCTTTCGGTTCTACACCGGCTCCGCTCCCCGATGCAGCACCGGTCTTAGTCTCAGCGCCGGTCTCGATGCCGGTCCGAGTCTCAGCACCGGTCTTAGTCTCAGCACTGGTCTGCGTGTCGGTCTCAGTCCTCGATGCCACCGGTGGGCCCAGCAACAACATCAGTTGATCATCGGCAAGGCTCAAAAATTCATCTGCCGCCTGGTAGACGTCGTCGCAATCACCAGAATCCTGTCCTTCATCGTTGGTGGCCATGTTTCCTATGATTAAATCTAGTCAGTTAATTCTAGACCTAATAAAATGAATAATGACATAAAAAGGCCTATTGTTTTGCAGGAATGTTGACTCCTTCCTGGTGCGACAAATCCCGGGCACTCTATATGTCCTAGTTTGTAGCACAAGTCATGCCGAAATTCACGGAAAATTTCGGCATGACCTTTGCCAAAAAGTGGACAAATCGAGAACCTGAAATTTGCCGGAACGGAAATAAATAAACATTCCGGCAAAACATAGGCCACTCGGCTTCATTCCGTGGAAACAACAAAAGGCCACTTGGGCACAATCGAAACATGCATGTGCAAACACAATTGAGGAATATGCATATATCCGGACCACTTCAAATTTGCATGTCCTAGCGTTTGACACTACAGGAAAATCTACACAAATCTCATGCTCTCTCAAACTCAATTCAAAACCAAATATAGATTATATTTAGTTAACTACTGAACTAAATTACTTTACTCTAAACTAAACACTACTGCCCTAATTAAAATCTACTTAAACAAACTCAATTCAAAAACTGAACCCTACTGAACTAATTAACATCAACATTATCTACTACTTAACATCTATTATTACCCTAACTAAAAAACATCTACTATTAACCATACTGCCCTAGTTAACTAGTACCATCACTACTACTATTTAACATCTACTACTACTACTAAAAATCAATGTATGAACCCTAGTACTAATTAACATCTACTACTACTGCTAATTAACATGGCAGAGGAAGAAAAAGCTGAGAGAGAGGGGGTGGAGGAGGGGTGGTGGAGCTTACAGAGAGGGGAGAGACGGCGGCGGGGAGGTGCTCGGCGACGGAGGTAGGAGTGGCGAGGGCGGATTCTAGATCGAGAGGCGGCATTCCTGGGCAGGCTCGGGGGCGGTGTGGTCGAGTGCGGCGGCGAAGAGGTCGAGTGCGGCGATGGTGAGGTAGAGGGCGACCCGAGAGGCGGCGGCGGTGAGGCTGGGCGGCCTCGGGGCGGCGGCGGTGAGGATGAGCGCGGCGTCGACACCGGCAGGAGATGGCGGCGAAGTGGGGGCGACGGCGAAGTGGGGGAGACGACGACGAAGAGTGGGGCGAGGGATTTGGGGGAGAAGTGGTGGCCGGGGAGAAACCGTTTTTTGGGTTAAGTCAAAAATAATGGTAGTGCATTAGGAAAAATGCGCTATAGATAAGTTAGCTATAGCGCGTTTCCGCAAACGCGCTACTGCTATTCCTTCATCCTTTTTTCCTTTTTCGTTTATTTTTCTTTACATTTTCTATTTTTCCTTTCTCTTTTTTCTATTCTTTCATTTTCATTTACTTTTCTATTGGTTTTTCATTTTATTTTCTTTCGTTAGCAGTAGCACTTTACTTGTAAACGCGCTGCTATAAGAATACTAGCGGCAGCGCGGTTTCTGAAAGATCACTACTACTATCTGTAGCCCATCAGCTTAGTGGTCGAAATTTTAGTAGTAGCGAGTTTTTAGCGAGACACACTACTGATATATATGCATCTGCAGTGTGCTTGTTTGGCACGCGCTACTGCTGTCTAGCAGTAGCGAGTTTTTTTAACAAGCGCTACTGCTAAAGTTCTGTGTATAACGTTTTCCCTAGTAGTGAGGAGTTGGAAGATGGAGAGTTCATGGAGCTTGCTGATATGTTTCAGCCATTGGATGAGCAGCAACAAATCAATCTGCCTGATATGGATATGAACAGTGAATTAACTCTGTCTGTGGGATCCAATGGGGTGGACATTGACATGATGGATGGCAATGCACAACTAAATATGGAGGGAAATGATATTTTGAATTTATTGGGCCAGGCCCAAGTTGGTATTCCAAATCTCAATTTGGCCTTGGGGCCCATGCCAGCTTTGCCACTTGAAGACTTTCAGCCACTTGCACAGCAGGCTATTGCTCAGCCTATTGTTGCTCAGCCTGCTTTTGCTAAAACCTGCCTTGGTTGCTCCCCCGGATTTCATAAACCTGTTGCCTCTCGTGGGAACAAATTTAGGATTGATCTTGATCTAAACCAAGTGCTACCTCAGTCTCCACCTACTGATCTTCACATTCAAGACCAAGTTATTTCTCCAAGGGTAAACAAGGAGTTCACAGTTGACATGAATTTGGTGGAAGAGGATGGATATTTTTTCAACCTTAATCTTGTTGAAGGGGATGATCACGTTATTCAGCTAGCTTCACCTTCTGAAATCCTGGCTGCTATGCTCAAAGAAGATGATCAGGGCTCCTATGTTGATGAGGAAATTGAAATTCTTGACAGTTCTTCAGATGTTTCTTTCATACCAGATTCAGCCTCAGAAAGTATTAATGTCACTTACACCTCATCTTCAACTTGTTCAGCACCACCAGGTTTTAATATCAAAGGAAAGTACCTAGCTAATTATGTCCCTGCTGGATCTACTGCAGATTCTGACACTCATGATATGACTTTTTATTCTGCTTGGGAGCAACATTTTTCTGTCAGCACAGAAGGCTACACTACTGTCAAGGTACCCTTTGATTGGGTGGATTTCATTTGCTCTACTCTGTTAACTCCTGAGAATTTTGATTGGGCAAAAGGGTTCTTGCAATCCACTATGTGGCATATCATATGTGAAGAGTTTCAGCAATCTCAACATCTTGTTTCTTCATTCCTTCTTCTTGTCCTGTCACTGTGGCTCTCTCATGCTCTCAGTTGCAGAACACTGGCCTGAAGGAAGTCCAACCTCCAACTGTGGCTGAAGATGCAAGTTTCTGCAGTCCTGCTGCTGCCAAAGGAAAGAGAAAAGACAGAGTGCCACTAGTTGAATCTGAGGTAAGAAGAAGTGAAAGATTGTAGCATTTAAATAAGGGCTATAGAAAGAAAACTTGTCATGATAAGAACTATATGGCTTTCTCTGCTAAACCTCCTATCTGCAACTCTAAAGTAATTAAAAACCTTAATTCCTCTTACTGCAAGGTGGACCCAAAAGTCTGCACTGAAGAGAACATTTTTTAGAAGAAGGCCAAAAAAGGAGGAAAGCCACCAGCAGGAAAGGAGTGAAGATGCTGAGCTCAAGGAGGGTTGACCTAGTAGTAGGTCCAATTTTGGCAATGATTAGCAATCTTTACAAAAGTTCTTTGCTTCTGGTCACTTTATTAATGAAACTCCTCTATGCACTATTGGCTCGTCAGAGATGCTACATGTTCTGGGACTATTTCAATGTTGATTATCTGCTTTGCTTTGAGTTCTTGAACAATGTTCCTTTTTCTCTAGACCTGTATTTGCTTAATCTGAAATGAATAAATCCTGGAACATGTTGAATTGGAATGTGAGAGGCATTAATTCAGTGATAAGTGGCTAGCTATTTCAAATTAGGTTGATGAGGCTCAATATTCAGTCATTTGTTTGCAAGAGACCAAAAGAGAAGTCTTTGACAGTTCTTATATATAAAAAATTGCCCCAAAAGAATTAACAAATTTGATTACTTGCCTTCTGTGGGAGCCTCTGGGGGCTTGCTTGTGGCATGGAATGATAATATGTTTCATGGAGAGTGTCCGTTCAAAAATAATTTCTCCATCTCCATTAGATTTATTTCAGTCCACACTGGAGATTCTTGGATCCTAACAAATATTTATGGGCCTTGTGATGCTGAAAGGAGACACAACTTTCTTGAGTGGTTCAGAAACATTCAGATGCCTGTTGAAACTGACTGGATCATCACATGAGATTTCAATTATATTAGGTATCCCTCTAATAGGAAGGTTGGCACTAGTGACTTTAATAGTATGATGGATTTCAATGCTGCAATTAGTCAACTGGCTCTAGTTGAGATTCCTTTCAAAGGTAGAAGTTTTACTTGGAGCAATATGCAGCAAGTTCCACTGCTGGAGAAAATTGACTGGGTGTTCACCTCTGAAAATTGGTCTTCCAACTATCCCAATACTATGGCTATTCCTATGGCAAAACCTATTTCTGATCACTGCCCTTTTGTCATAAAAATTGGTACAAGCATTCCTAAAGCTTAAGTCTTCAGATTTGAAAACTTCTGGCTTCAGCATCATGATTTTCAAGATGTTGTACAATCTATTTGGCAACAACCCATTTTGGCAAGTGACAGTGCTAAGCTCATCACTGCAAAATTCAAAAGACTTAGGAAAGGACTGAAAATTTGGAGTAAAAGCCTCTCCAACCTAGCTAGCAGCATTCAGGCCACAAATAATGTCATCTTCATGTGGGATCTTTTTGAGGAATATAGAGTGCTCACAGATGTAGAACATAATGGTAGGGATATGCTAAAAGAGCATTTGTTAAAATTGCTGTCTTTTCAAAGGATTTATTGGAGACAAAGAGGAACAATTCGATGGGTTAAATTTGGTGATGACAACTCTAAATTCTTTCAAGCTAAGGCAACCATCAAATTCAGGCATAACTATATTCAATGTTTATACAATGATCAAGGTGTAGAAATGTCAGACCATCATGAAAAAGCTGCAATTCTCTGGAATGCTTTTAAAGAAAGACTGGGCCAGTCTGGAGAGATATCAGACCCTCTAAACCTGATCATCTCATCACCAGGGTTGAGGACTTGCAGGATCTAGATGCCCCCTTCACCAAGCAAGAAATTGACACAATTATCAAGCACCTACCTTCTGAGAAAGCACCTGGGCCTGATGGTTTTAATGGTGATTTTATTAAGGCATGTTGGAATATAATTGCTCCAGATTTCTACAAGATGATTGATGATTTCTTTCATGGGAAGATCTCACTTCAGAGTATCAATGCCTCTTTTATCACTTTGATCCCAAAGAAGGACAATCCAATGACAGCCAATGACTTCAGGCCAATTTCTCTTCTGAACTGCACAATCAAGATCATTACCAAACTCTTGGCCAATAGATTACATACTATGATTCTCAAGATTGTGCACACTAATCAATATGGCTTCATCAAGAGTAGAACTATTCATGACTGTCTGGGATGGGCTTTTGAATATCTGCACCAATGTCAACAATCTAAACAACCTATTGTTCTCCTCAAGCTGGACTTTGAGAAAGCTTTTGATCTGCTTAACCATCAAGTCATTCTTGCTATTATGAAAGCTAGAGGTTTTGGAAGTAGATGGATTAACTGGATCACAATGTTGCTCTCCTCAGGAACTTCCTCTGTTCTGCTCAATGGACTGCCATGGAAACTTTTTCACTTCAGACAAGGAGTCAGACAAGGGGATCCTGTTTCTCCTTTACTCTTTGTGCTTGCAGCTGATCTTCTTCAGTCAATGCTCAATGAAGCTAAATCTGGGAGTGGTTTTAGAAAAACTGGTTTAAATGGGTTGGTTTTTATTATGGGCTTGATTGGTTTAGGTCTTATTGGGCTGAGGCTTTCTTAAGTTTGGTTTGGCTTCAGTTTTGAGAGGAACCAGTTTGGGTATAGTTGGTTATGGGCTGAAACCATTTGATGCATTATGGGCTACAAACCATGGGTACAACCCGGTTCGCTGCGTCCAGTTACCCGCATCTGCCATGGTGTCTGCCTGCCTCTTCGGTCTTCCCAGCGCCGCCCTGCTCCTACCTCTTCCTTGCGCCGCCGCTTCGCCGTCACCCTCCGGCGCCGCCCCTCCTGCGCTACCGCCTCGCCGTTACCCTCGGGCACCACGCCCTCCTTGCGCCGCCGCCTGCCGTCACTTCCTTGCGCCACCGCCCGCCGTTACCCTCGGCGCCGCCCCTCCTCCGTCGCGGCCGCGCCTTCCTTCACGGCGGTACCCCCCCTCCCCGCCTCTCTCTCTCCCTCTCCCTCTCCCTCTCTCTCTCTCTCTCTCTCTGTCTGTCTCTGACCGGCTCCTCCTGTTGACCAGGTCCTGCTCCTCCCGCGACAAGGTGCTCCGGCGGCAACGCCGGCAAGGTGCTCCGATCCTGCTGGTCCCCTCCTCGTATGCAACAACAACAACAGCAACCAGGTTGATTCCACAGCTTGGGCTTCTTTCTGTACTTCTATAACGCCGTGCTTGCGCTGTTTAATTCTGTATCTTCGTGTTATTATGAAATAAAGATGCATTCAGAATCCTACCTATTTCGAGTTTCTTTTATGCCATGTCCATGGACGCTGCTGTTGCTTTCCTGTGGAAGGTTCAGCCACTGTATTTTACTCTTTACCATCCATGCTGGAGCAGCCTTGCCATGGGTGGAAGCATTCACAGCATAATACTTTGGCGACGCCTACATCTGTTTGAAATGTTGGTGGACTTGTTTGTTGTTATTATGCATGCTTCCTTCTGCAATCATGTAAGAAATTCAGGCCTAGGCATGCTCAAAGTCACACTTGTTATCACAGACATGTACTAAGATATAATTTCCTTACTGGTACAGCTTCGTTGATTAGTTCCTTTCTGTACTTCTGTACTTCTTATGTAGGAGTTTCGTTGTTTTCATCTCCCTTGTTTGCCCATACTGGCTTATCAGGATTCAGGAGTACAAGTTTGAGATCAATGGCCCCTGGGATGAAGCTAAACTCTGCTTTGATATAACTGAATGAATAGCAGCACTAGGCTTAATCAGGAAGTTACATGTGCACAAGATTGATTTCACTGTATGTACTATGACTGATGTACTACTAGTCTCTTTTGCAAGTTTCCATGTGTATGTACATACTCTTGACTTGTTAGTTGCAATCTTGTTATGGCCCTAAATTCTTTTAAAGCAATGTGGCCCCTGTTAGTTGCAATCTGTAACATATAAGTAGCAAAAAATGTATTTTTTGGATATAGAACTCCAAAACCAATGCACACCTGAACCACTGAATAACCATTTCCAGAAAGTTAAGTGAATGGGCAAATGTTAGGGCCTCACATAGGTAGTAACTCCATTCATGATGACAGTAACTTGTTAGGTTCTCTCTTCTTTCACTACCTTCTTGCTCTATATTCTACCATTTTCTAACAGTAAGTTTCCACATATTTTCCCCCTGCAGTGTGCTATAAAACATGAGGCATGTCTATGTCAGAGGGTTCGGAGACTGCTGATTCCATGGATGAGGATACGAGTCAAATACCACATGTTAGAAGGTCCAAGGTATGGGAGCATTATGAAGTAGATTTGGTTCTCGTAGATGGTGATTTCAAGGTTGTGTGCAAATACTGTGGAGCGCAACTTCACACCAAGTTTGGGACTAGCAGTTTGAGGACCCATATTGCAGAGGCTTGCCGATCAATCCAAGATGCTTGCAGACAGAGGTTTTTTGTTGACCATGAAAAAAAAACCATCCGAAGGACTGTTTGTGTTTGATGAGAAAGTTTGTCGTGAACGCATGGTCAAGTATTGCGTCCATGCTGAGATCCCCTTTCTTAAGTTTGAAGATCCCCACCTTCAACCATGGATTGACTCAATGCAGCCAGTGTTTCAAATCGAGGGTCGTCACACAATTCGTGATGATGCAGTGAAGATGTATAAGGGAATGAAGAAAGATATCGAAGTAGAGCTACAAAATTTGGATTCTCGCATTTTCTTAACATCTGACATGTGGACATCATCACAGGACTTGGGCTACATGTGCATCACCGCCCATTATATCAATGCAGAATTCATCTACAAGAAGAAGACCATAAGTTTCGCAGAAGTGAAGTATCCCTATACAGGCTATGCGATAGAGGAAGAAATAGTTCGTTGATTAACAGAATGGGGTATAAGAGGCAAATTATTCACTTTGACACTAGATAATGCCAGCAATAATACAAATGCATGTGAGGAGTTAATAAAATATCACAAACATGAGCTGCTCCTTGAAGGTCAACATTTGCATGTCAGGTGTTCTGCGCACATTCTTAATATCTTGGTTCAGGATGGAATGAAAATAATCCATGAAGCTATTGACATGATACGCGAGCTGATGAAGTATATTGACTCTTCTCCTTCAGGACTTCAAGATTTCAATACAATTGCAAGTGGGATGGGTCTACGTGCAAAGAAAGGCATCTCTGTTGATACACCAACTAGATGGAACTCAACCTGGAAAATGCTTGTAGAAGCATTGACGTACAAATCTGTTCTCACTAGTTATGCCAACAGAAAGATGATAGCTTCTCCAAGTGAGGAGGAATGGGAGAAGGCAAAAGCTATTTGTGAGTTTCTAAAAGCTTTTGAAGAGCTTACTTTGATCGTTTCAGCTCATAGGAAGCCAACTTCACATAAGTTTTTGCCAGTTGTGCTTTCTATTCGCCATGCATTGAAAGATCCGGGTTGGCAGACCTCTGATGTGTTGAAGGAATTGGCGGCAGTGATGCAAACGAAGCTTGATAAATATTGGGATCCCGAGGAGAAGGAGAATGCAGATCCTAACCGTCGTAGAAAAAGCAAGGGCATTGAGTTTAACCATGCACTTGTCATTGCTACATTCTTGGATCCAAGGAGGAAAGAAGATTACTTGGATTTCTTCTATTGCAAGTTGTCTACTGACGGGGAGCAAATTACAAAACAAGTGGAGATTGCTTTAGAATGGGTGAGAAGGTATGTCAAGGAATATGCGCTACTTGCAGCGACAAGCACTGCACACTCGACACCTTCTAGTCAAGGCAATACCATTATTGGATCACCTGTTGCAGGGAAAACGAAGTTGGAAGAAGAGTTTGCCCAGCACAAGTCTTGTCGGAGGTCACGTGTACACAAATCCGAGCTTGATGCATACTTGGAAGAAGCATCCGAGAAGGTCGGTGATGACTTTGATGTCTTGGGTTGGTGGAAGAGGCATGGCGAAAAGTTTCCTATATTGGCATCGGTGGCCCGTGACTTTCTTGCAATTCCTTTGAGCACAGTGGCATCTGAATCAGCCTTCAGTTGTGGTAAGAGGATACTAGGCGACAAGAGAAGCTCTTTGAACCCTGATATGCTAGAAGTGCTTGTTTGTGGTAAAGATTGGTTGTTCAAACCAAAGGAGGGTGAGTTAACCGCTTACATTTTGGTTCTACTACTTGTGTAGAATGGGATATATAAAACTTGCAGTTGCAGTATAGAAGTGTTCAGATGCCTTTAAATTAATTCTTTGTTTCATTTGCAGGAGATGGACAGTAAGCACACGGGTAAAAACTTGAAACCAAGAAAAGGTAAAAATATTATCCTGATCATCGATTGGTCTTTACCTTGCTCTTTTTTTCCGTTATAGTGATTGGACAAGCGAAAACACTGTCGCTAAGCCACTGTGCTCAAAATCTGTCGTCGCACTTTCGCGGTAAGGAGTGGACATATATCCAGAGATGAGACACTCCGGATCAAACAGAATAGAATTTGTTATCTAAAACTTACTTTTAGGCCAACTATGCTCGCTTCTCCGCAGTTTGCATTGCTGTCTGTATATCACTTGTTACTTGAGGACGAAACCACTTCCATCTATTGCATACAGGATTACATTGCTCATCCACTGTAACCATCCACACGCCTGGCACACCCACCTTCACTGCTTCGGTTCAGTTTGTTTTGGTATTTTGAGCTGTCCAAATGAGCCAATGGCATACGTGGCAACTCATCAGTGGCTGAAGGCCCGCAAACGCAGAACACCAGCTTAATCACAGTAGTTTCTTGTATGCTCAACGATCAGTTACTGAATATCAGATTCAGTTAAGAATTTTATTACTACTTGTGTATGCTCCTGTATGCTCCTGTTTGTTAAGAATTTCCTGTATGCTCCTGTATGCTCATCGATCACTACTTGTGTCAAACAATTCGGTTAGCCAACATCTGTTAGAGTTTCATCAGGGATTTTACTATGACGAATCTACTAAATCTGTTTACCTTGTTTTCCTGTGCAGCTATGACTATTCAGGATATGGGGCCTCTACAGGAAAAGTAAGAATCTGAATTCCCAAGTAATTATAAGAACTCGAACGCGATTCTCCTGTTGCTTAAATCTGCAGTTAAGCTGTCTTTTTTGTCACGTCGCATTCCTACATAAACTCTCAAATTTTGTGATCATGATGTCTCCTGTACTATATGATAGTGCCACAGTTTCATCAATTACAGACAACTATTGGATTGCATTGCTCCCTATCCTTTACTATATGATAGTGCCACAGTTTCATCTGACTTGAACAACACATATATGTTGTGCATCGCAGTTTCCAATTGATTTCAGTCCTCTACTCAGACCACTAACACCAGTCGTCCTCTCCTTTGCTGTTATGCAGAAATGCCACGTCAAGAACAAGGATATCAGGAAGTTCTTGGACGGTATCTATGTCAGCGACAAGGGCGCCATCAAGGAGGAGTAGAGTGCGAAAACCGTCCTAGAAGCCATGTTTCGGCCTGCCGTGTTTCATTGTCTTTGTGTCGTCGTCATGATTTTGAACTTTCTCTAGACTGAATTTTGTAGTGGAGTTAATTGTTAGGAATGTGCCATGGAACATGTTATCTTTATTATCCTGCATATTGTCACCGCATGAATCGGTACGACGCTTATCTACCCCTAAAGGCCGAAGAATTGGAAGTATTTGAGGTTAAAACAGGACATGGGTGTGCTCTACCGTTAAATGATTTGGTTATGCGTCCACATTGCCTGCCTTGTCTTTTTTAGCTGTTCTAAGAGTTCTTTGTTGCTTCAGGCAAGTCTTGGATGTTTCTGCTAAATTATTGTTTGGCATTGTCACTGTTAAACTAAAGTTGAATACGGTTATGTATTGTGTTTAAACCCATGGTTATATACTGGGTGTGGACCGGTTTGGGTGGTAAAACCATTGGGTGCAGTTTTGGTTGGGCTGGAAATGGTATTATTTGGTTATGGTTCAGGTTTGGTTTTGAGAGGTACGTGTACGGGTATAGTTTAGTTTTGGTCCAGTTATTAACCCGTTCTCAGATTTAAATGAAGCTATGCACCAGAATTTAATTTAGGCTCCCATTAGCAGTCAAGCTTGCCCTGATTTTCCTGTGATCCAATATGCTGATGATACAATCCTAGTACTGCCTGCTGATGCCAGACAACTTGCTCAAGTCAAAAACCTCATCCTGCATTACACTGCTTTTACTGGGCTTAAAGTTAATTATGAGAAATCTTTCATGGTGCCAATCAATGTTCCTGAACCTCAGCTCCAAACCCTGCTCAATATTATGGGGTGTCAACAAGGTCACTTCCCCTTCACTTATCTGGGCCTTCCACTTGGAACTTCTAAGCCAAAAATTCAAGATTATAGTCCAATGCTGCAAAGAATTGAGAGAAGGCTCTCTGGTTGTTCTACCATGCTGTCATATGATGGAAGATTATTGCTCATCAAATCTGTTTTTGTAGCACTGCCAATATTCTTTATATGTACCTTGGCTCTTCCTATAGGTGTGATTGAGCAGATCAATAAGTACTTGAGAAACTTTCTCTAGAGAAAATTTGGCATGGAAGATAGAGGGACAACACTCATTGCTTGATCCAAGGTGTGCTTACCAAAAAAAGCAAGGTGGTCTTGGTATTCTTGATAGTGCTCTCCACAATAAGGCTCTCCTCATGAAAAACCTCCTCAAATTTATGAACAAAGAAGACGTACCTTGGATTAAGTTAATCTGGGAGAGGTATTATCATTCAGAAACACCAGCAGGAAATGCTATGGGATCTTTCTGGTGGAAATCACACATTAGTCTCCTAGCAAGGTTTAAGCAGATTAGCAGGTGCACAATTGGCAATGGACAAACTGTTCTTTTTTGGAAAGATACTTGGAATGAACACAACCTGCAATTTATGCTTCCACATCTCCACTCCTTTGCTCTGAATGATGAGCAGTCTATTCAAGACTTTTTTGGGGAGAATGATTGGAATGAACATTTCCACCTGCCTCTCTCTTTGGAAGCATATGAGGAATTCAATCAACTCCAAGCTCTAGCACCCACTTTACTCCCAAACAGAGAGGATAAGTGGACTCTCATTTGGGCTACTGGCAAGACATCTGCAATCCAAATTTATAACCTACTTTTGGATCCACATGACGAGCATCCCTTTTTCAGTCTTAATTGGAGAAGCTCTAGTAGACTAAAGCACTAAATCTTCTTTTGGTTAGTGGCCCATTGCAGAATCAACACTAGAGCTCTCCTTCTCAGAAAAGGTAAGCAGCTGGATGAGATGCATTGTCCTAACTGCAATCAGCAAGCAGAAGAAACCACTATGCATTTGCTACGGGACTGTAACTTCGCACAGGACTGTTGGAATTCCTTGCTTCCACATAGGAAAAGAGGTACTTCAGTTTATGAGGATACCATTCTGGCCTTTACTCTCTCACCAAAGCAATTTGCAGTTGAGATCATCATTTTGGGTTGCCGGAATATATGGCTACAGAGAAATAGCAAAATTTTCAGAGCAATTCCAAAGTCCATTCAGTCCTGGAGATTTTACCTTAAGCAAGATCTCAAACTTCTCAAACACAAGATGAAGCAAAAGTTTGAAGCTCGGCTGGCTCAGTGGATAGAACATAACCTGTAATCATGAGTTTCATACCTAGAGCAGGCATTGGCTAGCTACCTTGCTGAATTTCCTCCCTTTGGGAGTTTGTAATATATTTGTACTATATTTATTTTAATATATTTGTAGAACAAAGTATTTTGGGAAACTGCACGACACCCCTAACCTGGGGTGTGGCTATCTCATTATATAGAGGTACCAAAGAGGTACAATACAATGTTACAATACGAATACACATAGGCTACGTATATACAGTCTAACACCCTCCCTCAATCTTAGCTATGTCCTGAAGTACAAAGCAAGTTAAGATTGCGCCTACATCCTACAAATTGTGGTTGTGGCAGAGGCTTCGTGAAGATGTCAGCAAGTTGATCTTTTGAGGAGATGAACTTGATACAAAGTAGCTTCTGTGCAACGCGTTCCCGAACAAAGTGATAATCCACCTCAATGTGTTTTGTCCTCGCATGAAACACTGGATTAGAAGAGAGATATGTAGCACCAATGTTGTCACACCACAGAACCGGAGGACGAGCTTGAGGAACACGCAACTCTCTCAGCAGAGACTGTACCCATATGATCTCAACTGTCGCATCAGCAACAGCTTTGTATTCAGCCTCAGTACTACTGCGAGACACAGTCGCTTGCTTGCGAGCATTCCAGGCGATCAAGTTAGGACCCAGAAAGACTGCATAACCCCCCGTGGATCGCCTGTCATCCGGACTACCAGCCCAGTCAGCATCAAAGAAGGCCGAAAGCTCATACGCGGTGCGGTGAAGATGCGACCATAGGCAACAAAGAATATCGACATAGCGTAAAATACGCTTCACGGTGACCGTGAGACGTCCTAGGTGCATGCAAAAGCCGATGACACGGTTAACTGCATAGGAGATATCAGGCCTGGTAATGGTGAGATACTGCAGACCACCAATGATCTCGCGATACTCGGTGGCATCATCGACGAGAGAATCACCATCAAGAGCGGACAACCGATCGATGCATACACGGAGTTGAAACAGGTTTGCATTTGAGCATGCCAGCACGACGCAACAAGTCCAAGGAGTACTTCTTCTGAGTGAGAGTCAGACCTGCAGAGGACCGGGTAACCTCAAGACCAAGGAAAAAATGAAGAGCACCCAAATCCTTGACAGCAAAATCATCACGGAGAGCAAGCACAAGACGATCAGCAGCAGCAGCCGAGGAACTGACAAGGATGATATCATCAACATACACCAGGATATACATCGTAACCTCAGGGCACTGGAGGAGGAACAATGATGTATCAGCAGTGGAGGGAACAAACCCAAGACCCCGAAGAACAGCTCCAAGTCGAGCATGCCACGCACGAGGAGCCTGTTTGAGTCCATACAGTGCCTTGACCAGACGACAGAGATGATGAGGTCGTGCTGGATCAACAAAACCAGGCGGCTGATGCATATAAACTTCCTCCTCCAGAATGCCATGGAGAAAAGCGTTCTGCACATCAAGCTGACGAAGGAACCATCCACGAGTAACTGCAAGAGACAGTAGTAACCGAATAGTAGTAGGCTTGATGACTGGACTAAACGTGTCTTCATAATCAAGACCATACCTTTGTTTGAAGCCCTTGGCAACTAACCATGCCTTGTAACGCTCAATGGAACCATCAGCATGTCGCTTGACCTTGAAGACCCACTTAGAATCAATGATGTTGACGCCAGACTTTGGAGGAACAAGACGCCAAGTATCATTTTGTTGGAGGGCATGAAATTCTTGTTCCATTGCAGCACGCCAATGAGGAATACTCAATGCAGCCTGAAAGTGACGAGGCTCTGCAGTAGGATCGCCAGCAGTATGAGCCATGCATGCAGCGAGCCACGCAACCGTGCCATCTGTCCATTCCTTCGGGCGAAACACGCCAGACTGGCTCCGTGTGCGCGGCTGAAGTGTGACCGCAGACTCCGCCGGAGCCGGAGCCGGATCAGCAGAGGCCGTGGATGAGGCCGGGGCTGAGCCCGGCGAGTCGGGCTCCCCAGTGGCCAGAGCTGGTGACGGGGCCACTGGGCTAGCGGCAGCACCAGCCAGGCCAGGTGACGCCCGCGAGCCGGGCGTCTGACGCCCGGTGTGGACGAGGCCCGTGGGTCGGGCGAGGCCATCGGCGCGCCCGCGAAGCCGGGCGAGCTGGCATCGGGCGTGGCCCGCAGGTCGGGCGAGGCGGTTACAAAGCGAGGCCCGCAGGTCGGGCGATGCGGCCACTGGGGTGGCCGGGTCCCGCGAGTCGGAGGAGGCCACTGGCGCTGGCGTGGGCGAGCCAGGCGGGCTGACCGCCTGGGGCGAACGGAGGACGGGTGGGCGGGTGCCGCCCGTTATGCATGGCTCATGCACGTCCCGACCAGGAGGATCATCGACGACCTATTCATCAAGGAGCTCGAGCCGAGCACCGCGTCCAATACCTGCAGCATGATTAGGAAGCAACGCAGGGGCATATGCAACATCCACAAACTGATCAGGCGTAGGTGTAGACACAAGTGTGGAAGTGGAAGTGGCAGGGTCAGTCGGAAGTGCACGAAAGGGAAACACATTTTCGTCAAACACAACGTCACGAGAGATATAGACGCGGTTGGTAGGAACATGTAAGCACTTGTACCCTTCGTGAAGAGAACTGTACCCAAGAAAGACACACTTCTTTGACCTGAACTCTAGCTTGCGCTTGTTGTATGGACGGAGGTGAGGCCAGCAGGCACACCCAAACACTTTGAAGAAAGTGTAGTCCGGAGTCTCATTAAGTAGGAGCTCAAGCGGAGTTTGCATTTTCAGAAGCCTCGAGGGGAGCCTGTTTATAAGAAAACAAGCTGTAGAGAAAGCATCACCCGTAACCAAACGGACGGAGGCATGAGCTAGCAAGGTTAAGCCAGTTTCAACAAGATGACGATGCTTACGCTCAGCAGCACCATTCTGCTGATGTGTGTGACGGCATGACACGCGGTGCGAGATCCCAAGCTTATTAAAAAAACAAGTTGAGGTTGTGATATTCACCCCCCAGTCGGATTGGACATGGATGATTTTCTGCTTAAGAAGGCGCTCAACGTGTGCTTGAAACTGAATGAAGACATCAAACACATCAGACTTTCGCTAATAAGATATAACCAAGTGAAACGGCTGTAAGCATCAATGAAATCGACATAATAATTGTGACCACTAACGGATGTCCGGGCATGACCCCATACATCGAAAACACAAGCTCAAGAGGATGTTTCACAACACGACTAGACTCAAAACGCTTAGCCGATGACTCTTGCCTGCCGACAGGCATCACAAATAGTTTTAGCAGTTTTATTGGACACAACTGGTAGATCATGACGATGCAAAATATGTCGAACTATGGGAGTCGCCGGGTGACCAAGGCGCGCATGCCAGTGTGTAGGCGACACACGAACACCACTGAACACCTGAGGAGAGGACGACGTGGAAGAGGAGCGCGGCGCATCAAGTGCATACAGGCCATGGCAAAGACGACCGCTAAGTAGAACGGCCCTCGTGTCCCGATCCTTGATAAAGAAACGAAAAGGGTGAAACTCAGCAAGGACATTATTATCACGGGTAAGTTGAGGAATGGACAACAAACTACGTGTAGCAGAAGGAACACGAAGGACATTAGATAGATGCAATGTGCGAAAGTTGTGTGCAAGAAGAGAAGCCTGACCAACATGAGAGATCGCGATACCTGCTCCACTAGCGGTGTGCACCTGATCATGACCGCGGTATGGCTCCTGAGTAGAGAGCTTACCCATCTCACCGGTGAGGTGGTTGGTAGCTCCGGTGTCCATGTACCATGCAGGATCAACGGAGTATGACGGAGTACGACCATGATCATGGCTCGTCACGGCAGCCGCGGCCTGCTTGTCGTTTCCCTTTCCGTTGTTGCCGAGGCCCAGAAAATCCTGCTTGTAGCGACGATGACAGCGAGAGGCAATGTGGCGCTCCAAGCCACACAACTGGCACGCCTGTTGGGCACCACAAGAAGAACAACACGCCACGGGCCGGTTACCACCTGTGATGGTCGGAGCGCTGCCCCTCGAGGCTGGTGATGAGGGCAGCGCCGGTTTGCCTCCGGACGAAGATGACCGCTGAGGCTTGCCGCGAGTTGCGGCATTGGCGGAGGCGAAACTAGGAGAGGCTCGGCGCGCCTTAATGCGCTGCTCGCGGCCAAGCAGACGGGCGTAGAGCTCACGAGGTGGTAGCGGGTCATCGCGACCGTGAACGTTCTCAATGAGATTGTCATAATCATCATCAAGCCCATTCAGTACGAAGGTGGTGAACTCCGATCTCAGAGCGGCGGCCGACGGAGGCCAGTGTGTCGGCGAGACCCCGCATCTTGTTGAAGTAGTCGGTGATGCTGAGGTCACCAAGCTTCGTCTCTCCCAACTCGGTGCGGATAGCATGAGCACGCGCCTGAGACTAAAAGGCAAAGCTGGTGTGAAGCGCCGCCCATGCCTCCCGGGATGTAGCGGCGAAGATGACCAGCGACGAGACCAAGGTTGTCAGAATCGTGATCTTGGATCGGATCGGAGCTTCGATGGTAGGATCGCAAATCGTAGAATCTTCACTATCAGGATCGTAGAAACGTAGATTCTAAGAACTAAAATCGTAGAATCATAGAGGTTAGTTTGGATCGTAAAGTCGTAGAATCGTATAACAGAATCGCGATTCTGACAACCTTGGACGAGACGCTTGGGGTGAGCGAGGACTGAATGGCGGAGAGGATGGCCTGATCCTGAGCCACCCAGGTGTGGTACGCCGGGTAGTGAGGTGGTGGACACGGTATGGACCCGTCAACATATCCCTCCAAATAGCGGCTCCGCAGAAGAGGCAACACCTGGGCACGCCAGGACAAGTAATTATCCGGCGCAAGCTTCACCGGTAGCAGATGTGAAAAGTAGAACGGTGACGACGCGGCGACCGAGTCGGTATGAGCAGCCGGCACCGGGTACAGTGCGGGAAACCCGGGAGGACCAGCAGCGTGGGCCCCGTAGGGCGGGACGACCGCGGCCCCGGGGGGAGGCAGCTGTGGCGCGGCCGCAGCCCCGTACGACGGCTGCAGCGAGGCAGCCACCTCCCCTGCGTAGGAGGCCGCAGCCCCATGCGGCCCTGGGAGGGCGGCGTAGGGGTGCTGGGGAGTCAACGACGATGATCCATCGGGGTGGCTGGGTGGCGCCGCCGGTGGTTGGTGTAGAGGCGGCGCGCCAAACGCCGGCCACGAAGATGGCGGCGGCTGCGGAACCATCGGAGCCATCGGAGGCGCGCCATACGGGTAGTAGCCGTACGGCGAAGGCGCGGCGGCGCCATAGGACGGTTGTGCGGCGGCGCCGTAGATCGGTGGCGCGGCGGTGTCGGCCGTGACTGGGGCTAGGTCACCCGAGGTCTCGCCATGCGGGCGAGATTGGATCGGGGACCTAGGCGGCGGCGGGGCCCCATAGGCCGCGATGAGAGGGCCGGAGGCGAGGAACGGCGAAGAGGGGGCAAGGACAAGGGCGGCGGCCGCGGCGACGGAGGTCGGCGCGACGGCGGCGGCGGCGGGAGCAGCGGAAGACATCGTGATCGTGACCTAAACTGATACCATGTAGAACAAAGTATTTTGGGAAACTGCACGACACCCCTAACCTGGGGTGTGGCTATCTCATTATATAGAGATATAGAGGTACCAAAGAGGTATAATACAATGTTACAATACGAATATACATAGGCTACGTATATACAGTCTAACAATATTTACCGTAGAACAATTTTTCTACGGTGTTGGGTAAAAAAAAAAGTAGTTTGTTTGGCCTTGGTTGTAGCCGAGTCAATCAAGCCTGCAACTCTCCATCAAGCCTGAATCAAGCAGGCTTTCGTTGATCTCATGGAGGTATGGATCTGAAATTTGTTCACAAAATGGATTCCTCTTGTTGTTGTGATTCCGTCTTTGCGATCTCGTAATTTTTTCCGATTAGTTTTTATCTATGTTGTGGATTTTTCTCTCGAGATCGCGACAGACTCGATGTGGCCAGCCAATGCGGATCGATCTCGCGTAGAAGAAATTTGTCAACTACACTGTGGAGAGACGGTGAACGTACTTACGGCACCGCCGCGATGTACCGGATGTCCACGTGTCGTCTTGACATTCATGCCGTCCTGACGACGGATGAAGAAGACGAGATTCGTTTTCCCGAGGTCGTGTGCGCCGTCGAGACGACACCACAATGCGCCAAGGTGCTTGTCGTGGCCCAGGCTAACACACGCCGTCCAGAAGACGTACGTTTGTTTTCCCGGCCACCAGCGGTTGAGGTTGAGATGGCCAGTCCATCGTTATGTACGCCGTTGGCACCTTGCGTTCCTGCTGATGCCAACGTGCAGTACCAACTACCCAGCGCAGTAGCCGGATCGTGGACGTTCTATAGACGCGGTTGCCCTGCTGACTCGCGAGCTTCGCGGCATCCGACCTCCGTGCGCTCCGCCGAGGCCCACGCGTGCCTTCTGCGTATTGCAACTAGACGCGCTTAACATACTATCTTAACGTACATGCTTTTATTATATGCTTTTACTGTTGTAGATTAATTGTTGCTTATTTTTAATCGCTACGTAATGCATATTTTAGCATGTTATAAATATCAGAACGTCATTTTGATGAATAAAATGTATCATCACCGCGTTTACGTCGTGGATTACCTGATGTACCCACTTGATAATCGTTGATGGCCGGAATCAATAAACTGGGAGTCCATCGAGTTGTCCCATAAGGGATTCTACTACCCCACCGAGCATTCGATGTGGAGATCATCCTCGGGTTCGCGTGACCCTAGAGGGCGATAGGCTCGTGGACCCAGATGGTCTTCGCCACTCCTAGGGTGAATGCGGATACTGTATGAGCTACGGTACCCCATCTTGTCATTCAATGTGGAGGTTGTCCTCGAGTCTGAATGACTTAGGCGATAGATTTGGAGACCCAGATGATCGCCGCTAGTCCTAGGGTGAATGCCCGGTTGCTGCACTATCTTTAACTCAACCTTTGTGGCAAGCCGCAAAAATGTGTACATGACAGACCGAAGTGCCCTAGTCTTTTAGATCACTCTCGCAAGGGTGGTTCCAGAGGCTGGAGCACATTGTTTGTCCCCATGGAGAGGAGTAGAACCATTGTTGCGCAACCGCTTGGGGGTGTCTACATTGTCTAGGAGGAGCACCATCGACTCCTACGGCAACGCCTTATAGGTGCCCATGGTAGAGCCATTGGCGCCCCCCTTCAATGACACATGAACTCGATGGTGATGTTATCCTGGCAAAAGCTCTCCTATGTGTTGATGCTTAGCCGCCTCGACATCTCGACTAGAGAAAATGGCCCTCTCATTTGCTCTCTTGGTTTTCTATTTGTTTATAATTCCCTAGATTAAACAGATACATTCATCTGTGATGGGTTGTACTCATTAGAGCAAAAACCTTATTCATCATTTTGGCGTTTCGATGATGTTTGCATTCATCCATTTATTCCTTTATTTATTTAATTATGATAGCTTGTTATGTTTTGAAATATGTGCATTTATTATTTATGTAGCTTCTTCCTTGCTACATTATATTAGTTAGATGTTATATTTTAGATCACGTGTGGCACCCGAGTAGAGGAAACATGCCTTGTTGATAGGAGTACCACTAATACAATTTGACGAGAAATTAAGTGCTTTGAGTCTATTAAAGATCTCCGGGAATTTCGTGGCAATCGCCTGCTGCGGTTTGAACATATTCGGCTCTAGACGAGCCACCTTCATATGTTCTATAAGGACAACTATGATCATTAATGATGCATTGTTGTACTCGGAGTCGACTCGCACTATTTTGAGCTTTAAAGACATCCACGCTAATAGTTTCCACGTTGAGACAGATGATGACTATGGCCAAGTGTGTATACTCATCATCGAGCGGGATACAAATGGTAAACGTTTTATCGAAAGGCTTCCTCCATTTGACACAGAGCTATACTACACTAAAATAGTAGCACTGCCTGTGTATACTACCCTCAAGACTATTTAGAAGCTCTGAACTTTTCTGCCTTTGGCATGATAGGTTAGGCCACCCCGGACTTAGGATGAGAGAAATATAATTAACTACTCGCATGGTGTAGCGACCACGATCCCAATGGACCGAAGTCTCTGTGCTTAAGTGTCATCCCTGGATCGGTATGCTGACACACACAGTACTCGAGGAATTATAACAGAGTTCAACCACACACGTATTTCATCTAGGTCCTCAAAAAGAGTATATATTACATAAATAAAATGGCTGAAGGCCATCTAAACTAAATAACTGCGGAAGCTTCGAAGGTAAATGAGTCCATCAACTCCAACGGCATAGCTGAGTGCATGACAACAACCTATCGCACCTTATTCTTCGTCGGCAAAGTCTGCAACATAAGATGTTGCAGCTGTGTAGGTCAGCACATGGAATATGCTGGCAGAGTTACACTGTAAAGCAATGAATGCAAGAACTATATCTACATGCATATTTGGCTGGTGGAGGCTCTAGTTCAATGTTTTGCAGAAAGCTAATTTTTCCCTAGAACAAAGGAATAAATTTTATTTACTACAAAGTTATACCAATATTTGAGAAGGTTCCTCCAACTCAAATCCCAACATTAGTCAAGTATCATCATTAAAATCCAATTCATTAATTAAAGAGTGATGAGATCAACAATAATATCCACTTCTAGATACTAAAAATGTCCATAGCGGGCACACGGCTAACCATGATTAGTTTATACACACTCTGCAGAGGTTGCACGCTTTTCCCCACAAGACTCGACCGCATCCTTGATCAGAAGATCGAGACATAGTGACATAGTCTTTCTGAAGCGTTAACTCTCTACTCTGGGTAGACCTGTACAGCTACTTTCCCCTACATCTGCTAGCCCACCTCTTCAAGAGCTCATGCGACTTACTCAAATATGCCAGAGCCCATAATGACTTGTGGCTGCACACAGAAGTTTCTAGGCATCAAATATCATATGATCCCTTTGAGTCTGGGTGATGAACCGAGGAAAAATCACACGGGTACTCCGGGATTTCCCAAATGGGCAAGCACTGGTTCCTCCAGTTGCCCCAATCAATCCACCAAGATGTGTATTAAAGTAAAAAACAGTGCCGCGAAGAAAAATCCTAATAAAATAAAATAAAAAATCCTAAAATTCCAGAAACAAATTTCACCATCCCTTCCTAATATTTGGGACAATGTGAACATTTTTCTGGACAAAATGTAATTTTTGAAAATGCATATTTTTCCCTAATTCAACCGAATAAAATTGCAAATAAAACTCAAATAAAATAATTTGACTTCCAAATTTCTTTTCCAACATTTCTCCTCTGTTTTGAAGAAGTCCTTTTATCTTCTCTCTTTACTTTTATTATTTTGAAATAGTTGGAAAGAATTTGTTGAAATCTAATTGATCCACTTTTCAAATTTGAATAAATTCAAAAAGAAAATTTTGTGAAACCTTCAACTCTCTCCTTGGGTCCTTAAGTTGCTTAAGATTTTTTGGATCACAACCAAATAAAAACTAAAATGCAATAAAATATGAAATGCAAATGAATGATCTATGTATAACATAAAAATTGAAAATTGGGATGTTACAAACCTACCCCCTTAAGACGAATCTCGCCCTCGAGATTCGGGTTGGTCAGCCAAAGGTGTGGGTGGTCCTTGCGGAGGTCTTCTTCTCGCTCCCAGGTGGCTTCCTCCTCGGTATGGTGGCTCCACCAAACTTTGCAAAACTTGATGACTTTGCTGCGAGTAACTCGGCTGGAAAACTCGAGAATCTTGACTGGCTTCTCTTCATAGGTCAGATCACTATCCAACCGAATTGCTTCTAGTGGCACTTTATCTCTCAGAGGAATGTCGACCATGTCTGCGTGGCACTTCTTCAACTGGGAAACATGAAACACAACATGAACTCCTGACAATCCTTTGGCAACTCCAACTTGTAGGCAACTTCTCCCATGCGTTCTAAAACACTGTATGGTCCTAGAAATCGTGGTGCTAGCTTCCCTTTGACTCCAAATCACTTAACTCCTCGAAGTGGGGACACACGAAGATATGCTCTGTCTCTGACTTCATAGGCTATTTCCTTGCGTTTAGTATCTGCATAACTCTTCTGCTTGGAATGGGCTATCTTCAGTCTGTCTCGAATCAACTTAACCTTCTCCTCAGAATCTCTGATTAAGTCTGGTCCGAACAACTGTCTATCTCGAACTTCATCCCATGATAACGGTGTCCTACACCTCCTTCCGTACAAAGCTTTGAAAGGGGCCATGCATCTTCAAACTGGCTTGATAACTGTTGTTATCGGAGAACTCTGCATAGGGCAAATTATCATCCCAACTAGATCCATAGTCTAGCGCACAAGCTCTCAACATGTCCTCCAGAATCTGATTGACTCTCTTGGTCTGTCCATCTGTCTGTGGATGAAAGGTAGTACTGAACTCTAGCCTGATACCCAAAGTTTCATGTAACTGATTCGAAAACTTGAAGTAAACTGTGTTCCTCTATCTGATAAGATGGTCGTCGAAACTCCATCCAGACACACAATCCTGGTCATGAATATCTTCGGCAACTTAGCACTCGTATAATTTGTCTTCACAGGGATGAAATGGGCTACTTTCGTCAAGCGATCAACTACAACCCAGATAGAGTCATAGCCTGAACGGGTCCTGGGTAATCCAGTGATAAAATCCATGCCAAGTGAAAGATTGAGGATGTCGCCTAGAGGCGGGGAGGGGTGAATAGGCGCTTTAAAACAATCACGGTTTAGGCTTGAACAAATGCGGAATAAACCTAGCGGTTAATTTGTCAAGCACAAAACCTAAAACAACTAGGCTCACCTATGTGCACCAACAACTTATGCTAAGCAAGATAATCAACTATGTGATAGCAAGATATATGACAAAGAACAATATGTCTATCACAAAGTAAAGTGCATAAGTAAAGGGCTCGGGTAATAGATAACCGAGGCACGCGGAGATGACGATGTATCCCGAAGTTCAAACCCTTGCAGATGCTAATCTCCGTTTGGAGCGGCGTGGAGGCACAATGCTCCCCAAGAAGCCACTAGGGCCACCGTAATCTCCTCACGCCCTCGCACAATGCAAGATGTCGTGATTCCACTAAGGGACCCTTGAGGCCATTCACCGAACCCGTACAAATGGCGACCCTTGGGGGCGGTCACCGAACCCGTACACTTTGGCAACCCTTGGGGGCGGTCACCGGTACCCGTCAAATTGCTCGGGGCGATCTCCACATCCTAATTGGAGACCCCGACGCTTGCCCGGAGCTTTACACCACAATGATTGAGCTCCGAACAACACCAACCGTCAAGGGCGCCAAGGCACCCAAGAGGAACAAGCTCTAGGGTGTCCAAACACCCAAGAGTAACAAGCTCAAGGGTACCAAGCACCCAAGAGTAATAAGATTCTCAACTTGTAACTTCTATGTATCACATGGAGAACTCAAACCGATGCACCAAATGCAATGGCAAGGGCACACGGAGTGCCCAAGTCCTTATCTCTCAAATCCCACCGAAGCAACTAATGCTAGGGAGGAAGATGAGAGGAAAAACAAGAAGAAGAACACCAAGAACTCCAAGATCTAGATCCAATGGGTTCCCCTCACATAGAGGAGAAAGTGATTGGTGGAAATGTGGATCTAGATCTCCTCTCTCTTTTCCCTCAAAAACTACCAAGAATCCATGGAGGGATTGAGAGTTAGCAAGCTCAAAGAAGGTCAGCAATGGGGGAAGAACATGAGCTCAAAGGATGAGGTTCAATGGGGAAGAAAACCACCTTTTATAGGTGGGCAAAAATTCAACCGTTATGCTCACAGCCCGCACAGAGCGGTACTACCGCTCCAAGGAGCGGTACCACCGCTGGGGCGGTAGTACCCCTTTGAAAAACAAGAGCGAGGAGGCAAAAGGCCATTAGAACTGCTGGAGCGGTACTACCGCTCGTCCTCACGGTACTACTGCTAGGGATCGCGGTACTAACACAAAGGGTAGCGGTACTACTGCTTGCGAGCGGTACTAAAAAAAGTACATCCGGGCATACCACCGCAGGACTTGGGATGAGATTTTGGTCCGGAACGGTACTACCGCTGTAGGAGCCGCGGTACTACCGCTGTAGGAGCCGCGGTAGTACCGCTCTGGAGCGGTAGTAAAAAGTTACATCCGCTCCAATTCGCGGTAGTACCGCTGCAGCCTTTTCAGAACACCAAAACTGCCACAACTTTTGCAAACGGACTCAGAATTCGATGAAACCAAGTTTGTTGGAAAGCTAGCGACAAGGGCTAACACAATATTGAAAGAAATATAAATAAGAAGAAAATTAGAAAAGGTCCATAAGAAAAAGGTGAGAACCCTTCCTCGGATAAGACCGGTAAAACCTCCAACACCGAAAACATCATAGAAGACGCATGCGAACTCCGTTTTTGATGAACTCAAGCTTGTCATCATGATGACCATAAGCTGTAAGACTCACAAATAGAACCAAACAAGAAACAAGAAACATGATGCAAGGATGCAATGGTTACTAACGATACGATCGAGCTACCAACTTGAGAGTCCCCCTTGATAGTACGACAAACGATCCTATAACCCAGTCTCCCAACTACCGCCACGAGACCGGTAAAATAGAAAACCTATCAAGGGCAAACCTTTGCCTTGCGCAAGGTGCACTTGAGCTAGATGATGACGATCTTGACTCCCTCAAGATGGACCACCTTTCTTGATTGCGTTGGCTCGATGAAGACTAGATGATTGCTCCCCCATAGTCCACTATGGGTGAGCCTCTCTTCAGCACATCTTCACAAGACCATTGACACCACAAAGGATGGCAAGATTCAAGAACTTGATCTCTTCGTGGATGCTCCACTTGAACTTGCACACGGCAATCATGATGATGATCACCACTTGATGTCATCCTTTCCATGGGTTGTATGATATCTTCCTCTTGATGCAAGCCCATGGACATGTACCTAACCCCACATAGAACTCTCAATAGACCATGGGTTAGTACACAAAGTGCAATGGGCAATGCTTACCATACCATGGGATCACTTGATCCCTCTCGGTACATCTTCTACGCTTTGTGAGTTGATCAACTTAATTCACTCTTGACTTAGTCTTGATCAACCTTGAATCTTTCCAACTCTCTTCATTTGGATGATGTCTTGAAGGTAAACATGAATGATCACACAATCTTCTTCTTCAAGACATGCTTGCAATAAGCTCAACACTCACATGACCAATCTTTGGATAATTCCTTAATAGCACCTTAGTCAACTCATAAACTCCTTGAAGCCAACACATGGACTTCAAGAAAATCCTACGGACAAAACCTTTAAATATAACTCAAGGCAACCATTAGTCCATAGAGATTGTCATCAATTACCAAAACCAAACATGGGGGCACCAAATGTTCTTTCACCAAGTTTATCCCACTTCCATTCGGATATCGGCAAAGGCTGAAGCAACCCTGCTGGTTTCTGATGTTCTTCCTTAAGTCTCTGACGTACATCACATACTGCTACATACTGATGATCCACAGGTGTAGGGGATCTATCGTAGTCCTTTCAATAATTAAGAGTGTCGAACCCAACGAGGAGCATAAGGAAATGATAAGTGGTTTTCAGTAAGGTTTTCTCTGCAAGCACTGAAATTGTAGGTAACAGGTAGTTTTGTGATAAGATAAATAATAATGAGTAAAAAGTAAATAAAGTAAATAAAGTGTAGCAAGGTGGCCCAATCCTTATTGTAGCAAAGGATAAGCCTGGACAATTTCTTATAATGAGAAATGAGCTCCCGAGGACACATGGGACTTATCGTAAACCTAGTTTTCATCACGCTCATATGATTCGCATTCGGTACTTTGATAATTTGATATGTGGGTTGACCGGTGCTTGGGTACTGTCCTTACTTGGACAAGCATCCCATAGATTAACTCCTATTACAAGAATCCGCAGCTACAAAAGAAGTATTAATTTAAACCTAACCACATCATTAAACATATGGATCCAAATCAGCCCCTTACGAAGCAACGCATGAACTAGGGTTTAAATTCTGTCAAGCAACCCATCATCTACTTATTACTTCCCAATGCCTTCCTCTAGGCCCAAATAATGGTGAAGTGTCATGTAGTCGACGTTCACATAACACCACTAGAGGAAAGACAACATACATCTCATCAAAATATCGAACGAATACCAAATTCACATGACTACTAATAGCAAGACTTCACCCATGTCCTCAGGAACAAACGTAACTACTCACAAAGCTTATTCATGTTCATAATCAGAGGAGTAATAATATGCATTAAGGATCTGAACATATGATCTTCCACCAAGTAAACCAATTAGCATCAACTACAAGGAGTAATCAACACTACTAGCAACCCACTGATTCCAATTTGTGGTTTGGATACAAGAGATGAACTAGGGTTTTGAGAGGAGATGGTGCTGGTGAAGATGTTGATGGAGATTGACCCCCTCCTGATGAGAGGATCGTTGGTGATGACGATGGTGATGATTTCCCCCTCCCTGAGGGAAGTGTCCCCGGCAGAACAGCTCCGCTGGAGCCCTAGATTTGTTCCGCCAAGGTTCCGCCTCGTGGCGGTGGAGTTTTTTCCTGTAAGCTTGCCCACAATTTTTTCCAGGGTAAAAGCCTTCATATAGCAGAAGATGGACACCGGAGGGTCAACAGGGGGCCCAAGAGATAGGGGCGCGGCCAGTAGGGGTGGGCGCGCCCGCCACCCTCCTAGCCAGGGTGTGGGCCCCCTCAGGTGTTTCTTTTGCTCAATAATTCTTATTAATTCCAAAAATAAGTTCCGTGGAGCTTCAGGATTTTTGGAGCAGTGCAGAATAGGTTTCCAATGTTTGCTCCTTTTCCGGCCGAATTCCATTGCAAGCATTCCCCTCTTCATGGTAAACCTTGTAAAATGAGATAGATAGCCATAAGTATTGAGATATAATGTGTAATAACAGCCCATAATGCAATAAATATTGATATAAAAGCATGATGCAAAATGGACGTATCAACTCCCCCAAGCTTAGACCTCACTTGTCCTCAAGCGGAAGCCGAAATCGAAAAATATGTCCACATGTTTAGAGATAAAGGTATCGATAAGAATAAAATACGGACATGAGGGCATCATGATCATTCTTATAACAGCAACATAAATAGATTTTATCATATGATTTCTTATGCTTAAGTAAGGATCAATTCACAATGTCAAGCATGGTTCAGAAACTTCATTGGGAGCTAGCAAACTGTAATCTCAGTCATTGAAGCAATTGCGATTTATCATAACATCAGAATGAGTCAAGAATAGAGCTTTTCAGCAAGTCCACACACTCAACTATCATGTAGTCTTCTACAATTGCTAACACTCACGCGGTACTTGTGGTTATAGAGTTCCAGCCGGACACTGAGAAAGATAGGGGATTATTGTGTTGCCTCCCAACGTATTCACCTTTAGGTGATGTCAACAATAATAGTCCATGCTAACTTACACCCAATTGGATATATATATATATATATATATATATATATATATCATGATCTTTCAAACACGAGGAGCTTGCCAAAGGATAAAATGAAAAAGGGAAAGGTGAAGATCACCTTGACTCAAGCATAAAGTAAAAACATAAAGTAAAAGATAGGCCCTTCGCAGAGGGAAGCAGAGGTTGTCATGTGCTTTAGGGTTGGATGAATAAAATCTTAATGCAAAAGAACGTCACTTTATATTGCCACTTGTATGTGGACCTTTATTATGCAGTCCGTCGCTTTTATTGCTTCCACAACAAGATCATATAAAGCTTATTTTCTCTGCACTAATAAGTAATACATATTTAGATAGCAAATTTTATTGCCTGCAATATGACAACTTACTTGAAGGATCTTACTCAATCCATAGGTAGGTATGGTGGACTCTCGTGGCAAAACTGGGTTTAGGATATTTGTAAGCACAAGTAGTATCTCTACTTGGTGCAAGGAATTTGGCTAGTATGAGGGGGAAAGGCAAGCTCAACATGTTTGGAAGGTCAATGACAATATACTTTAACTGAGATGTGAGAAAACATAAACCATTAGGTTGTCTTCCTTGTCCAACATTAACTCTTTTAGCATGTCATACTTAATGAGTGCTTCACAATCATAAAAGATGTCCAGGATAATATATTTGTATGTGAAACCTCTCTTTCCTGATTACTTCCTATTAATTGCAATGATGACCAAAACTACATTTATCAACTCTCAACAACTTTTATGCCTCATACTTTCTATGTGTGAAGTCATCACTAACCATAAGATCAATATGAACTCTTTTATTCTTTCTACTTTCTCAAGATCATAGCAACATAGCAATGCCCTTGACTCAACACTAATATTTATTATAGATAGCTCACGGACTCGATCACATAAAGAGATCACAAAGCAAAACTGAAAACTACTTGATACTAAAAACTTCAATCTACTAGATCAAGATACTACTAAAAGGATCGAACTAAATAAAATGGTAAAGATAGGAGTGTGATGGTGATACGATACCGGGGCACCTCCCCCAAGCTTGGCAGTTGCCAAGGGGAGTTCCCATACCCATGTGATTACGTCTCCTTCTTCACGGTTGGTGTTATGATCTTCTTGGAGATGATGCCCCTCAGGATACGGTTCTCCTCCTCGAGCTTATTGACTTGTTGTTTGAGGTCCATAATTTCTTTCCGGAGCTTGCCCGTAACGGTTAAAGCTCCCTTTACCCAAGGATACTGCATAGCTTCTGGAGAACAAGTGACGCTCTTTTTCATATTTTCATAAGAAAGAAATCTAAAGTTGGAAGGGATGACCGAATATGGAATAGCCGAGGTATGTAGTTCCCCCATCATGAATTCTGCTTGGAGACGAGAGGTAACTTCTTGATCTTCATCCATGGCATCTATCATTTTCAAGTCGGCCTCCATCTCATCCTCTGTTGATGGTCCAAAGTGATAAGCATCACTATTTGCTCCTGGACCTGGTGTTCGGTGAGACACCAGACTCTCCCCGACTGACTCTTGAGAAGACATCTTGCTCTTAATCTGCAACAGGAGTAGCTCGAAACAAAAACAGAGGATATTTGCGTGATACGATGGTCAAAACCTTCGGGAGTTTATATAATGAATTTTTACCGACCAAAATACGTAACGTGCAAGAAAATGGAGTCCGGTAGGCACACGAGATGGCCACGAGACAGGGGGGCGCGCCCAGGAAGGGTGGGCGCGCCTTCCACCCTCGTGGAGGCCTCGTGTCCTTCCCGGACTACTTCTTTCTTTCTAAAATTCTTAAATAATCCAAAACTGATAAAAATTGCCATTATAATTGTTTTGGAGTCGGTTTACTTACCGTACCACATACCTATTCCTTTACAGAGTATGGAACGTTCTGGAAAGTGTCCCTTATGTACTCCTCCGGGGTTACGGTCTCAATAATATTAGTTTCAACATTGATAGGATTACCTAAGATATAATGTTTAATTCTTTGACCGTTCACCACCCTCGGACTTGTGCCTTCGAAGTTGTTGATTTTTATGGCACCAGAATGATAGACCTCCTCGATAATGTAAGGACCTTCCCATTTAGAGAGAAGTTTTCCTGCAAAAAATCTTAAACAAGAGTTGAATAATAACACATAATCACCTATGTTAAACTCACACTTTTGTATCCTTTTGTCATCCCAGCGTTTGACTTTTTCTTTGAATAGCTTGGCATTATCATAGGCTTGGGTTGTCCATTCATCAAGAGAGATAATATCAAACAACCTCTTCTCACTGGCATGTTTGAAGTCATAGTTGAGCTCTTTAATAGCCTAATATGCTTTATGTTCAAGTTCAAGAGGTAAATGACATGCTTTCCATAAACCATCTTATATGGAGACATACCCATAGGATTTTTGTAAGCAGTTCTATAGGCCCATAATGCATCATCAAGTTTTTTGGACCAATTCTTTCTAGATCTATTGACAGTCTTTTGCAAAAATTAATTTGAGCTCTCTATTGCTCAACTCTACTTGACCACTAGACTGCGGATGATAAGGAGATGCGATTCTATGATTAACATCATACTTAGCAAGCATCTTACAGAAAGCACTATGAATAAAATGTGAACCACCGTCAGTCATAAGATATCTAGGGACTCCAAACCTCGGAAAAATAACTTCTTTAAGAATTTTAATAGAGGTGTTATGATTAGCACTACTAGTTGGGATAACTTCTACCCACTTAGTAACGTAATCAATAGCAACTAAAATATGTGTGTAACCATTAGAGGCAGGAAAAGGTCCCATATAATCAAAGCCCCAAACATCAAACGGTTCAATAACAAGAGAATAATTCATAGGCATTTCTTGATGTCTACCAATATTACCAATTCTTTGACATTCATCACAAGATAAGACAAACTTACGAGCATCTTTGAAGAGAGTAGGCCAATAAAAACCAGATTGCAGTACCTTATGTGTAGTTCTATCTCAAGCGTGGTGTCCTCCATAGGATTCAGAGTGACACTTGCGTAGGATTTGTTCCTGTTCATGCTCAGGTACACAACGTCTAATAACACCATCTACTCCTTTATAGAGGTGTGGGTCATCCCAGAAGTAATGTCTTAAATCATAAAAGAACTTTTTATTTTACTGGTATGTGAAACTAGGTGGTATAAATTTAGCAACAATGTAATTAGCATAATCAGCATACCAAGGAGAAGTACGAGAAGCATTAACGCCGCTAATTGTTCATCAGGAAAGCTATCATCAATAGGCAGTGGGTCATCAAGAACATTCTCTAACCTGCACAAGTTGTTCTGAACGGGTTCTCAGCTCCTTTCTATCAATAATATGCAAATCAAATTCTTGGAGCAAGAGAACCCATCGAATGAGTCTAGGCTTAGCATCTTTCTTTTCCATAAGATATTTAATAGCAGCATGATCAGTGTGAATAGTAACTTTGGTATCAACAATATAAGGTCTAAACTTATCACATGCAAACACAACTGCTAAGAAGTCTTTTTCAGTAGTAGCATAATTTCTCTGGGCAGTATCAATAGTCTTACTAGCATACCGGATAACATTTAATTTCTTATCAACTCTTTTCCCTAGAACAGCACCTACAGCATAATCACTAGCATCACACATAATTTCAAAAGGTAAATTCCAATCAGGTGGCTGAACAATACGTGAAGTGATCAAAGCTTTCTTAAGTATTTCAAATGCTTCTACACAATCATCATAAAAAACAAAAGGAATATGTTTTTGCAATAAATTAGTCAGAGGCCTAGAGATTTTAGAAAAGTCCTTAATGAACCTCCTATAAAAACTGGCATGACCAAGGAAACTTCTTATACCTTTTATGTCCTTAGGACATGGCATTTTTTCAATAGCATCAACCTTAGCTTTATCAAGTTCAATACCCCTCTCGGAGATCTTATGCCCCAAAACAATGCCTTCATTAACCATAAAGTGGCACTTTTCCCAATTCAAGACGAGACTAGTGTCTTCGCATCTCTGCAAAACTCGATCAAGGTTGCTCAAGCAATCATCAAAAGAGGATCCATAAACGGAAAAGTCATCCATGAATACCTCACAAAAATTTTCACAGAAGTCAGAGAATATAGCCATCATATATCTTTGAAAGGTAGCAGGTGCATTACATAAACCAAAAGGCATACGTCTATAAGCAAAAGTACCAAAAGGGAATGTAAAAGTAGTTTTAGATTGATCCTTCGCTGACACAGGTATAGAAACCAGAATAACCATCTAGAAAGAAAAAATGTGTGTGTTTAGATAGTCTTTCTAGCATTTGATCAATAAAAGGTAAAGGGTAATGATCTCTCTTAGTAGCTTTATTTAATTTACGAAATCAATTACCATCCTATAACCTGTAATAATTCTTTGCTGGATCAATTCATCTTTATCATTAGAACGATAGTAATACCTCCCTTTTGAGGAACACAATGGACAGGGCTTACCCAATCACTATCAACAACGGGATAAACTATACCTGCCTCAAGGAGCTTTAGTATCTTCTTTCTTACCACTTCTTTCATCTTGGGATTCAGTCGTCATTGAGGATCTCTAACTGGTTTGGCATTGTCCTCCAAATTAATTTTGTGTTGGCATAACGTGGGACTAATGCCCTTAAGATCATCCAGAGTATATCCAAAAGCAGCGCGGTGCTTCTTCAGAGTTTTCAATAATCTTTCTTCTTCTTGCTCTGAAAGGTTAGCACTAATAATAACAGGATATATTTTCTTTTCATCAAAATAAGCATACTTAAGATTATCAGGTAATGGTTTGAATTTAAACACGGGATCACCTTTGGGTGGAGGGGGATCCCCAAGAATTTCAACGGGAAGGTTGTGTTTCAGCATAGGTTCCTGTTTAAGGAACACTTCATCTATTTCCCTTCTTTCCTTCATAAACATATCATTTTCATGGTCAAGCAAATATTGTTCTAATGGATCAGTAGGAGGCACGGCAATAGAAGCAAGACCAATAATCTCATCCTTATTAGGTGATTCTCTATCACGAGGTTGTCTATGAAACTTAGCAAAATTAAACTCATGAGACATACCCTCTAAGCCAATTGTGATAGTATCCTTTTCACAATCAATCTTAGCATTAATAGTATTCAAGAAGGGTCTACCAAAAATAATGGGACAAAAGTCATCTTGTGGAGAACTAAGAACAAGAAAATCAGCAGGGTATTTAACCTTCCCACACAAGACTTCAACATCTCTAACAATCCCAATTGGTGAAATAGTATCTCTATTGGCAAGTTTGATAGTAACATCAATACCTTCCAATTCAATGGGTGCAATGTCATGCATAATTTCTTCATACAAATCATAGGGTATTGCACTAGCACTAGCACCCATATCACATAAGCCATGATAACAATGATCTCCTATTTTAACAGAAATAACAGGCATGCCTACCACAGGTCTATGTATCTTAGTATCTGGTCTAACAATATTAGCAGTCTCACCACAGAAATAAATAACATGCCCATCTAAATCATCATCCAAGAGATCTTTAACCATAGGAATACTAGGTTCAACTTTGATTTGCTCAGGAGGTGTATAAGTCCTAGTATTACTCTTATGACAAGCCTCTCAAAGGATTAGTTTCCATAGTGACAAGTAACAGAAAATTTCAGCACACTATATAAATGTTTCCTTACCAAGTTCCACTCACCAAAAGCGCTACACTCCCCGGCAACGGCGCCAGAAAAGAGTCTTGATGACCCACAAGTGTAGGGAATATATCGTAGTCCTTTCGATAAGTAAGAGTGTCGAACCCAACGAGGAGCAGAAGGAAATGATAAGCGGTTTTCAATAAGGTATTCCTTGCAAGCACTGAAATTGTAGGTAACAGATAGTTTTGTGATAGGATAAATTGTAACGAGTAACAAGTAAATAAAGTAAATAAAGTGCAGCAAGGTGGCCCAATCCTTTTTGTAGCAAAGGATAAGCCTAGACAATTTCTTATAATGAGAAAAGAGCTCCCGAGGACACATGGGACTTATCGTCAAGCTAGTTTTCATCACGCTCATAAGATTCGCGTTCGGTAATTTGATAATTTGATATGTGGGTGGACCGGTGCTTGGGTACTGTCCTTAGCATCCAACTTATGATTAACCCCTATTGCAAGAATCTGCAACTACAAAAGAAGTATTAAGGTAAACCTAACCACAACATTAAACATATGGATCCAAATCAGCCCCTTTTAAGCAACGCATAAACTAGGGTTTAAGCTTCTGTCACTCTAGCAACCCATCATCTACTTATTACTTCCCAATGCCTTCCTCTAGGCCCAAATAATGGTGAAGTGTCATGTAGTCGACGTTCACATAACACCACTAGAGGAAAGATAACATACATCTCATCAAAATATCGAACGAATACCAAATTCACATGACTACTAATAGCAAGACTTCACCCATGTCCTCAGGAACAAACGTAACTACTCACAAAGCATATTCAATTTCATAATTAAAGGAGTAATAATATGCATTAAGGATCTCAACATATGATCTTGCACCAAGTAAACCAATTAGCATCAACTACAAGGAGTAATCAACAATACTAGCAACCGACAAGTACCAATTTGTGGTTTGGATACAAGATTGGATACAAGAGATGAACTAGGGTTTTCAGAGGAGATGGTGTTGGTGAAGATGTTGATGGAGATTGACCCCCTCCCGATGAGAGGATCGTTGGTGATGACGATGGTGATGATTTCCCCCTCCCGGAGGGAAGTGTCCCCGGCAGAACAGCTCCGCTGGAGCCCTAGATTGGTTCCGCCAAGGTTCCGCCTCGTGGCGCCGGAGTTTCGTCCCGTAAGCTTGCCCATGATTTTTTCCAGGGTAAAAGCCTTCATATAGCAGAAGATGGACACCGGAGGGCCACCAGGAGGCCCAGGAGACAGGGGGCGCGCCCAGTAGGGGTGGGCACGCCCCCACCCTCCTGGCCAGGATGTGGGCCCCCTTAGGTGTTTCTTTCGCTCAATAATTCTTATTAATTCCAAAAATAAGTTCCGTGGAGTTTCAGGATTTTTGGAGCAGTGCAGAATAGGTTTCCAATGTTTTCTCCTTTTCCAGCCGGAATTCCAGCTGTCGGCATTCCCCCTCTTCATGGTAAACCTTGTAAAATGAGAGAGATAGCCATAAGTATTGAGATATAATGTGTAATAACAGCCCATAATGCAATAAATATTGATATAAAAGCATGGTGCAAAATGGACGTATCACATACTCGGCAATATCCTTCTTCATTCCTGTCCACCAGAAACTCTCCTTCAAATCCAGATACATCTTGGTGTTGCCTGGGTGAATCGAATAAGGTGAATCATGAGCCTCTTGAAGAATCAACTTCCTGATCTCAGGGTCATTAGGCACATAGATACGATCCTCAAACCATAAAGTCTCGTGTTCATCCTCACGAAAACCTTTACCTTTAACTTTACTCATCCTTTCCTTGATCTCTGCAATCTCCTTGTCCGTCTTATGGGCTTCTCCGATTTTTCCCAACAATGTGGACTGAATTTCCTATGCTGCAACATAACCTCTCGGAACCATCTCCAAGCGTACCTCTCAGAGATCATTGGCTAACTCCTGAGGTAATCCCTCGGTTATGAGCATATTAACATAACTCTTGCGGCTCAACGCATCTGCTACGAATTGGACTTTCCTGGATGATAATGCAATCTCATGTCATAATCCTTTATCAGCTCCAACCATCTCCTTTGCCTGAGGTTCAACTCCTTCTGCGTGAAGATGTACTTCAAACTCTTATGATCCGTGTAAACATCACAATGGTTACTGATGAGAAAATGTCTCCATGTCTTGAGCGCATACACTACAACTGCTAGCTCCAAGTCATGCATAGCATAATTTACCTCATGAGGTCGAAGTTGTTGTGAGGCATATGAAACAACTCTTCCATCCTGCATAAGCACACCTCCATGTCCTTGACGTGAAGCGTCGCAATATACTTGGAAATCCTTGCTTATGTATGGGAGAATCAGCACTGGGGCTGTAACCAAATGTTGCTTCAACTCCTGAAAACTGGCCTCACAATCCTCAATCCATTTAAAATTGGTGTCCTTCTTCAATAACTCCGTCATTGACTTAGCTATCGTGGAAAAGTTCTCAACAAATCTCTGATAATAACCTGCGAGTCTGAGAAAACTCTTGATTTCTCCAACTGAGGTGGGTGCCAACCACTTAGTGATAGATGCAACCTTAGTAGGGTCTACTGCTATTCCTTCTCCTGATATAACATGTCCGAGAAATCCAACTTCCTTCAACCAAAACTCACATTTGCTGAACTTGGCATACAATTGATGTTCCCTGAGCTTCTCGAGAACCAAGCGCAAATGTTCCTTATGCTCTTCTTCATTCTTCGAGTAGACTAATATATGGTCAATGAACACCACGACAAACTTGTCCAAAAATTCCATGAACACCTTGTTCATCATACTCATGAAATAGGAAGGGGCATTAGTCAAACCAAATGACATAACTGTATACTCATATAGCCCATACCTTGTGGGAAAAGCTGTCTTTAGTATATCCTGCTCTCGGATCTTCAGCTGGTGATAACTTGATCGAAGATCAATCTTGGAAAAAACCTTAGCTCCCTGCAGCTAGTCAAACAAATCATTGATCATCGGCAGAGGGTATTTGTTCTTGATCTTCACCTCATTGAGCGCACGATAATCAACAACCATGCTCAAAGGTCCATCCTTCTTCTCAACTAGAAGCACTGGGGCTCGCCAAGGCAAAGAACTTGGTCGAATATAACCTTTCTCCAGTAACTCCTTTATCTACTTCTTAATTTCCTCCAGATCATTTGCGGGCATCCGATACGGCCTCTTGGATATTGGTCCGGTGCCTGGCAATAACTCAATCAAAAACTCAATATCTCGATCTGGTGGCATGCCTGGTAACTCTTCTAGAAATACATCAGGGTAATCCCTCACCGCTGGTACTTCCCCCTGAACAACTCCTGATAGGGAATTCACCTGTGTCCTCCTCGGCGCATGCCTAGACACATACTTGATCCTCTTTCCTTCTAGGGTGGTGAGAAGAATTGATTTACTGGCGCAATCGGTGTTTCCTTCAAACTTGAATAGGTAATCCATGCCTAGTATCACATCCAATCCTTGTGACTCCAGGACAATAAGGTCGGGAGGGAAAACATGTCTACCTATGGTTACTGGCAACTGATAGCATCCCTTACTAGCCATATACTCTGCTCCTAGGGAGCTTACTAACATAGGTGACTTAAGGGCTACTGTTGGCAACTTAAACTTGTCCACAAATCCCCTTGATATGAATGAATGAGATGCACCAGTATCGAAAAGAACGAGTGATGTAAATGCATTAATCAAAAACTTACCGACAAGTGCGTCGGGCTGCTCCTCAATCTCCTCCACACTAACGTGGTTCACCTGACCTCTGTTGAAAGGGTTGGGCTTCTTTGCAGCACTTCCATTGCCATTTCCATTCTTGGCTTTAGAACAGTCAGTGGCGTAGTGTCCGGTCTCACTACAAAAAAAGACACATCCGTGACATTTGGGCTGAATGATTTTTTTGTCATGCTTATGACACTTCTATGACGATAATTGTGACAAAACCCGGTATCATCATAGATGTGGTGGGCTCCTACTTCTGTGACAAAAAATCATGACAGAAAATGGGCTTTTCGTCCTGGGCAGGCCGGAGACGCAGCTGCATGACATTCTTTGGGCTGTGCATGATGGAAAAATCATGGTAGAAGCGACGGTGAGGAAAATATTAGGGATTTCCAGGTTACGGTGGGTGGTCGGGGGCCGAGCGATGCGTGTTTCTCTCATACATGTACGCGCGTGGGTGCAAGGCATTGGGCTCAAACTGAACCCGAGCGAGGCATCGCCTAACTGAACCCGAGCGGTTGCACTATAGGCTACGCATTACTAAACCCGAGCGATCGATCGATGGCTTTTAACTAAACCGGATCAAGCGATTTCTTCGCTACTGCTGCTAACTGAAGCCGATCGATGCTACCTCTGGATGAATGGTGAGCCTTGTTGGGGCGGGGGTTTGGATGGACAGTTCCCGGTGGGGGGTTGGATGAACAGGACCCCGTGGTGTTGCCGCTGGATGAATAGGACCCTGATCGAGCCGGTTGGGGGTGGATGAACAGGACCCCGGCCGTGGAGGGCTGGATGAACAGGACCCCATGGAGGGCTGGTTGAATAGTAGCCGGTGGAGGGCTGGATGAATAGTAGCCCATGGAGGGGTGGTTAAATAGGACCCCGTGGAGAGTGCTGGTTGAACAGTAGCAGCCGGAGGAGCGTGCGGTGGAGGCTGGATGAACAGGAGTCCGTGGATGAACAGTCGCAGGTGGAGGCTGTAGGAGGTTGGCGGTGGATGAACAGTTGCCCGTGGAGGCTGGAGGAGGACGACGGTCGAGATGAACATTATCCCGTTGAGTCCCGTTTTGCGGTACGCCACACCCCTCCCAATGAATAGGACCCCCGTTCAACCGTAGCGCTCCAACACAAGTCCGTTTCCTCCGTTTTGCGGTACGGCACACTCCTCCTGATCAACAGGACCACATTTCGACCGTAGGAGGTCCAAGAGAAGTCTGTTTCCTCTGTTTTGCAGTACGCCAGACCCCTCCCAATGAACAGGATCCTGTTTCGACCGTGGTCAATCGAACACAAGGCCGTTTCCTCCGTTCTGTGGTACACCAGGGCTTGTTTCCATCGGCTGTTCCGTCCAAGCCCGTTGGCTCCCGATGAACACGACGATGTATTCTGTCCCGACCCAGCCAGTTGGCTCCTGATGAACAGGACGCTGTTTCTCCGTTCCGACCCAGCCGGTTCGTTGCACGATGAAGTGGACGCTATTGTTGTCATTCGTTGCCTCTCCATGTACACAAGCCCTGACTGTCCATATATATATGTGTGAGTACGCGCTTGAGACCCCGCCTGTATGTACGTACGTGGCCGTATTTTCTTTCTTGCACCCTGGCTGTTGTACGTACATGTACATGGTACATGTGCGCCTCTACTATGACACATGCGCGCCTCTACTACGACATGTGCCCTTCCTTACATGGCCACGGTTCATCGCTGCAGCCTGCAGACAGGCCGATCGTTTGTACGTACACGTTCGCGACCAGAATGACAATGCTACGTACACTTCGACCAGGTGCGTCCCGACTATCAGGCACTTCCTTCCATGCGAAGATGTAGCTGGTGGGTCCCAGCAGTAAGGGGGCGAATAATTTTTTTGCTCGTATATGGACGCACTTTCTTGCGTGCAAAGATGTAGCTAGTAGGTCCTAGCACTCAGGGGGAAAAGTTTTTTTCATGAAATACAGTGGCCCGTCCGGTGGGTCCCTACTGTCAGGTGGAGGAATCATTATTTTCTGTGTAATAAGGGGAACTACCTTGCTGCGGCCATGGACCCAGATGTCAGCCTCTCCACGTACAATACTCTTCCGATGGAAGTCGGTCGTTGACCACATTGACCACGCCGCGCCGAGAGCACCAAGGCGGTGGACGACGATGAGGCCTAGGAAGGGGACGACGCGGAGCCATGGAAGACGCGGCAATGAATACCCACGCGGAGAGGAGTACGAGGGTTCACTAGTTCAGCTGCGGTGTGAGGCTATTGTCGTTGCAGAATAACAAGGGGTGTGGGTGAGTGGAGGGATGGCCTCGCTAGCGGTGGGAGTAGTAGGGGCGGTGAGGCCTCCGCGGCAGCACAACCAGCCACAGGAGGCAGGAGCAGGCGGCACGACTGACGCTGCTTTGGGCGGCTGGAGCAAGAAGATCAAAGGATGGACATCGTACGGTCACTGCAACTAGAATCGTTTATATTGACTAAGTTAAAAAAACCTTGGTATGCGTCAACTTAGTAGGCCCACAGGTCAGCTTCTGAAATGGTGCGCCCCAGATGTCAGGGGGAGAAATCATTTTTTGGGCTGGTGAAGTTAGAATATCCGAGATTGAAGAAGAAGCACGTCATCCGTTGTATGGACATCCAACGGCCACTACTGCTAAAGCCTTGTGTTGATTATAAGTTGACAAAGCCTTCCATACGCGTCAACTTATTTTTTTGAGGGGACGCGTCAACTTAGTAGGCCCACAAGTGTCTGGAAGAGAACTTATAGCCCATTTGAGATTTGTAAGAACGTACAACCCATTTTTGAATTCTAATGGAATTTACAATAGCCCATTTTTGTAAGAACGTACATCCCATTTTCTAGCTAGGACAACGATTAATAATTTCAACCAATCATTCAAAACAGAATTCAATAAAATTTCCCACATTTTGATGGGACCCGAAATATTTTTATCCCGAAAATTTCTAGTTAGATTGAATAAAATTTGAATATAAATTTGTATTACATAAAAATCCAACGAAACATTGCGCGCGCAACAATTAATGAAATTAAAATTTTCAAAATCCAAAAATAATATTGTATAAAGTAATTACGTGTTTGGTGCATTTTTTTATAGTTAGTGCCCAATTTTTATAATTACATCCCATTTATTATTTCTTAAAGCCCATATTCTTGTTAAGCCTAATGCATCCCTCCTATGAAAGATTTGCAGCCTAGCGGGGCGGAGAATAACAAGTTGACCTTGCCTGGTTATTCCTCAAAAAAAGAAAGTATAGCTGGGCTAGCCATTTTCAGCTTGAAAAAAATTAATATCTAGGCTGGATATCTGGCCTAGGCTAGACGGGCCACAGCCCGCCCAGTTAATAACTTGCTCTCCTCTGAACAACAACGAAAACATCGCTCAAGAAAAGCTCTGTAGTGCTCACACCTCGAAAACACAAATACTGCTCGAGCTGTTTGGTCCCAGCTATCGGCCGCTCCTTGTGCAATTCTCTCGTTTATTGACTACATAGGTTGACAATGGTGTGGGACCGTGATGTCAGGAAACCAGGAGGAAGAAAAAAATTACAGTTGTATACAATAAGGAGGCACTTGCGTACATTCGGCTATGGCCCTGGTGGGTCCCCACTGTCATCCTCTCCCAGTAAAGTCATCTCCTCATGTCCGTTGACAATGTTGACAAGGCGAGATGGCGGCGCCGCGGCGAGCGCAACACATCGAAGGACGACGCAGAGGGCCTCATGGGCCCTACGGATGGTCTGATATAGCGCCTGCTGCTCATTCGGGAAGGCAGGATCATATGGCCACATGTTCGCGACGGCATTGTTGTTCGCTTGTGTAACACCCCCAGTGTCATGCTGCAGTAAACCACTGTTAATGGTGCCAGGTCACCATGCTGGCTGAGCTAATTATCACTTGATGAAAAATCAATGTCAAATTCAAATTCAAATTATGAGCGAAATTCAAAATTTCTCAAACATGAAAACAAAAATGTTCTTCATGTGCCAAATAACCCATATCTAATATTGGTAGTGAACCAACATTTTTGCAAATGTCTAAGTGCCCTAAACCACTTTAAAACAGTGGATAAAACTATAGTTTAAATGCCTTTTTGAATTATGAAGGTTGGAAACTATTTCAACAGCCTCACAGTCTTTTTGTGGTAGTGCCCAATAATTCTTTGAAATTGTTTTGGCCAGTGGCATATTTTTGCAAAGTCAATTGTGGCTAAAAGATAAGGCAAAAGCTACCGAAAAAAATCAAAAAAAAAGAAAAGGAAAAGCAAAGGGGTGGGAGAGCCCCTGGCCATCCCATGGGCCTCGGGCTAGGCCCCTCCCCTGTCGTCTCCCACCTTCCACTGTTCGCCGGGCGCCGCGGGCGCCACCCGACCACCTCGCCGGCCTCGCCAGGAGGGGATAAGGGCGAGGCCTCGGGCGCCCTCCCACTCACCACTTGCCCCCATCCCCCGCCCCGACGCGCTCTCTCTCTCGCCCAAACCCTAACCCACATAAGACCCCCCTCCTCCTCGCTCTCTCTCGCTTGCTCACTTCTCTCTCCCACGCAGCCGAACGTGCCCGCCGCTGTCGCCGGGTTGATCTCGCGTCCACCATCATCGCCCTGCATCGCCGACATGCCATAGGCGTCCGTTGTCGTCCTCCACGTTGAGCGATGCCCTACGTTGGAGCCGGGAGGCACCACAGCACCGGATCTGCCTCGTCCCATTCCGCCTCGGCCGCCGGTGATTCCCGTCGACCGCGGCCTCCCTCTGCGCTCACGTTCACTCACGGGGCCTCCTTGCGCCCGCATGGTGAGCACCGCACGTCCTCCCCCTGCCTCCCCCTCGTTCTGCTGCGCATAACGTCGCCGCCATGGACGACCAAACTCAGCTCCGCCGTGCCGCTCATTGTTATCGCTTCTGTCGATGCCATGGCCGTCCTAGCACAACATCGTACTCGGGGCACTCCAGCGGTGCGGCCTAGCGCTTTAGGTCGCTTATGCGCACGCTAGTTATTCTTTTTCGCCGAGCTACCACAGACCACCACCGCCGGCAACCTTGCAGCTCCCTATTTCGGCCATCTCCGGTCGGTCCAGTGGCACCACTCGTCGCGCGGCAGCATCAGTGTTCGAACGCAGGTGAAAACGCGTGATTTCGTGCTCTGTAGCGAAGATCCGAGCCTCTTCGGCAAACTCGCCGGCGTAACTCCGGCGCCGGCTGCCGACGTGGCCGACCTGGGGCCACCCCCAGCGTCGCTGCCAGCGGGCCCCACGGGCCCAAGTTGACCGAATTGACCCAGTCAACTGCTGACTCGGCAGCCCCAGCCACTGACGTGCGGGCCCTACCGCTTAATCTTCTAATTAAAATATTTTAATAATTAAAACTAATTAGTTTAGCTAATTAGTCTATGACAGGTGGGGCCTTCCTGCTAAATAACTCTGTTTAGTTAGTTTTAAGCGTCTGTTAGTCCATTGTCTATGACAGGTGGGACCCACTGGTCAGTTTGACCTGGTCAGCCATCCTGTTGACTGCTGTCGTCATAGTGATGTCATGCTGACGTAGTAATTCTTTTCTGATAATTCATTTAATTCCAGAAAATGTTTAAACCTTTAGAAATTCGTAGTAAATAAACCTTAACTCGGATGAAAATGTTTTATACATGAAAGTTGCTCAGAAAAATCCAACGAATCTGGATACACGGTCCGTTTACCTGTCAGACGCTACTACCTATCTGAACATGGAACATTCCCCCTCTGGTCATTTGTCTGACACAGGTTCGGAACCGGGAAAACACTCTTGGTTGAATTCCCCCTTCACCTATATCGTGTAGCCATACGTTAGGTCACACCCGGCACATCATATTGCCATGTTATGCTTTGTGATGCTATGTTTGCTTTATATTTATTGTTTCTTCCCCCTCTTCCCTCTGGTAGACCCCGAGACCGATCCTGCCCCTGTGATCCACTACGTCGACGACGACACTTCTTCCTTTTCAGCAGAGCTACCAAGCAAGCCCCCCTTTTGATCATCCAGATATCGCCCATTCCATTCTCTCATGCTTGCATTAGATTTTGCTACTGTTATTGTTTGCTCCTATTCTAATGCCTAGCCTATTTTTGTAACCAACTTATTGTTACTTTACCTGCTTATCCTAAACTGCTTAGTATAGGTTGGTTAGTGATCCATCAGTGAACCCCCACCTTGTCCTTGTTGCCGCTGCTTCATCATCGAAGACCCGATCAACGGGATCGAAGACCAGGCCCAGGCACCGCACATCACTTCCCCTTAGTTGCTCGACACTACTGGGTTACTATCGAGTGCCAAGGGTGATACCTCATGAGCACTTCTGATGTTAACCCGGTAGTGTAGTTATTCGGTCATGGTCATCAAGGGTGATTCTGCCTTAACCACTTGTGATAAGACTCTGTCGTGCAACCCCTCAAGTGTGAACCTCGAGGGTGGATCCTCTTACGTTCACCTTGATGATTACATCGAGTGGAATCCGCCGGGGGTGATTCCTCGGGTTTTCCCCTTGATATTTGGACACACAAATACTTGGACTCTACAACTGTTACTTGGAAAGGCGGGTCGAACCTGAGGGATACCCGCGAGTGATGTGGAGACGGGTTGATTCTGAGGGTGCACACGAGATAATTATGAGGCGTGGCCGGGCATTCCTAGCCCTTGCTGCAAGTCCTCGAGACGGGGCAACGGGGTCGCATATTTCGTGAGTCTCTGCTTGTTACTGCGCATTCCTAATCCACTACGATTTGGATATTTGATCCGAGGGGCCTCTGGCCTGATAACACTAACCATCACGTGGGCACAGTATGGGCGTTCTGCGTCGTATGCATTATCCGAAGCTTAATTGACGTCATCGACTAAGCGGCGCGCGCCGGGTTGGACTAGTAAGCACCTGCCTTTTTGAAGGAGGTAGCTATGTCTCCTCACCGGCCACGTACGCAATGTGTAGGAGTTCCCGGGGCAATGGCCCATGACCCCTGGGAGCATAGGTTTAGTCCGACGTGCTGACCTCTCTATTAAGCCTAGGTCGGGTTGCGGAGTATTGTTTGGCCGAGGCCGGGCATGACCCAAGAAAGTGTGTCTGGCCGGAGTTAATCGAGCGTGGTGGGTAAGTTGGTGCACCCCTGCAGGGAAGAAAACATCTATCGATAGCCTGTCCTATGGTAATGGACACTTGGAGTTGTATCCCGATCAATACAACTAGAACTGGATACTTGTGATGAAAATTGGATGGTGATGAGTATTGGATTGTGATGACATATGGATAGTATGGCTCTGGGATTGCTTTCTCGCAGGGAGTCGAGAAAGGATCTTTGGCCGAGGTTGATAACACTACTATTACTTTACTTTATGCTACTCTTACCTCTTCTGATGCTACAAGATGCTTGAGCTGCTTCAAGATGCTAGTATGCAATATGCTAGGCTTTCCCCTTCTCTTCTGGCATTCTGCAGTTTAGTCCACTTATACAGCCCATTTCATTGATACCGATGCATATGTAGTGTAGATCCTTGCTTGCGAGTACTTTGGATGAGTACTCACGGTTGCTTTGCACCCACTTTTCCCCCTTTCTTTTTCTTTCCGGTTGATGCAACCAGATGTCGAAGCCCAGGAGCCAGATGCCACTGTCGATGCCTACTACTACATGGAGACCACCAATGACCAGGAGTAGTTAGGAGGCTCCCACGCAGGAGGCCTTGCCTTTTTGATCGATGTTGCTTTTGTGCCAGCCTTCTTAAGGTAGACTTGTCTAACCTATGTCTGTACTCAGATATTGTTGCTTCCGTTGACTCGTTTGTATCCGAGCTTATGTATTCGAGCCCTCGAGGCCCCTCGCTTGTAATATAAAGCTTGTTATATTTTAATTTGTGTCTAGAGTTGTGTTGTGATATCTTCCCGTGAGTCCTTGATCTTGATCGTACACATTTGCGTGTATGATTAGTGTACGATTGAATCGGGAGCGTCACAAGTTGGTATCAGAGCCGACTGCCTGTAGGTAGCGCCCTTTCCAACTCCTTGGCTGAAGTTGACTCTAGTCATTGAAAAACTTTTACTAACATGGCTGTGTGGCTTATGGGCCCACGTCGCCATTGGGTGGTATTAGGATCTTTTACTCCTCGATCTTTACTCTAGGACCCCGATCTCTTTTCTTTCGGGTTAAATGCCAACTATAACTCTATGTTCTCATAAATAAGTCCTTCCGGAGAGCCCCTTATTAAAGATGATCGCCTGCTGCACCAGAAGATTCCGAAGATACTCTTCGATCTTCTCTCGAGACCTGTACCAATCACTTTTGCAATTCCCTACCACCGATATATCCTTATGGATAACTAAATACACTTGCCATTCATACAATCATTCCATGTTGCTCTTGTTATTACAAGATGCCCCGAAATACTCTCCGTTTCCCCGAGAATCCTTTGAGCTTACTGGCTTGCAGTTTTTTACCACATGAATACCCCTATGGATAATTCCTCGCACTTTCGAGTATCCGTTCATCCCCAGTTGTTCTTATGCTTCATAAGATTCTCTGAAATACTATTCGATCTTCCGATAATCCTCTTCAAACTATTGCTCTGCAAATACTTGTCTGCTTGCATTATGGATGCTTCCCACATGTCGAGCAATATTCATTAGTATCCTTTGACACCGTCATTTTCTTCCTATTGATTCAACATGTGAGCGAATGCGCTCAATCATCTGTTGATACCTAGAATTTGTTCTATTCGGCTCAGACGTCATTCCGAGTATGACTTGGTTCTTGGCCAATCGAGTTAAGATCGGTTGTGCCTCTTAAGTCTACTAAACTTACTCATCTTTAATCAGAGCATCTGATTCTGATACACCGATCTGGAAATTATAATTTCTTTGCATTTAAGCATCGAATTATTCAGATGTCTCTATAATCCGATGCCTTTGCATTCCTTCTCCTTTGATTGAGTACCGATACTCACGGTAGCTCCGTTATGGATCGCCAGATCCATTGCTGGATTATTATCCGACAGTGTCCTTCATGTTTAATCACCTTGTGAATTCTTTCCTTGATACATAATGCCTTTGGTAAATTGTATCCCCTACTTTTGTCTACTGTTCTCTGCTTCCAAGCTTGAGTTAATTACCTCTGAAGTTGTTGCATATGTTCCCAAGATGCCCGATGGGTTGAACTAATGCTTTCCCTAATTTGTGTAAACTCAAAATTTTCTATGGGTCATACTCTACTGGTGTTACGGCGGATAAAATTTCTACACTACAACTTCGTCAAAAGCGAGAAGTAAATGAGAGGTTATGCATTGAAGAAGTGGGAGTCGACCTTGAAATTTGTGTTCATGCCCATAGACACGATGTAGATCTTATCATGGAAGCTTCTCTTATAATCAAATGTTCCCTTGATATAACCTCATCTTGAATCTTTAAATTGATTCTTTGCAATCGTGGTTCCAACCATATTTTCTACTCGATTCCATTTCCCGGACAAGTTAGAATACTTGTCTTCTGCAGATCATTTCATTTGTCCAACCTCTATTTGGATCTACCTCGAGTATTACCCCCTATTATCTCGAGGATATTGTGTCATTGCACTACCTCTTGTGAATTCTCATTGGAATGATACTCCATCACATCATTCCTATCCTGATCGCTATATCATTATCGAGCTAATTTTAACTGTGCTACCCGGTCCTTCTTCCCGGAGCAACTTCCGACAATGAGCTAAGCTTACATCAATATCCTTTATCTTATCAATTCACCTCGAACAACAAACTTGATTTTGAGCTTGTGTCGTATCCGTGGTTCCAATAACCTTTCACTTCATCCTTCTTGTTGCTTGATGGCATCGCTCCTTGATGGCATCTTCATAGAGCCTCTCGACAAATGCGTCATGATCAACATCAACATTTTGACTTCTGTTGAGATGACAATTGAATTCATGGTGAGAAATACCATCCTTGACCTTTGATGATTTGAGTTATCATCGACAACTCCCTTGTCTTCTTTCGAACACATGTTTGATCATGTCTTGGTTATACCTTGGACTCCTTGCTATTCCTGCAATTGTTCCTTGAGTATTTCTTGTGATCTTCAACTCCAACCCCTACTTGTAACACCATGTTAATGCTACCTCAAAGCATGACTGAGGTATTCCGCATATAAAAAAGAACATTGGAAGCACATTGTCGAATGTTTCTTGATCTATTATCCAAACACCGTTGTATGGGTAATATCATGATTCTTCCCTCGCCCCCTTTATTTAAATGCTTTTGAACTTGCTGTCATATCATGTATATCCTGCTCCGCTTCCCCCTTGGGAAGGATATACTTCCAATTCTTGTGTGTAAACACATTTTCCTTTCCAATGTTCTGATTAATCTAAAGATCACCTTTTCTTTTCCATTGTTTTGTTTAACCTTTCTAGTGGTTTATGAGATCTAAGCAGTAATAGTTCCCTGCTTATGAAAACACCTCGGTGTACGATTTGTTAGTAAGACCTTGTTATTATTGCTGTTGATATTCCGGTAACCATCGATGAATGAGAACTTTGCCTATTGGTCCACCTCGTACAACGAGCAGGAAAGTAGTTCTCTCCGTCCCTCGCCCTTGGTACCAATGATGTTGACAACATAACTGACAGTCTATCATCTGACATGCCTTGATATCGGCTCCCTTTCTACTTTTCACCCACATGGTGGGCTCATAACCCATAGTTCCACAGGATCGAAACCTGACCCACCTGTATATCTTTGATTCCGAAATATCCTTGCATTTGGCTTTGTATCATGTCACGAGCCACCTTTCGAGAGATGATCTGTTCCCGATGCTCTGAACCCCTTCCTCACACTCTGTTCAGGTATCAATCGTTTGCCCATTCGCTTGAAACTTCCTATTGTACCTTCATACTTTGCTCTCGATGTTCATTAAGTTTCAACTCGAGAGATACTTCTGCCTCATTCCCTGAATTGTTCACCAGATAATTAACCCTATAAGGGTCAGTTCTCCCGAAGTTACTCTTTACTTCACCACTTAAATCTTGCTTAGATTTCTTGTAGTGGAGGAGATGTGTAATACCCCCAGTGTCATGCTACAGTAATCCCCTGTTAAAGGTGCTAGGTCACCATGCTTACTGAGCTAGTTATCACTTGATGAAAAATCAAAGTCAAATTCAAATTCAAATTATGAGTGAAATTCAAAATTTCTCAAACATGAAAACTAAAATGTTCTTCATGTGCCAAATAATCCATATGTAATATTGGTAGTGAACCAACATTTTTGCAAATGTCTAAGTGCCCTAAACCACTTTAAAACAGTGACTAAAACTATAGTTTAAATGCCTTTTTAAATTATGAAGGTTGCAAACTATTTCAAAAGCCTCACAATCTTTTTGTGACAGTGCCCAATAATTTTTTGAAATTGTTTTGGCCAGTGGCATATTTTTCCAAACTCAATTGTGGCTAAAAGATAAGGCAAAAGCTACTGGAAATAAAATCAAAAAAAGGAAAACAAAAAGCAAAGGGGTCGGAGAGCCCCTGGCCTTCCCATGGGCCTCGGCCCGAGCCAACTAGCCCACTAGGACCCTCCCCTGTCGATCGACCAGGCGCCACGGGCGCCACCCGACCACCTCGTCGGCCTCGCCAGGAGGGGATAAGGGTGACGCCTCGGGCGCCCTCCCACTCACCACTTGCCCTCCCCCTGCCGCGATGCTCTCTCTCTCTCTCGCCCAAACCCTAATCCACATCAGATCCACCTCCTCCTCGCTCTCTCTCACTCGCTCGCTTCTCCCTCCCACGACGTCGAACACGCTAGCCGCCGTCGCCGGGTTGATCCTGCGGCCACCGTCATCGCCCTGCATTGCCGACATGCCGTAGGCGTCCGTCGTCGTCCTCCACGTCAACCAGTGCCCACTGTTGGATACGGGAGGCACCACAGCGCCGGATCCACCTCGTCCCCTTTCGCCTCGGCCGCCAGTGATTCCCGTCGACCGCGGCCTCCCTCTGCGCTCCTGTTCACTCATGAGGCCTCCTTGCGCCCGCACGGTGAGCACCGCACGTCCTCCCCTGCCTCCCCCTCATTCTGATGTGCATAACGTCGCCGCCATTGACGACCGAACTCAGCTCATCGTTGTCGCTTCCGTCGATGCCATGGCCGTCCGAGCACAACATCGTACTCGGGGCACTCCAGCGGTGCGGCCTAGCGCTTTAGATCACTTGTGCGCGTGCTAGTTCTTTGTTTTCGCCAAGCTACCATAGACCGCCGCCGCCGGTGACCTTGCAGCTCCTTGTTCCGGCCATCTCCGGTCGGTCCAGTGGCACCACTCGACGCGCGGCAGCATCAGCGTCGAACCCAGGTGAAAACGCGTGATTTGGTGCTCTGTAGCGAAGATCCGAGCCTCTCCGGTGAACTCGCCGCCACGGAGAGCTCGCCGGCGCAACTCCGGCGCCAGCCGCTGATGTGGCCGACCTGGGCCCACCCCCAGGGTCGCTGCCAGTGGGCCCCATGGGCCCCAGTTGACCTGGTTGACCCAGTCAACTGCTGACTGGGCAGCCCCAGCCACTAACGTGCGGGCCCCACCGCTTAATCCTCTAATTAAAATATTTTAATAATTAAAACTAATTAGTTTAGCTAATTAGTCTATGACAGGTGGGGCCTTCCTGCTAAATAACTCTGTTTAGTTTGTTTTAAGCTTCTGTTAGTCCACTGTCTATGACAGGTGGGACCCACTGGTCAGTTTGACCTGGTCAGCCTTCCTATTGACTGCTGACGTCACAGTGATGTCATGCTGATGTAGTAACTCTTTTCTGATAATTTATTTAATTCCAGAAAATGTTTAATCCTTTAGAAATTCGTAGGAAATAAACCGTAACTCGGATGAAAATGTTTTCTACATGAAAGTTGCTCAAAAAAATCCAACGAATCCGGATACGTGGTTTATTTACCTGTCAGATGCTTCTAATTGTCTTAACATGGAACATTCCCCCTCCGGTCATCTGTCTGACACACGTCCAGAACCGGGAAAACATTCCCGGTTGAATTCCCCCTTCACCTATATCGTGTAGCCATACGTTAGGTCACATCCAGCACATCATATTGCCATGTTTTGCTTTGTGATGCTATGTGTGCTTTATATTTATTGTTTCTTCCCCCTCTTCTCTCCGGTAGACCCCAAGACCGATGCTACCCCTGTGATCGACTACGTCGACGACGAAATTTCTTCCTTTTTATCATAGCTTCCAGGCAAGCCCTCCCCCCTTTGATCATCCTGATATCGCCCATTCAATTCTCTCATGCTTGCATTAGATTTTGCTACCGTTATTGTTTGCTCCTATTCTGATGCATAGACTGCTTTTCTAACCTGCTTATTGTTACCTTACCAGCTGATCCTAAACTGCTTAGTATAGGTTGGTTAGTGATCCATCAGTGACCCCCACCTTGTCCTTGTTGCCCCGGCTTCATCATCGAAGACCAGATCAACGGGATCGAATACCAGGCCCGGGCACCGCACAACACTTCACCTTAGTTGCTCGACACTACTGGGTTACTATTGAGTGCCGAGGGTGAGACATCATCAGCACTTCTGATGTTAACCCGGTAGTGTAGTTATTCATTCATGGTCATCGATGGTTATTCTGCCTTAACCACTTCCTTAAAGACTCTGTCGTGCAACCCATCAAGTGTGAACCTCGAGGGTGGATCCTCTTACATTCACTTTGATGATTACATCGAGTGGAATCTGCCGGGGGTGAATCCTCGGATTTTCCCCTTGATGTTTGGACACACAGATACTTGGACTCTACAACTGTTACTTGGAAAGGAGGGTCGACCTTGAGGGGTACCCGCGAGTGATGTGGAGACGGGTTGACCTGGAGGGTGCCCGCGAGATAATTATGAGGCGTGGCCGGGCATTCCTAGCCCTTGCCGCAAGTCCTCAAGACGGGGAAACGGGGTCACATCTTTCGTGAGTCTCTGCTTGTTACCGCGCGTTCCTAATCCACTATGATTTGGATATTTGATCCGAGGGCCTCGGCCCGATAGCACTAACAATCACGTGGGCATAGTATGGGCGTTCGCATCGTATGCATCACCAAGCTTAATAGACGATCGGCGGCGCTGCTACCGGTTGGACCGGTAACAGTACAAAAAAATACACTTCCATGATGATGCATGTTTGTCGAGTAGGTCGCGTTTTTCGTCATGCATGTACATCCATGACGATTTTATGATGTAATCAAGATAGTCATACCTGTCTTTGTCGAGAAGTGTTCCATGACATTACCAAAATTATCATCACGGAAGTGTCCACTTCCATGACGATAAATCGCGCGTAACAGAAGTGCTTTCGCCAAGGGTGACCGACATGTGGCATCCACCACAACGGAACGCCGTTAAGCTATCGGGTCGGATTTTGGATCCGATAACCTGTTAACAGCCACGACCAATGCTGATTTTCCACGTGTAAAATTCTCATTGGCTGAAGGATCCAAGCGTCAGCTCCACGTTGGCATAGGTGTCATTCATCCAACGGTCGAGATGGGCCTATGATTGGTTGACACGTGGACCAGCCCAAAAGTGGCCCACAAAGTTTAAATGGGCTGGCCCAACCGAAGGCCCATAAGATTTAGGGGACCATAATGGGCCGTCCCAGCTAAAGGCCCACAAAATTTAGCGGACCATAATGGGCCGGCCCAGGTAAAGGCCCACACGATTTTGTAGACCATAATGGGCCAGCCCAGCTAAAGGCCCACAAGATTCTACAGACCATAATGGGCCGGCCCAGCTAAAGGACCAACATTCTCTGTCAAATCGGCCCGTCAACGGCCTGTCCTAAACTTGTCATCAATGCGGCCCATGGTCACTTCTGGCCCGTTAACAGTCTGCTAAGTAATTGGGCCGATTTACGGCCCGGTGTATTTCCGGCCTGTTAAAGGTCCGGCTTCATTTGGGCCCATTTACAGGCCATCAAAACTTTCAGCCCATAAATGACCGTGAAGGATTTGGGTCATATTCGGCAGGGTCTGACATTCGGCCTGTTAGAGGCCCACTATATATTTGGGACACTTTCGGCCTGTTGTCATTTTCAGCCTGTTAACGCCGGACGTAAACCATGGGCCATATGTGGCCCAATGTCATATCGGGCCCATTAACGGCCCATATAAAAATGACGATAATCTAGCCCGACCGAAGTTCCGGCCTATTAAAGGCCCGTGTATTAGGTCGGCGCATTTACGGCCCATCCGAATTTCGGCCTGTCAAAGATCCGCATCGTAAATGGGCCACCATTTCGGCCTGCTAAGTCCAGAGGGTTATTTGGCACAATCAGGGCCCAATCTCACTTTCGGTCTATTAAAGGCCCATGTTTTTTATGGGCCCAAGAATTTACACCTGTAAACGACCTGTTTTTACTGAGGGCCCAAATTATGTTTAGGCCTGTTAAAGGCCCACTATGGGCACATGCCTACCAGAAAAATATGAAAGCTTATGCTGATTTAGGCCCAGATATTTTTAGTGGGCTACATGCCAATTTCGGCCCGTAATCGTTTTTAGCCCAATTGGAATGGGCCCGACGAATGTTGGCATGTTGGGCTCCTACCAAGCTTTCGGTCGAATACATTACTAAGATAAACCTACACTATACAAAAATAGATCGTAATTACTGCAGCCTGTGGCAGCATCATAAATGTTGTATCACAACAAAATAAATTCCAACAATACAACAAAAGGCCTGTTGGCATAAAGTTTACATTCCTTCCAGATAAAAGCATCATCAGATGCATAGAAGCACATATCATTTGACCTGAGTGCTAATGTTTCAGGCTGTAGAATCTGATGGAGCAGCATGATCTCCACCTTTTTTCCGCCATTGCTCTTGAACAACGAATCGAATGTCTGATAGTTTGGTTTCAAAACCATTCATATCTTGACGACATTTCTCAACCACTATTCTTGTTTCCGAAACAACGTCCATTAGGGATTGGACTTGTGTTTGGAGCACAGATATATCACTCTGTCTAGCAGGAAGATTTTGTTCAGTAGGCGATTTGGTCGAGGTTACATTGACAACCAACCCAGAATTATGCAGGAAGGTGCTTTTTGCACTGTTAGTGGAGAGATACTGACGCACTACAGCACGAGGTGACATTGTGCCTGTAGTAGCCTTGTCACCTTCAGGTGGTTGTGGCTGTTTAATCATTTGTTCCATAGCTTCCTGAAAGTTTGAACTTGTAGATTAGTGTACCAAATAAGTTACTAATGAGACAAAAACAAACAAAGTAGGTTAAACGTTTATACATAACTTATTTTGGTGAACTAATGTAATACATTAGCATGTATTGTAGTGCCAACTACATAATAAAATCACTTTCGGAACATATGTCCATGTAGCATGCCTACTGTATTGTCTATTTCCTCACATTCGTTGACATCTAAGGATAAAGAGACATGGTTTAAAGTAGGATGAACATAGTATGACATCATTCATATCATGGGCAAACAGATACAAAACAAACATGCTATTTTATCATTGTGTGCACACGTGAACAGAACAACTAGATTACAGATCAAGACCAAAAGAATATCCTTCATCTCTTTTAAACCATGTAAGGTGAAATGATACGTTAAGACAACTGTGTATAAAAGTGAACAGAGTAACTGACATTAGTTAAATGAACACATCACAGTACCAATTAGTTCAAGGCAGGAGGAGTAAGGACTTACAACAGCGGCTTGAACTGGTGTGCTCATGCCCTTCATCTTGCTGGTGTGGCCGGCAATCCTTGAAGATTTGCACTGCATTCGGTTCAGGTTATTTTTTGTCCGCACGGGCTTTCCTCTGTATTTGGAACAAGTCAATATAGATACAATAATATGGCACAAAAAAAGAAGGAAGTAGCATCTATTTACAAGAGCCTCGCAGTGTGCAATATAGCTACGAGATCCTGTTGTCTGTTGGAATTTCACTTTAGAACAGTTGGTTTTGTTCTACAAACAATTAGACTAGAAGAAGATACACTTGTAAGGCACATACATAAATACAAGTTCAATATGTGGTCTGATCAAATACATATAGCCTACCTGATACTTTAGATCAGACCAGTGTTTAACGAGGGCTGTCCAGTCTTCATCTGTAATATATTCCACTGGAGATGTTTGGGCGATTTCATTGTTAGCCTTGCCTTCAAAGTGAGATTTTCTAAGGTGGTACCGATCATCGTCGCAGAGCGATGAAAAACATGAGTGCACGCTTGTTTAGTTGCATCATCTTTCGGATCCAACTTGAACCTCATCTATTGAAAAAAGAATGTGAGTCTTATTAGGAGGAAGCTAGAAAGTATGGGACAGAGCAAGACAATATTACTAATTGCGATGAATAACATTACTTACGGATAAATGGTCAAGGAAGGAGTTAAACTAGGTATTGTCTTTCTCACTCCTGTACTGGATCCACGTTGGGAGGATACGTGCATGACACCTAACGACAACGGCTGCCTCTGATACTAACTTGGCTGACTCTATAGCATCACGTGGCCTTTTAAACCTGCCTCAAAATGGATCTCCATTCTTCCTCCTTTAGATTTTGTTAATCTGTCAAGCATTACCCCTGATGTCTGTTTCCGCTTGCGCCGTGGTGCTAGTTCAACAACGAATATGGAAAATGTTAGTGTACATCAAACTGTGAGAGTACATATAAAGGAGCATGCAACTGCAACTTGACTCTCTCAGGTACCGTCTTGGTGTTGATGCTCATGAGGTTCATCTGATCTTGCCAAGTCTTGTTGTGTCGCAGATTGCTCGGAAGTAGTGTTAGGTGTGAAGGCAGCTTGGGGGGCGCTAGTTTCGAGCAAACGAACGAGTAACTGGTTGAGATGTTGGTGCAGTTGAAGCGGATCTGCAGCTGGTGGAGCAGGTGATCTTGTGTTTGTAGATTTGGCGGTGGACTTGGACCTTCTATCGCACTATAAGTACCAGCAGAATCTCGACAATGAGAACCTTTTCCATTTCACCCGACGAGTAGTAAAAGACTCCCTACTATATTATTTTCCTTGCTCTTTTTTGACTTTGCCATGTCAAGCTGTACCCACAACACAAAAGAATAGAATCACTCTTCAGAACTAATTGATGCATGATACAGACAAGCAATACTTTGATGTAAGACAACCGTATGAGGATGGAATATGTAAGAAAAAAAGGACGGCATGACATATTCACAGCTACGATGTGCAAACTAAGCAGAAGGATTTTCAAGAAAATAGAAGTAATGCAAGCTAGACACCATATGAAAGATGCAATCAATATTACTCTGTCAAGTTAAAAGTGTCTTGTCAAAAGTGGCAATTCAAAAAATTAGAAGCAGTACAATGTAGAAATCAATGCAAGATGCAACCACTATGAAACTGCCATGTTAAAAGCGTCCAGTCATGAGTGACTGATGCGGGATATACAACAACAGTACTTTGATGTAAGAACATGGTATGATAGATAGATGCAGTGTATTCTAGACGCAGAAAGCCATGTCATATGCACATGTATAACGTATAAATTCAGCAGGTGCAATTTAATCAAAATAGAAGAACTACAGGCTAGACAACATATGAAACATGAAACCAATTATCACACTGTCAACTTAGAGCAAGCACCTGCAATGGTGGAGTACGGGAAATGAACTCATCATGTAGACTTGGGACTTCAACTTCATTAGCAGTAGCAGTGGAAAATCTAGAGAGTCTCTGTTTGAGTCAGTGCGGAGGACCACCAACATCCCCTAACCTACTCTTTTCCTTCCTATTTTCTGATATTGCCTTATGGAGTCAAAACCACAAGAAGGTGAATAAAATTAGCTCTACATAACTGGTTGACGCATGATACAGACGAACACTACTTTGATGTAAGGCAAGCGTAGGATAGGAGGATGGAATATATACAAAAAAAGACAGTGTTTCATATTCACACGTACGATAGGAGGATGGAATATGTATGAAAAAAACAGTAAGTGAAAGGCATTTCAACAAAATTAGAAGAAATGAAAGCTAGGCACCATATGAACATGCAACCAATATCACTCTATCAGGTAAAAGTGTCGTCGTAAGTGCCATTTCCAGAAATTAGAAGCAGTACAAGCTAGAAGACAATGCAAGATGCAACCTACATCACAGTCCCAAGTTAAATGTGTCTTATGGGTAAGTGATCGTTGCAGGTATAAGTTGTAAGCTACATAGATGCAATTCAACATAATCAGAAGCAATACAAACTAGACATCATACGGAAAACGCAACCACGTATAACAGTTCCAAGTAAGAGCAAGCACCTGTGATGGTGGAGTAGGGGAGATGTCCTCATCATGTACACGTATGTTCTAGAAACAGGAACACGTGTCATATTCACAGGCATTATGTGTAAAGTAAGCATATGCAATTCAAGTTAGAAGCAATACAAGCTAGACATCATATGCAACATGCAAACACATATAATAGTGTCAAGTTAGAGCAAGCACCTGTGATGGTGGAGTAGGGGAGATGTGCTCATCATCTACACGGCTACGTTGTCTGTCCAGCCTTGTGTTGTCTTGCGAATCTTGTTGGGAGGATGGCGGAGTAGAATCTGTAGAGACCTCCTGTTTGAGTTGCTCCGAAGGACCACCATCATCCAGTGCAGACTAATTTCCTTCAGATGTAATGATTTTGCATTGTGAAGTCAAACCGATAAGAAAAAGGAATAAAATTCGCTCTTCAGAACTCATTCATGCATGATACTGACGAACACTACTCGGATGAAAGGCAAACACATGATGCGAGGATGGAATATGTATGAAAAATAGGATGGTGTGACATATTCACACCTATGATGTGGTAACTAAGCAGAAGGCATTTCAATAAATTAGAAGCACTGCAAGCTAGACACCATATGAAAGATGCAACCAATATCACTCGCCAAGTTCAAACTGTATGATGTTTCAACAAATTAGAAGCAAGACATGCTAGAAATCATATGCAAGACACAACCAATATCACAGTGGCGACTTAAAGGTGCCTTATCATAAGTGAATGATGCGGGATATGCAAGAATAGTAGTCTGATGTAGAAATAGGAACACATGAAATATTCACAGGCATTATGTGTAAAGTAAGCAGATGCAATTGAACAAAGTTAGAACCAATACAGGCTAGACATCATACGCAACATGCAGCCACATATAATAGTGCCAAGTTAGAGCAAGCACCTGTGATGGTGGAGTAGGGGAGATGTGCTGATCATCTACATAGCTACGTTGACTGTCTAGCCTTGCGTTGTCTTGCGAATCTTGTTGGGAGGATGGCGGAGTAGAATCTGTAGAGAACCTCCACTTCAGTTGCTCGTAAGGACAACCATCATCCAATGCCCTGCCAATTTCCTTCAGCTTTATTGATTTTGCATTGTGAGGTCATACCGACAGGAAAAAGGAATATCATTCACTCTTCAGAACTCATTCATGCATGATACTGACGAACACTACTCTGATGAAAGGCAAAGTCAGGATACAAGGATGGAATATGTACGAAAAAATGGACGGCTTGACATATTCACACCTATGATGTGGCAACTAAGCAGAAGGCACTTCAACAAAATAGAAACACTGCAAGACACCATATGGAAGGTGCAATCAATATCACTCTGCCAAGTTAAAACTGTCTCGTCATAGGTGGCATTTATCAAACTAGAAGCTATACATACTAGAAATCATATTCAAGACGCAAACCAATATCACACTGCCAACTTAAAGGTGTCCCATCATAAGTGATTGATGCAGGATACACAAGAAGAGTAGTTTCATGTAAGAACATGGTGTGATAGACAGATATAGTATGTACCAAAAACAAGGAAGCGTGTCATATTCACATGTATCATGTCTAAGCTAAGCAGATGCAGTTTATACTAATTAGGAGCAATACGAGCTAGACAAAATATGCAACATGCAACAAGATATCACACTGCCAAGTTAGAGCAAGCACCTTGGATGGTGGAGTAGGGGAGCGGAGACTTGGACCTTGTAATGCACTATCAGTACAAGGAGAATCGGTACAGATGCTCCGTTTACGTTACTGCAGAGGACCACCATCGTCTCCTTCCTTACTCTTTTCCTTCCTATTTCTTGATTTTGCCTTGTCAAGTCAAACCCACAAGAAAAAGGAATAAAATTTCCTCTTCAGAACTCATTGATGCATGATACTGACAAACACTACTTTCATGTAAGGCAGCCGCATGATAGGAGGATGGAATATGTATGAAAAACAGGACGGCGTGACATATTGACATGTATGATGTATAAAGTGTAAACTAAGCACAAGGTGCTTGAACTTGTTAGAATCGATGCAAGCTAGAAACCATATGAAAGATGAAACCTATATCACTCTACCAATTTAAAAGGGTGCCCTAACAAATGTATTTGACCAAATTAGAAGCAATACATGGCAACAGGCTAGAAATAATATGCAATATGCAACGAATAAAGGTGACTCATCGTAAGTGATTGATGCAGGATACAGAAGAGAGGTAGTTTCATGTAAGAACAAGGTTAACACATAGATGTATTGTGTACGAAAAATAGGAAGGCATGTCATATTCACAGGTATAGTGTGTAAAGTAAGCAGATGCAATTTACCCTAATTAGAAGCATTACAAGCTAGACACCGTATGCAATATGCAATCACATATCACACTATGAAGTTAGAGCAAGCACCTGTGATGGTGGTGTAGGGGAAGTGTGGTCTTCAGGTACAGAGCTACGTTCAATATCTTCATTTAGGCTTGCTATTTCTTGAGAATCATGTGGAGAGGATGAAATTGCATTATTTATAAGAGTATTGCATCTCATATTATATTAACCCACGCTCGTGACTGGCTCATCATAAGCGATAGACACAGGATACACAAGAACAGTAGTTTGATGTAAGAACATGGTGTGATAGGCAGATGTAGTATGTACCAAAAATAGGAAGGCATGTCATATTCACATGTATAATGTGTAAGCTAAGGAGATGCAATTTAACAAATTAGGAGCATTGATGAGGGATACACAAGAAAATTAGTTTGATGTAAGAACATGGTTAATAAAAAGACGTAGTATGTACCAAAAACAGGAAGGCATGTCATATTCACAGGTATAATGTGTTAACTAAGCAGATGCAATTTACCCTAATTAGAAGCATTACAAGGTAGACACCATATGCAACATGCAACCACATATCACATTGCCAAAAAAGAGCAAGCACCTGCGATGCTGGTGTGGGGGAATTGCGGTTATCAACTAGAGAGCCATGTTGACTATCTTCATTTAGCCTTGCTGTTTCTTGAGAATCATGTGGAGGATGACACTCCACTCTTTAATCGAGTAGGGCGTCTCACAGTAACCCGTTGGGGTGACTGTCTCATCATAAGTGATTGACGAGGCATACAAAAGAGCATTAGTTTGATGTATGAACATGGTTAATAGACATATGTAGTATGTATCAAAAACAGGAAGGCATGGCATTATCAAAGGTATAATGTGTAAAGTAAGCAGATGCAATTTAACCAAATTGGAAGAAATACAAGCTAGACACCATATGCAACATGCAACCACATTTGACAGCGCGAAGTTAAAGCAAGCACCTAGGATGGTTGTGTGTGGCAATTGAGATCATCAACTGCAGAGCTACGTTTACTGTCTCCAACTGCTGACACTGCACCCATTAGAGCGCTGAAACGCTTAGTGCTTGTCTTCGAATTACACTAGAGCGACTTCTATCTTTTCTTTTCTGCATTCATCAACACTGCGTCAGAGTCTGAAATACCCATGCATAAAAACCAATAGTGTGAGTATGGGTGAAGTGTGTGCACAATTAGTAGAGTGTAATGGTAGCAGATAGCAGGTCGGTGAGAAATAAATGATGGGAGACATATGATATCTCTACAACATGCATGGCACACTAAATTACTACAGGATTCTATGAAAATAACATTCGACTGAAAGCAAATAGGTCAGTCCATTTTTTCTACACCGTCCGATGTACAAAGAACGGGCAGATCGCCTTCATCTACCTCCAACCAGTCAGTGTTGACAATCTTCCTCGAAACGCCAGTGACCACCGGCCCAGTATTCCTCCCCTGCCTGTGCCCTCCCCTTGACCTCACCGCATCGCCGTGCTTGGCACCCCCCGGCCATCCATTCAAGCCCCACCGACCTCCAGATCGAGCGCAAGCAGCTCCTGCGCCCCACACCCCTATGATAGACACCGATGCACCGCTTCCCCGAGGAACAGGCGGACTAGGTGCTCCGCGCGCCTAAGCGGGTGTTGCTTCTTTTAATTGCGGTTCGACTGACCCTGAATTGAAATCCAGGCGGGCTACTGACCTCTAGCAAAGGTGAAATAGTAAAAGGGAGGAAACCTTGTGCATTTAGTATCACGAAGAAGATGCAGTAAGAAGCGCTCAACTAGTTTCTTTCGTGGGATGAATACGGTGTGAGTGGAGACCTAAGATTTGCACGAATAAGGGAAGAGGAGTACCTCTTTCTGCTGGAAGTGTTGTGTCCTCCTTCTATTTTTCCGACGATCTTCTTGTTGTGCGTCGGAAACCAGAAGTTGTGGAGGACGGTGCAGCCTTAGAAGAACCCATGGCCAAGTTGTTGAGTGTGGTGCGGTGGCCATCTGTCGGTGGCGGGGAAGCAGATCCAAGGCGGCGAACGACGGCGTAGCGGGAACAGCTCCAGTGCGGTGGACGGTTGCGACAGTGGAGCCGCAGTAGTGAGGTGCAGGACGGCGTGGTCGGAGTGGTTCTGGTACAGAGCACGTCGGCGTCGGCCTCGTGGAGGCAGCTCTGCCTCGGCTTCAGCGGCTAAGTCCTTGAGGGTGTTGCGGTTGCGGTTGCGTTGGACGATGACGTCGGGGTACCGGCTCCAGCGTGATGGAGGAGGGCGGCGGTGGATTGGCCGCTATGGGGTGGAGGACGGAGGAGGCTGGGGTTTCATGTGGTGAGAGGCGTTTGCTGCGCCCATGGAGTATGAATGGGGAAACGGAGGGAGGCGGGGAACTAAGGGGGAACAATGTTTCGGTTTGACACGCGCTTGTTTGAAATTTGGGGAAAGTTACAAACTTTGCCCCCATCTAAAATTTCGGACATATTGCGGGTTGGGGGTAGGACAGTCATGTCAGGTGTCCGAAATGTGGGCGGGATAGATTTCGGCCGAGCGCATGGGTGTTTAGGCGCCCATGGCGTATGAATGCTTCTCGGAGGCGGTTGAGGATGGCGTCTTAGTGAAGTTACAAACCTACCCCGGTTTAGACCTCTGGACATCAGGCCGATAGGCTACACGGGCCAGAGTCAGGACAGTAATTTCCTACCACCAAACATTAGTCTCGCGCGGTTTCGGGTGACCAGAGGCCTATTTGGCGATTCGTTCAATATTTGGGAGCAGAAGCATTAACGTTTTCGGTTCTCTTGAATTGAACTTTCAGGATTTGTCAAACTTCACAAATCTTTACTCTTGAAAATCCTAAAGCTACGATTATTTTGGAATGGAGGGGGTACATTTGAATATACACTGTACACGAGTATATATTAAAAAATATGCAACTTACCTCAGTTCATGCATGGTTCCAGATATAATCTCCTTGGTTTTAAAAAAAGGTTAGATATGCGTATGAATATATATATATAGCATGTTCAAACTCACAACAAAGATTGATGCCCCCTTTTACATCTGATTTACAAATGCCATCATCTCAGGTTCAAATAGATGAATGCTCTTCCTATGAATTCGAATCTTCGAAACCCCCTTTATGTTGAATTCGACATGTATTCTATTTCGTAGCTAGCAATTTGGAATGTATCCATGCAAGTGAAAAATGTATAAAGTGCTCCACACTAACAACATGGAGTGCACTAATTAATGTTTATATATGAATTGCAAAAGCATCCATTGCCTGTATTTCAAACCGCTCTCACTCTATGGATCGCTAATATGAAATAAACACACGCACATGCTAGAATTCAATAGAGAATGGGTGTCTGATTGACCGATTTTTGTCCATGCGCAATTTGCAAAATTCATGATCTCATCCAAAAATAATAATGCCATTTATATTTTAATTTAATGCGTAGAACCGCCTTTTACACGTAGATGCACTATGCCTTGCCCTGTTCTCACAAACGCGTTATATATCTCTCTATCTAATGCATAAGTGCACATACTTTATATGCATCGGCATTTCTCTTTCACACATGCTCACAATCTCCCTTAGGGTGTCGGGGTGTCTCACGCACATGCTCTCTCTGTTTCTCTCTCTCCCTTTCTGACTACTATGTACCACTCTTTTCACTAATGTCAGTTGGAAAACACTATTTCTCTCACATGCATATGTACACATGCACGGTCTCTACTAGCCCTCTATACGCACATATATGTGCCTACGTCTCTCCCGCACGCACATTATCTTTAGGCCTCTCTACACACATCCCCCCCGACACACCTCTCTCTTAGTAGTTGGCAGATATGATTTCATCATATCATTCGGTAGGATATCCCTGGCTGTTAGGCTGGATGGTAATACGAGGCAAAGTTTTACCCTAGTTTGGATCGGACCCTTGCAGTTGAAGAAAGAGCCTACTCCTGGTACTATATATTAGTGATAGGGGTGTGTACAAAGTACATGTGAATACTAGGCATTGTGCGTGTGTGTCTACTATCGACGAACTAGCCCCCAAGCTTGTATAACATACTAAGGTCCTAGGGTTACAAATCATATATAGTCGGCTTATCACCAGTGGGGATAGGGTCCTCCGCGACTCTGGTAGCTTCGTGTTGTACGACGAGTCCTCCACATGGGTCTTCGTATAACAAGTCTCGGTCCAACCTATATGTGGTGCAGGATGGAACCGACCCATGAGTCTTCATGTTGACCCACCACAACTAGAAATGATGTGCCCACCACACCACACACACAATCATCCACTAAGAAAATAAGCATATACAATAGTACAACAGTATCTAGCTCACGATACATCTCCATATTTTGCTGATGACACTGACGGACTTTGCATTTGCTGAGTGCTCCGTATTTCATTGACGAAACTTACGGTCATTGTATTTGAAGCGAAAGCACGATATGGTCACTGGAATTCAGAATAAGCTCATCACAGTTACCACATACATTTTGTCGTGCTAACCAACATGTGGTTGGATGGTTAGAGGACAGTGGTTTCTCGAGCCCACCAAGGTTAAAGTCCCGGTGCTCGCATTTATCTTGTGTTAATTTCAGTATTTTCGGCGATGTACGTTCAGTGGGAGGAGATGTTCCACTCGACTACGAGGCACCTATGGTGACTTCGTAAAATCTCAAGATCATATATGCTGGCCCACTCTCTCGAAGGTGCTCATAGGGGTAGGGTTCGCGTGTGTGCACTTATAGCGGTGAGTGCTTGCGCGTATATATGAGCCCTTGCGTCTGTACCGTGTTAAACAAATACATGTCATGATTATACGGTCACTGGCTCACCCGTACAACTCCGTATTTTGTTGATGACACAATCAATTGACCAGTCAAACGTTCCACGCGACGCAACTAGTGTTGCACTATCGGGGCGCGTAACCGTGGGGCCCACCTGTCAGCTCGTATAGGAAAGAAAGAAATGGTAGTTTGAGTCTATACTGTGTTAATAAAATAGGAGTACATTAGGGTGATCATACGGTCACTGGCTCACCATACAGCTCCGTAATTTGTTGATAACACGATGAATTGACCAGTCAAACGGTCCACATTCAGCAGCACACATTACCATAGGGTCCACCCGTCAGCGCGTATATGAAGGACAGAAATGGTAATAAATTAGTGGTCGGTGGGTATTCGAAGTCGTGAGACCTCTGGTTGGCAGTCACCGGCGGTTTGTGGGGTCGTTCATTGGGCGGTGGGGTGGGGATCCCTGGAGGAAAAGCTTGACGCGGGGGGGGGGGGCTAGAGGGATGGCCGGTGTGGCGGCGGACCGACGGTGGGGAGTGGTTTCGGGGAGGGTGGGCCGGCTGCGGGCGGCGGGGGCTGGCGGTTCGGCCGGTGGTGGCTGGCGGTTCAGGGGGGTGTAGTTTGATGATAAACTGGAGGCCCTTGATTTCGTATCCAACGGATGGAAAATCTAATGACCAGAGATGAAAAAGTCAGTCGACTGACGTGTAGCCTCACCCCGCACGTACACATGCACGCACGCAAGACACGCGCGCATGTAGGCATGCAACACTGACAATTACACATAACGTACACACGCACGCATGCTGGTGTGCAACACTGACACATACACATGCACTCATGAACACATGCACGTACGCACCCTTGCATGCAACACTAAAACATACCCTTGCACGCACGCAACACTTGCACGCCTGCATGCACACAGCACACGACGCAAGACACACGCTCAACCTATACGTGCATGCACCCTTTGTTAAGGACATGGACTGTTACGGGTATTGATCAATCTTATCTGTGATAAGTAGAACATTGATGTTTGCAGCGGTCTTTATGAATCACAATATATCGAATGGGCTATCAACATAGTAGGCTTATCTATATGAAAAAGATGACGTCACACTCAATGAACAATCATCGGTTTATGAAATGCCCGCTTCTGACGACCCTAGCCCACCAAAGGTTCCTCTGTTGTGCGCTGCCTGTGTTGGGTCACTGACATGCAGGCCATGCACCCAAAGAGCCCACACGTCAGTGGAAAAACGGTGCGGTGTCCTAGGTCAGAGTCGAGGGCGCCACTCGCGGCACGCCCGGCTGAACACGCCTCCGTGCCGCATTCAAACGCCTCCATGAAACCCACCTGTGTGGAAGCCGAGAACCCACTCTGGACACACGCCCGTTCATGACCAGGCCGGCGTTAAATGCAACGCCGGCCGAGCTCCTCCCATCCACCGTCTATTTAATCTCCTATTTAAACGAGGCCAAACGCCCGCCAAGAATCGCACACCTCCGCCGCTCCCCTATCTCCTCCACCATTTTGCCCACTCTTACAATGGCTTATGAAGAGTAGTTATTCTGCATCCAAACCGGCTGGGTAGCCCGCCAGATACGAGCTATGCAGCTCGCTGATCCACCTCCCTCTCCTCGCCCGACGGAGCCAGTTGCTGCCCCAAGCTGGCGCGCGGTTCAGCAACTCGCCGTTCCAGGCCAGCTCGACGAGGAGCGGCGCACGGGCATCGTTGCTGCCGTCCATGCCGCCGCCTCGTACCGCGTCTCCTGTTTCTATGGCCGAGACTCCCATGCCAGCGGACGCGCCATGCAAGCAGCGACAGAAGCCGGGTGCATGGAGAACGACGAGTTGGTGGCCAGCGCCTCCGCGTCCGCCGCCATCATCGAGGATAAGTAGAACACGGGAGGTCGCCGCTGCTTGGGTCCCACGAAGGCCACCATGGAGGCGACACCGGTTTACACAACAGGTGTCTTGCCGGATCCTTTTGTTGCGAGGACCTTCGTCGACCCTGCATGGGCTCCACGAGAGAGGGGAATGTTAGGATGAACTCGAGCCGGTGCCGGCCATGGCGAAGTAGTGGCCGGTGATGAACTCGAACCGGTGCCGACCACCATCATCTTCGGCACTAGCCAATGATATCAGTTAGGCAGTGGGGAAGCGAGCCGTCCTTTGCGCTAAAGCATATACCTCCGGGGCTCCCGGCAGTCCGTGATCGTCTTTGCGGACATGAGGAACACAAATCGATCGGCGGGCGACCATTTAGGCCAGGTATTATATACCTGTGCTGTCTAGAACTAGCACTGCGTAGTTCATCTGAATGTAATGAAATTCGTCATATTTGTATGAAAATCCGGTATTTTATATGATTTTCGTCGTTGTTTATATGAAATATCAGTTTGTCTAAGTGTTTGCGTGAATTTCGTCCGGTTGGTTAAGTTGATGTCATAATGTGTGCGGCTACGGTTGGATGGTGTAATTTGCGGGTCGCCGATCGGTCTGCGGGCGGCTCGGGCGGCATTGTGGGACAAAAAAACACAGCTCGTGCGAGCTCGTCTCCAACGTGCGTGCTGGAGGATGCATGACAGCATGAGCACCCGAGCCATTCCTCGTTCATCGGTGGCAAAGGCACCGGTGGAAAAAAGGGTCGCTAATATTTTGGCTACCCCGGGCAAGATCCAAACAGCCCTTCCCAATAGATTCAAATCCCTCGTTCGCCGTGGAATTTTGCCATGTGTTGTTTTCATGGACTAGCAAGATGCCCGTGCATTGCACGGAACATCAAGAGGCATTTTTTTACAAACTCCCACATGCATGCAAGGGATAATTAATGTCCTCCTTTGCTAGTACCACGAGGCAAACACCATTAATATTGCATCGATTAGTGTTAGTGGCCTAGTATATCTGCAAATTGTAATTTTGATAGTGGCCCCTTGTATATAAAATGGAGGGAGAAAGATGAGAGATAAGGTGAGAAGGAGTGGGGCGTGGTGGTGACTGGTGGTCGGACTGGGCGGAGGCATGGGGATGGACGGGGCATTATGTCTAGGTTTGTATCTCTCCCACACACACCCACATAAGTGGGGGACGTGCACGAAGAGAAGAGGTGCACGCACGGCGCACGTACTCCCGTCTCTTTGCCAACCACACCCATGCGGGTACACGGTGGAGCTCATTTCTGTATGAAAAAGGCAGCCCACATGGTAATTTGGCACGTGTACTGGTTGTCCACTTGGTGGAGGGAGGATCGTCTACCACGGGTGAACAAACAAATTGCGACTTGACGCGTTATGTTAAATTAAAAAAGAGGCAAACCATGTGGGGCTTACCTTAGAGGCAAGGCTCTATACACTGGAGTACTTTTGATGTGTCCCGTCAACTCATGAGCGAGGAGAAGCTTGCTTAGCACGCCGTCTCCCGCCCACGGGCGCGGTGGCTCGCAGGATGAGGTGAAGCTTGCTTACGAGTAGTAGTAGTAGTAGTACTACTACTACTACTACTACTACTACTACTACTACTACTACTACTATTACTACTACTACTACTGTACGCCTTTACGCCCGCTCCCTTGCCCACGCGCGCGGTGGCTCACATCACGAGGAGAAAATTTTACTACTCCCTCTGTTTACTCCTCGTCCCTACTTTGGTTAGTACTCCCTCCATTTACTTATACAAGGCCACTATAAAAATACATTTTTCATCTATACAAGGCCACAAATAGTAATCGAGACAAAAGTTATTACTCCCTCCTTTCCAGTTTATGGCTAAATTTCAAAATCTCTCCAACCAAGGTAGACGGTCAGTGGTCGAATTAATTTTGTAGTTTGCACAAGTAATTAGTACGCTCATTTTTCTCAAGAAGTTATGTTTACCGAGGCATTAATTAGAACGAATGCATGAATGACCACTAAATTTCCATGAACTTGTACATGCATTGGTTAGTTTCCTCTTGACACTGCTTGCGTCGGGTGATCTAACGCACCTCGAAATCCAACATGTAATGGTACTACTACTAGTATAGTAGAATTGAGACTTATCAAACGGAAAAATGAATGTTTTTTAGATGAGCCCTATAAACCCTAGTGGGTACGTACTCCCTAAAAACAGATTTTTCCAAAACTAAGTCGCTCCCTTTCATGAATTCTGTAGTATACTCCTCCGTCGACACTCCTTTTTATGAATTATGTACTTCCTGTCGCCGACATGTGGGACATATAGCAACCGGGTCGACGTGTCAAGCACCAAATAACAGTGCAGAACAGCAGGGGGGACGCACCCCACTCGTACCGGTCCAGTAGTAGTAATGAGCAATGAGACGTCAAATCACAATGCCGCACCTTCCCAGAGGGACGAAACAACCATTATTTCACACTTCGATTCGCCATCATCTCAAACCATGTAGTATTTCTTCTGCCTCAAGACGGACACGTGCATCGCCTTGGTACATCATGACACGTGGGACCGCATGACAGGCCATGCTCCCCCGCCGATCGCTCGGTAAAATCACCTCATTTTTACTATACTTCCTCCGTATCGGTTTACTACATGGCATGCACGTCGTTCTAGGTTGAGAATTTAACTGGCTATATATGTGATGAACAACACTCTAGCCTTTTAAAAATGTATACTTTTGTACAGTAGTACTATCGATGGATTGCGCCATGGAGCAAAAATTGAAATTAAAAAAAAGGTGGTACATATAGAGAGCGCTCGTCACCAAATTATGCATATAGTACTATTAAAAAAGCTAGTACGTGCTTAATTGGGGTGCTAAATTCTATTAAAGAAATACTAGTAGTATGTATATACTAAAGAGTTAAAATAACGAGAAGAAACATAACATAGTTCTGCTGGGGGCTCAACACAACACATCCCTCAAATTAAACTAAGCACACCTGAAATTAAACTATGCAACTAATCCGGTAGACACTGCATTAGAAGTTTAGAGCCACCATGAGGTACAACACTGCCACCTTACTCGGAGTCCTCGTCCACGTCCTCGACTTCGTCCTTGTCCCTCTTCCTCTTGGCCGATACTTCTTTGCTTGAACCGCACACTTGGCTGTTGCTCTTCATCCAAACCTTGTAGATATTGAAACAAAGGTAGCCATCCATTGCAGCATAGTGGATGTGGTCTATATCTAGTACATTCCGCTGCCATGCATGACGATGAAACGTGTAATGAGGTTTTCCAGTTTACGGTACGAAGGATGAACCATGGCTCCTACCAGGGTCAGCATTGAAGGCTGGTGAGAGGGCACCAGCCAATTGTTCTGGAGGTCGAAGGGGTTGCCTACAACGAGGCCTATCCGACCCAGGACTTCTTTGTCATTCTTAAAGTCTACAGTAACGAATTTCACTGTTTTGTTCTGTAGTAAGTTCTTAAAATCCTGGCATTCAACGTCGGCATGGCATATGTGGTAGACCAAGCGAACGTTATGTACGCAAACCTAGATCACGGCGGTCTTCTTCCTCTCTTCGTCCTTTACATCCTTCTCTCGTCCCAGGACTGTGATGTACTCAACATCTAGCCCAGCGACCCACTCATCATCTGAGTTTTCGAACATGCATCTGAAGCGAGAAAGGCATCCTTTTACCATCGCGGAAGAACGGGTATAGATTATGTCGAACTCATCGCTGGTGATGGTTCTAACCTCGTACTCGCCGCCGATCGTGGAGATTTGGGACGCCATGGATTCGGTAGGAGGCTTAGGATTAGTGGAACTGCCGTAATGTGAATGGATGGGACGACTAGGAGCGAACCGCCGTAGTATTGAAGGACGCGCGTGGACGAGTAGGAGCGAACTGCCAGCGTGCAAACGGCAGGGTAGTGGCTTTCCATTCTCCCATGATACGGGCTTCCGAGAGCCCTTGGATCTGAGATCGAACGGTTGCAAGGCGTGATTCTAGACCTATGGGTGAATATCCTATCCTGGAGGGTTATTCTGCAAATTTTCAGCAACTTAGCATGCGACCGTTTGATCTTAGATCCAAGGTCTGCCGGCAGCCCGTATCATGGCCGCGCCTACCACGACCGTCGTGTCGCTCGCGCGGTCACGCCCTTGGAGATTTAACACGGTGCGTTAGGCTATCTGATGTTGGCATGTCATACATAGTCATCACTTAGTCACTCATACTACAACAAGGTTTTGGCTATAAGGTTGGCTATAAGTGTATTTAGTTTTTTTACTTCTCTCTAGCTCTTTCTTCGTACTCCCTCCGTCCCATAATATAAGAATGTTTTTGATACTAGTGTAGTGCCAAAAACGTTCTTATATTATGGGACATAGGGAGTACTAGTATTTATTGCATTTGCCAAGGAGTGACCTCTTCCAATGAAATGGTGTTGCTAAGTTTGCTTCATTTAATTAGCTATAGACTCAAAATTGTCTTTTCACCTAGGTACACGCGCTTAGCACCGTTTCTTCCTTGGGTCACCAAACAAGTCTCTCTCTTCTTGATTAACTTGCCACATCAGACTTTATGCCTATGTGGCAAGCTTAAGCACCTGTACGAGCAAGTAAGTACAATAGTGTGCTTTACATGGCATTTTTTTGCATATGTGGAGGAAAGAGAGGCAAGGAAAAAGTGGAGAATTGGGCTCTCATGCAAGAGCCAGCCTCTACTACATGGTGGAGCATTGGGAGAGGCACTGTATGGAGGTGGTCAGAATCGGGAGACTCACACGGTCGAAGCGCCCTTGATTAAAATGATCATGGCAAGTCAAATCACGGGCCCCACCTGTCCAGCGAGAACTTCATTGTCAAATCACACAGCCCTACGTTTGCAGCAGCCTAATCCCTCGTCTTCTCGCGTCTCTGACGAACCGACTAGCGGAACTGCCCCGCCGCCTACCGCGCAGGAAAAGCCCCGCCCTTGACTTTTAATTTATGAAGTATTCATGCTATTATATTTATGAAGTATTCATGCAATTATATTTATGAAGTATTCATGCTATTGTAGACTCCTGATATGTCTCCAACATATCTATAATTTATGAAGTATTCATGCTATTATATTATCCATCTAGGATGTTTTATATGCATTTATATGCCATTTTATATGATTTTTCGGACTAACCTATTAACTTAGAGCCTAGTGCCAGTTCCTGTTTTCTCCTTGTTCTTGAGTTTTACAGAAAAGGAATACCAAACGGAGTCCAATTGACGTGCCAATTTTGGACGATTTTTATGGACCAAAAGAAGACCACGGAGCATCGGAGTTGGGCCAGACGAGTCTCGGGCTGCCCACGAGAGTGGGGGCGTGCCCTAGGAGGGGGGCGTGCCCCCTATCTCGTGGACAGCCCGGAGACCCCCCTAACGTGAAACCAACGCCAAAAAATCCTATAAATAGAGAAACCTTCAGGAATTAACCTAGATCGGAAGTTCCGCCGCTGCAAGCCTCTCTAACCACGAGAAATCAATCTAGGCCCTCTCTGGCACCGTGCCAGAGGGGGCCATCATCACCGGAGGCCATGGAGGAGGATTCCGGAGGGGCCCTCATCGCCATGAAGGCCAAGGACCAGAGGGGGAAAGCCATGGAGGAGGAAGCACATGGGGGAGAACCTCTCCTCCTCTCTCTTGGTGGCACCGGAGTGCCATCGGGAGGGGAATCATCGCCACGGTGATCGTCTTCATCAACATCACCCTCATCATCATCATCCGCACCTCTTTTACGTGGTCCACTCTCCCGCACCCCACTGTAATCCCTACTTGAACATGGTGCTTTATGCCACATATTATGATCCAACGATGTGTTGCCATCCTATGATATTTTGAGTAGATATCTTTTGTCTTTAGGTTGATTGATGATCTAGATTGGTATGAGTTGTATGTTTTTCTTTGATGCTGTCCTATGGTGCCCTCCGTGTCGCGCAACCGTGAGGGATTCCCGCTATAGGGTGTTGCAATATGTTCATGATTCGCTTATAGTGGGTTGGTGAGTGACTGAAACACAAACCCGAGTAAGGGGGTTGTTGCGTATGGGAATAAAGAGGACTTGATGCCTTAATGCTATGGTTGGGTTTTACCTTAATGATCTTTAGTATTTGTGGACACTTGCTAGAGTTCCAATCATAAGTGCATATGATCCAAGTAGAGAAAGTATGTTAGCTTATGCCTCTCCCTCATATGAAATTGCTATAGTGATCACCGGTCTTGTTAACAATTACCTAGAACAATTCCACACATCGATCCACCATTATTCCACACTCGCTATTTATATTATTTAGTAATATATTCTAACTTTATGATAACAGCACCTACTTTTATATTTTAGCTCTCTGATATCATACAAAGTTATCCTCTTCATACCCACAACATAGTTTTATTTCTCGTTGCTAGTTGGAAGCAAACGTTCGGTGCACGTAGAGTCGTATCGGTGGTAGATAGGGCTTGAGAGAATATTGATCTTACCTTTAGCTCCTTGTGGGTTCGACACTCCATACTTATCACTTCCACCTTTGGGAATTGCTACGATGATTCCTTGCACTTGGGGATTATCAAGCTCTTTTCTGGCGTCGTAGCCGGGGAGCAATAGCGTGTGGTTGATATTCTCGTGTGTGCTTGTTTGCTTTCTTCACTAAGTAGATTTTGTTTTTCCTTTTTGTTTCTGTTTAGTTGTGGGTGAAACATACAATTTTTTTTTCAAAAGAATGAAAATGCCAAAAAATATTTACTTGCCTCTCATGCCTAAAAATGTTTTTCAAAAAGAGAAGTGATTGGAAAATTATGCATTGAAGAAGTGAGGGCCGACCTTGAGCACTTGTGTTCATGCTCATGGAAACAATGTAGAATTTTTCATGGAAGTTTCTCTGTAAATAATTATCCCCTTGTATATATTCATTGTATTATAAAAATAATGTGCCAAGCTTTGGTTTTAGTATGATAAGATTGCTTGCTTACTATGTGCAGAATAAAAACAGAAACTTTGGCTGTAGTGCATGAATTTACATTTTTTTACTAGAAAGTCAACTGGGTCTGAAACTTTTTTCACATTACTTCTGTACAAAATTTTCAAATTGTCAAATTTATTTAATAATTGTTGGAGTTATATAAGTTTACTAAACTTCCAGATTACTACAGACTGTCCTGTTCTTGACAGATTCTGTTTTTGTTTGCTTATTTTGATGCATCTATGGCTAGTATGTAAGGGTATGAACCCTAGAGAAGTTGGAATACATTAGGTTTAGCACCAATATAAACAAAGAATGAGTTAATTACAGTACCTTAAAGTGGTAGTTTGCTTTATTACACTAACGGATCTCACAAGTTTTTGTTTAAGTTTTTGTGAATGAAGTGTTTGAAGAACGAGGAGTTACCGATGTGAGAAGAATAAAGAAAGACCAGAGTTCAAGCTTGGGGATGCCCAAGGCACCCCAAGTAAATATTTCAAAGGATACTCAAGCATCTAAGCTTGGGGATGCCCCGGTTGGCATCCCATCTTTCTTCTTCAACAAATATCGGTATACCTTGGCTTTTGTTTTGTTCACATGATTTGTGTCCTTTGTTTTTATTTTTCTTTAAGAATTATGCTAGTATGAGATAGCTCTTCATTGATTTTTATAATACTTCATGTTCTTCACTTATATCTTTTATGTATGATCTTATAAAATTGCTCTTTGTGCTTCACTTAAATCGTTTGAGTATGGCTTTATAGAATGTTTCGTGCGCTTCACTTATATATTTTGAGCTTGGATATTGGTTAGTCTATATTAATTGTAGATTGCTCCATGAACTTCACTTATATCTTTTGGAGTATGAATAATACTATAATTTAAAGTGGGTTTGGAAGAGTGTCAACTTTAGGAATTAGTGATCCCACTATCTTGGAGGGTGTTGAATCTTCGTACGAAATTTATGAAAGTGGATTTGGAAGAGTGTCAACTTTAGTTAGTATTCCACTATTTCGAAAGAGGTTCCAATTGAGTATGAGAACAAAGTTGCAATCCTTGATGCTACTGAAAATTATTATGAGGGAGGAATATGTGCTTGTAGGAGTTGAAATAATATCAAGTTTCCTCTCTATGTGCTTAAAGTTTTGTAGTTATACTTGTTTTGCCTTCCTATGCTAGTTGATTCTTGTTCCTATAAATTGTGTGCTCACAAAATCCCTAGGCATAGGAAGTGGGTTAGATTTAAATGTGCTAGTCATATTCTTAATGATGCTCTTTTTATGTTTCAACTCTTATCTTTTATGCGAGCATCATTGAAATCATCATGCCTAGCTAAAAGGCATTAAAGAAAAGCTCTTGTTGGGAGACAACACAATATTTACCCTTACTGTTTTTGTGTGTCCACATGATTATGCTACTGTATTAATCATGTTTTATAGCTTTTGTTTCAGTGAAGTGCCAAGTAAGACCTTTGGGAAGACTTGGGTGAGAGTTAATGTGATCTTGCTGTAAAAACAGAAACTTTGCGCTCACGAGATTAGCTGTCATTTTTTACAGAAGAGCGCTTTTTGAGTTGATTATTTTTGCAGAAGATTAATAGACAAATTGCTCACGTCCACCAATTTATTTCATAATTTTTGGAGTAGCATAAGTATGTTTATTGTTCAGATCATTACAGACTGTTCTATTTCTGACAGATTCTGTTTTCATCGCATAGTTTGCTTGTTTTCTAGTTTCTATGGCTTATATTTTGCAATATAAATTGTAGAAATGATATGGTACAGTAGGCATTGTGTGAAAACAATTATGAGCCTTGTCTTTTACAGCATCAAAGTGAGTGGTTTACTCTTTATCATACTAACCTATCTCACGAAGTTCCATTAAGTTTTGTGTGATTGAAGTTTTCATGTTTTGGGTGAGATATCGATATGAGGAGAATAAGGAGTGGAAAGACCCTAAGCTTGGGGATGCCCAAGGTGAAAGTGCATTATATCGACTAGAGGGGGGGTGAATAGGCGATTTTTATGAAATTCTTCACTGAGGAATTTGCCGGTGAGGAAATTCCTTAGCGAAGAACTATTTTCAGCGGAATATGTACTCAGAAGTAAACATAACATGATACACACATAGTCAGCATGATGAAATGAAGACTAGAACAGAGTACGGAAAGCGTAAACACAGGATAACAAGATGAAGACAAACAGACTGAAGAATTTCAACTGAGGAATTTGTGAAAGTCTTCAGTCAAAGTCTTCAAGCACAGATATGAACAACATGCAACACAGAATGAGGAAATGGAAGTGTTGAGGAAATAGAACCAGGCAGTTGGTGAAGACAATGATTTGGTAAACCAGTTCCAACTGCTGTCTCAGTTGTACGTCTGGTTGGAGCGGCTGAGTATTTAAACTCGAGGACACACAGTCCGGACACCCGATCTCGAGCCGCAACTCAGGACACCCAGTCCTCACCGTATTCTCCTTGAACTAAGACCACGCAGCCTCGTCCAATCCTCGTGGTAAGTCTTCAGTGACTTCAAACCTTCACAGACTTGGTCACTCGGCGATCCACAATTCCTCTTGGATGCTCTAGACCTTGACGCTTAACCGTCTGGAAGAAGCACAGTCTTCAAAGGTAACAAGCGTCGGATCTACGCAGGATCAATTTCTTCAGTGATGCTCAATCACTTTGGGTTTGTGGGGGTTTGGTTTTGGATTTCCTCACTTGATGATTTTCGCTCAAAGTCCTCGGAGGATGGGTTACTCTCAAATGACAAGTGTCAAGTTCTCCCGGAGCAGCCAACCAGCTAGTGGTTGTAGGGGGCGGCTATTTATAGCCTAGGGAGCAGCCCGACATGATAAGACATAAATGCCCTTCAATGATATGACCGTTAGGTGGATAAGATATTTTGGGACAGCCGGTAGCACAGACAAGAACGGTCGGAAATTTGACTCTCAAATTCCTCGGGGCTATCATGTTCCTCGGTGGTAGGCAATTACGCTGGCGAATTCCTAACTCCTCGCTAGAGCAAAGTCCTCAATGAATGTAAGAACTGCGTCTCACCGCGATGAATTTGACTGAATCTGTATGAGATTTCCAATGGCTTCACTCAAGGTATTGGTAGGTGTAGGATTTTGAGTTGAGCATCACTTGGAAATTTTTCCTTAGTATTTCCTCGACCCCTTTAACGAAGACGGTGTTTCCTATGACTCAAGAAAGAGAAAATGAAACTACGAAAACAAAAGTCTTCACGCGTCATATTCCTCGAATGAATATCAAGTCTTCAAGGTCACACCAAATTCTTCACTTTCAAAGTCTTCAGGAAGTCTTCAGAATATCAAAGTCTTCAGTCGAAGAACTTCATTTTTAGGGGTCGACTTTCTCTGTAAATATCAAACTCCTCATAGACTTATAGACCTGTGTACACTCACAAACGCATTAGTTACTTAACCTATAAGTCTTCAATACACCAAAATCACTAAGGGGCACTAGATGCACTTACAATCTCCCCCTTTTTGGTGATTGATGACAACATAGGTTAAGTTTTCAACGGGGATAAACATATGAAGTGTAAATACTGATATTGAGGAATTTGATTGCAAGATATAGAACAACTCCCCCTGAATATGTGCATAGTGAGGAATTTGCTTTTGAGGCAATGCACATTTGAAGAATTGAATCCTGGAGATCTCCCCCTATATCTTGTAATTCATACACGCATTTGATATATAATATGAAGAATTTGAAATGCATGATGAAATATGGTGCCTGATGAGATTCAGCATGCGTGCAATAATATTGACTAGGAATAAGCATGCAGAATATCGCATCAAAAGTTTCAGAGCTCAAATATCACATTCAGAGCTTAGTGCTTGAAAAGCATCAGAGCATAACACGTATCAAAATCAGAGCATCAAACGTATCGAAGAACGATCAAAAGTATCAAGGCACCATCGGATTTAAGATTACAACTCGATCCAATAAAAAGTTTCGGAATAACGAGAGTTGTAACTTAATAAAAACGCCCATAGTATAAACCCGCTTGAAGACTAACTCAGATTTCTCCCCCTTTGTCAACAAATGACCAAAAGGATCGAAACTGAGGACTAACGCCCCTGAAGATTTTCAAGTTGATGGAGGAGCGCCAGCGTTGTCGGGGTTGGATGTTGAAGTAGGGCCTGCCGCAGTGTCGTCCAAATCTTCATATTCATCAGTTTCACGCGATGAAGAATACGAGCTGGCCACCAAATCAGGAACTTTAAATCTCTTGAATTTCTTCGGAGGTGGTGCAGACCAGTCAAATGCTTCCTGAAGACCCATAGTCTTCAATTCTTCCGCGGAATATACATGATTAAGAACAGCCCATGTGCGGTTGAGGGTTTCATGAAGGTAGTACTGATTTTTCTTCACTGCATTATGTGTTGAGGTCATGTTGTGAAGAATTGCAGCAAATTGGCGCTTCACCCATTTCTGATTGCGTTCAACCTTCTAATGAAGACTGAGGAGTAACTCACGATCATTCATCACCCGGGGTGCTGTTGCTTGAGGCTTTTGCTTGGCTGAGGTATTTGCGGCAGTGTCATGTGTTGCAGAATTGTCATTGGTGGAGTAAGATGCAGCCTTGCGAAATTGACCATCCAATGGATGAGTGCCTTCATCAATCACAGCTGCTGCCTTGCCCTTGTCATCAGATGATGAAACTGGTCGCTTGAGGACTTCAATGGGCGGTAAGTAGCTGCCATGATTCAGAGTGTCAGCCTTGTAATACAGTGAAGATCTTGCCCTTATGAATCTCATGATCCAAGGCGCATATGGCTTCAGCTCAAAAGGTGACATTGTAACATTAGCCAGAGTCCTCGTGAAGAAATCATGGAAATTGACAGGAACGCCATGAATGATATTGAAAAGCATGTTCTTCATGATGCCAACGACATCTTCTTCATTTGAGTCGTGGCCTTTGATGGGACTCATTGTCTTCGTCAAGATTCTACAGACAGTCCAAGGCACATACAGCAATTCCTTGACGAGGAATTTGGTTCGAGGGGCCTGTCCTGGCTTCAGCGGCTTCATAAGCACTTGCATAAAGTGATTAGACAATTCGCGGTCATTATAGATGCAACGTGCAGATTCATGGGGAGGATCAAGAGGAAGGACACGAAGCAATTCAGTTGCTGGTGCCTTGTAGTGAGTATTCTCTGTCATCCAATCCAGCACCCATGAATTGATGTCTTCAGCATCTCCGGTGATGTGCAGGGTGGCATAGAACTGAAGAATGAGTTCTTCATTCCAGTCACATATATCAGTGCAGAAATTCAGCAGCCCTGCATCGTGAAGAACATGGAGTACTGGCTCGAAGCACGGCAGTGATTCCATATCCACATGAGGAATATGCTCATGGTCGAAGATCTTGTCCTTGTCAAATAGCACTGAGGAATAGAAGTTAGCTTGAGTTGGAGTCCAGAAGCGTCTTTTCCTCATGCGAGCAGAGTCATATGGATTATAAGCAGTGAAGAACACATGCTCAGAGAAGAAGTCTTCAGCCTTGAATTTTTGCTTGCTCGAGAACGGATTCTTCGGTTTGGGCAAAGGAATGTCAAGGATTTGCAGCACAATCTCAGGAATCGCGATCTCAGGTTCTTCAGGCTGAGGAATTTCTGGTTCCTCTTCTTGTGCAGTTTGAGGATCAGTAGTGGGTTCTTCAGCGCTAGTGGCTGGAATTTCTTCGTTGACAGACGATGTGGGATGAGTTTCTTCAGAGCCCAATTGAACAGTTGTAGCCGGGGACTGAGGAACTTGTAGAATCGGAGTGAAGAGAGGAGTATTGGGATGCTGACTTTCCCAAAAGTCATTGTTCATCACTGGTGTAGTGCACCCAATATCCACGTCTTCGTCTTCTTTTTCAATTTCCTCAACACCTGCCTCTTCAGCTGTGAACTGAGGCATGGGTGAGGAAACAACTGGCGGTGAAGGGAATGCTTCCACTTCAATTTCTTCATCAAGCTGTTCTGAGGCAGCAACAGATTGATTTTCTTCATCAGATCCGCTTGGGATCGTGTAATCTTCTCCATAAGGAACAATTTCCTTGGACGACATGGAGGAAATGGGAATGGCATCAATAGGATTTTCGATCGAGCTAGTCATTGGCTTCATTTTCTTCACAGCCGAAGAATTTGACGCAGCTGATGCCTTCCTCTTCTTCACTGCAGCTCGTTCTACAGCCTTTGTCTTCTTCACTTCATAGGCAGAAGGAAGAATTGGAGTTGGTGTTGGCGCAGGAGGAGCTGAGGATTGTGGTTCAGTTTCTTCAGGCGCGACTGGTGTAGTTGCCCTGAGTTCTTCATTTTCTTCAGGCGCACCACTAGTGGATGCTCTGGGAATTTCTTCAGCGGCTGGACTGGAGTCATCAGCCCTGGAACTTGTATTCTCATCAGCATGCTGAAAGTCATCAGCAGTGCTGGCATGTTCTTCAGCAGGCTGAGCAGAGTCTTCAGCCTGAGGATTTTCTTGTTGCGATGGAGCTGCAACAGTTGCCATTTTCTTCGTCAAATTGACGAATCTCACCTTGGCTCCTTGCCAGTCAGCATTATAAGCATCAAAATCCTTGTTGATTGCTTGAATTTCAGATTGTGCTTTGAGAAGTTCTTTAGGAGTCAAGTTGATGATGTTCTTCCTCAGAAGCTTCTCTTTTCTGGCTTGTGTTCTCTTGATCTCACGAGCCTTTTCAAATTTCCATTTCTCTTCAGCGATGAAATGGTTCAGCATATGACTTTGACTAGGAGTCAGTGGCAGATCCGGTATGGGAGTGTTTGGATCCTGATGCCACAGGTAGATGAAGTGAAGGATCTTTTCGGATCCAGAAGCAGAGGCACACTTGTTTTTTTGTCTCTAGCGGCCTTGGTCAGTCTGTCTCTGATGATTTCTGCAAGTTCTTCATCAGAAGCTTCATCATTAGAGGGCACATTGAATGCAACCTGTTTCTTCTTTGGACTTGGCCGAGGACCGCGTCCAGCAGTTGCTTTTGTCTTCAGCAGAGTGGGGCCTATTGAGGACATTGGTGCAGCTGAGGAACTTGCTGAGACACCAGAAGCAATTGAGAAACCCTGAGTCCTTTGACGAGTAGCAAGATGCACAGGTGTTGAGGACTTGGAGGGAGCTGCTGAGGATTTTGAATGAGCAGCAGCAGTCTGAGGAATTTGCCGTGAGGGGGCGGCTGAGGAACTGGGCCGTGAGGGCGCTGATGGTGAAGCACTTGGCTTGCGAGCAGGCTTCTTCGGCATTGATTTCCTCGGCTTGACCGAGGGCTCAGCAGCAGCAGCAGAATCCTCATTGAATTTCCTCACTGCCTCCTTGGCCTGTCTTGCCAGTTTGGCTTGGCGCTTGGACCATTCTTCAGGAAAGTCTTCACCACTCTTGATGCTAGTGGGATCAGCGACTTGGCCAGGTGCCAGTGGAGCTCTTGGGCATGGAGGGTTTAAGGCGAATTTCCTCATGTACTTGGGAGTAACATAGCGATATTCCCTCCATTCTCGTGCCCATCTTCTTTCTATCCTCTGTATGCGCACTTTACGCTGATTTTTGGTCTTCTTGCCAAACTTGGATTCATCAGGTGTGCAGTAATCTTTGTAGATTTCGTCAGGAATCTCAAAGGCAGTCATGACCTCTGGTTTCTTTCCTCCCTTCTGCAGTCTCTTGCCTTCTGCCATTTTCTTCAGATGAGGAATTTGAACAATAGAGCACTCTGAAGAAGTATGCAGTTTTTCTTCGAGGAACGCTGCAAATGAGTTAAGTTGATGAGAACCTAGTGATTCAGCACCGGACATGAGTACTGTGAACAGAGTGTAGGTGCGAGAAATTTGGAGAGGTCATATCGTTCTCGTAAGATTTTTCAAAAGGAACAAGTTTTGAGGAATTTGACCAGTTGAGCCTTGAGGAATTTCACTAAGCGTTTTGTCTTAGGTTCAGAGTTGTCTGATTGAAAATCCGCACAATTGAGGAATCTTGAAGAAATGAATGCTTAGAGAGATAAATCAAGAGCATATAGTGTGTGAGGTGTTCATATGTGAAGATTTGAAGACCAAAAACACCTTTGAAGATTTTCAGAAAGATTTGAGAATCAAAGTGAGTAATAAAAGTGACTTTTAATTACCCGAACTAAAGAACACGACGAACAAGAATGAACTGTAGTGAAGTTCGTCACGTTAGATCTCCCACGCCCTAACTTGGCAGAGGAAGACGGCTACGGCGACGGCGGAGTGAAGATTTCCGCGGCCGGCGCGAGTACGACGGCGACGAGGTCGAGGCAGTGAAGCTCTTCCTCACCGACGGCGATGAAATAGCGGCGGCGCTAGGGTTTGAGGAGATCTCGAGCGAGAGACAGCGACCGACCGGAGTAAATGAAGTAAGGAAGGGAGAGGGGTATTCATAGCCATCAGAAAAACTGTTCGCTCAAGATTTTGGGACGAACATGCCCCTGCCCTTTCTCCTTCATGCGACATGTGTCACCCACGTACTGTGCAGATGAGATCGTGTAAGATCGTGGGTGATTAAACTAATGCATCGTCGGATGCGGAACGGTTTGAGCGGTAAAACCGAAAACTTGGATAAGATTTGTTTAAAAATTTCGTTCGCAATTTCTTCAGCTGTCAAGGACACAGTGAAGACTTTGAACGAGTTTCAATTAGAACGCACATGAAGAATTTGTGAATAGATTGGGTTGAGTATAGCATAGAGGGGGAAGGGTCCGATCACATTCACTTAGCAGAAATCACAACTTGAAGAATTAGCAATAAGTGAATGCTGTAGAGGACATAAACTCTCATATGTATATAGCCAATGAAGAAAAACGTCGGAAACATTGAAGATTTTGCAAAGTTTAAGAATTTGAAAAACTGAGGAATTTCATAAATGAGGAAAAACTCAAATTGAAGATTTTCAACTTTTGTGGTGGCGTAGCCCACCGTATAAGAATGATGATTTTAGGCACCGCGTACAATTGTCGTAGGGTTCTGGGAATCAAATTCTTCATTAATTTCTTCACACTTAGAGTGTTATTCTTCATTGATTGAGGAAAAATGTTTCTTCATGTGTTGCACATCTAAGTCATCAATTATGCATAAGGGTTAGGATGTGTGTCCTTTTCAAAGAACATTCGAAGATTCTAAGATATTTAGCTCACACCGCAACTTGCTAAATCTCTTCTCATCCAAGGGCTTAGTGAAGATATCAGCTAGCTATTCTTGATCTTCACATGCTCGATGGAGATATCGCCTTCAACACATGATCACGAAGAAAATGATGACGAATCTGGATGTGCTTAGTCTTGAGTGCTGAACGGGTTGTGAGCAATCTTGATGGCACTCGTTGTCGAGAGGAGAGGCACATTCTTCACGCTGACGCCATAGTCCTTGAGGGTTTGCTTCATCCAAAGCAGTTGAGCACAGCATGAGCCAGCAGCAATGTATTCAACTTCAGCAGAGAAGCGGTGATACGCAGTTCTATTTCTTCGAGGACCAACGGACCAAAGATCGTCCGAGGAAATGACAAGTGCCGATGTTGACTTGCGGTCCACACGATCACCAAAGATAGTCGAGTCAAAATATCCAATGAGATCAAAAGCGAGCACTTGGGGTACCATAATCCTAGTGTTGGTGTGTGAGCTAGATATCAAGAATATGCTTCACAGCGTTATGGTGTGATTCCTTGGTGCAGCTTGAAATCGGGCACACATTCAAACACTAAGCATTATATCTGGCCTAGATGCACATAAGTACAATAAAGAACCAATCATGGAGCGGTATACCTTGTGATCGAAGTCAATACCATTTTCATCAGTGCATAGATGGCCATTTGTGGGCATAGGAATTTTGACGCCTTTGCAATCTTGCATGCCGAATTTCCTCAATACATCTTTGAGGTATTTCTCCTGAGATATGAATATGCCATTGCGCTGCTGACGAATTTGAAGACCTAAGAAGAATTTCAACTCTCCCATCATAGACATTTGATATTCTTCACTCATCATATAGGCAAATTCATCACTGTATCGTTGGTTAGTACAGCCAAATATAATATCGTCAACATATATTTGGCACACAAACAGTTCACCATCATATGATTTAGTAAAGAGAGTAGGGTCAAGTGAACCGGGTGTGAAGCCATTTTTCACGAAGAATTCCTTCAATGTGTCATACCACGCCCGAGGGGCTTGCTTGAGGCCATAGAGGGCCTTATTGAGTCTGAAGACTTTGTCAGGATTCTTGGGATCTTCAAAACCTGGGGGTTGAGCAACATATACTTCTTCCTCAAGCTTACCATTGAGGAATGCACTTATCACATCCATTTGATATAAGATGATATCATGATGGTTAGCATAGGCAAGTAAAATGCGAATAGCTTCAAGTCTAGCAACAGGTGCAAAAGTTTCATCGAAATCAATTCCTTCAACCTGTGTGTAGCCTTGAGCTACTAGTCGTGCCTTATTCCTCACCACAAGGCCATTTTCATCTTGCTTGTTGCGGTAGATCCACTTTGTGCCAATGATATTATGCTTGCGAGGATCAGGCGATTGACCAATTCCCGGACATTGTTCAACTCGAATCGATGTAATTCCTCTTGCATAGCCTGAATCCACTCCGCTCGTAAATGCTTCATCTACCATAGTGGGCTCGAGATAGAAACAAAAGCATAGTGCCCACAAAAGTTAGATAAGTGTGAGGCTTTTGAGCGTGTGAGAGGACCTGGTGCGCTAATGTCATTGATGATCTTCTCCACTTGCACTTCTTTTGCAACACGTGGATGAGTGGGCTGTCACGAGGATTTTGATCAGCATTTTCTTCACACCATTTTCCTCATCATGTTCTTCAGTGCATCACTCGACGTTCTTCACGAACAGGAATGAATTCTTGACAAATTCTTCAAGGGAGTAACATCCTTAGTTGCCTTGAGCATGATAGCATCCTCAGGTGCTGGTTCATCTAACACTGAAGGTAGGTGCTCTCTTTGCGAGCCATTAGTTTCATCGAACCGCACATCTACAAGATGTCAACAATCTTGTGAAGAACAATGTTGAAGACTCAGAGGTGTGCGAGTCCTTTCCGTAACCAAGCATAAAACCTTCATGTGCTTTCGATGCAAATTTAGAGTTGTGGTGAGGATCTCTAATCCAACATTTGTCACCGAAGACTTTGAAATAACTCACATTGGGTTTCTTGTCAGTGAGGAGTTCATAGGCAGTCTTCTTGAAGAATTTGTGAAGATATACTCTGTTGATGATGTGGCAGGCAGTATCAATTGCATCAATCCGAAACGCTGAGGCGTTTTGTATTCATTAAGCATAGTGCGAGCCATCTCAACAAGAGTTCGTTCTTGCGCTCCACGACGCCATTCTGCTGAGGAGTATAGGGAGCAGATAATTCATGAGTAATACCAAGTTCATCAAGATAAGCATCAAGACCAGAATTCTTGAACTCAGTTCCATTGTCACTTCTGATATGCTTGATCTTCACACCAAAGTTGGTTGAAGCTCTCGAGGAAAGTCATTTGAAGACTTCCTGCACTTCATGTTTGTAAGTAACAATGTGTACCCATGTATATCGAGAATAATCATCAACAATGACAAAACCATATAAAGATGCATCATTAGTGACTGCTGAATAATGATTTGGTCCGAAGAGGTCCATGTGAAGCAATTCAAATGGACAGGTAGTGGTCATAATAGTCTTCGCTGGGTGCTTGGCCTTGGTCATTTTTCCGGCTTCACATGCTCCGCATAAGTGATCCTTGAGGAATTTGACATTCTCAATGCCAATGACATGCTTCTTCTTCGCAAGCGTGTTCAAATTCCTCATGCCTGCATGACCAAGTCGTCGATGCCATAGCCAGCCTTCAAGCTTTTGCTAGTAAACACACGGCTGGTTGTGGTCCAGAGAGAAATCAACAATATCTGATCTCCTCTCCTAAAGCCTTCAAGACTTTGGAATTGTCAGCTTCCATAATCACAACACAGCGATATTTGCCAAAGACAACAACCATATCAAGATCACAAAGCATTGAGACTGACATAAGATTATATCCTAAGGACTCAACAAGCATGACTTTGTCCATGTGCTTATCCTTAGAGATAGCAACCTTACCAAGACCCAATACCTCACTTTTGCCTTTGTCAGCAAAGATCATATGCTTCAGAGGTGACGGTGATAAGGGAACATCCATCAATAGATTCTTGTCACCAGTCATGTGATTTGTACATCCACTATCGAGGACCCATTCAGTGGTTTTGGGTTGATCATCATGCAGATGAATTAGTGTAGCTTACAATCTCATATGCTTCATCAGTGAAGAATATGACATCAAGTTCATCAGATGAATTTCATCAAGCAGTAAACAGATATAGCAGTATGAGGACGTGTGAAATGAAGGTTCATTTCATCATGATTCGCCTGCGTCCTTTCAGGCATTTTGTCAGGTCTCCAGCAAATTCTTCAGACGTTAGAGCACGTCTGGAGACCTGACCCTGCAGAAAAGATTAGTTCTTTTTCTTCACCACCCACATCTGGAGGGGTGGCAAAGAGTTCATCATCCTGCGAGCACCATGTGAGAAAGGTGGCAAAGATGCCAAACCATTTCGCTTAGCATGAGAGAGGTTAGGGTATTGTAGGATCGTTGAAGGTAAGAGTGTCTAGAGGGGGGTGATTAGACTACTCGACAAGATAAAAATTATGCCTTTTGACAAAGACAAGTTTGTAGCAGATTTAGCATATCACACAAGTCAAGTAGCTTACTACACATGCAATTCTAGAGTATGGGCAGCGGAAAGTAAATTGCACATGAAGTAAAGAGAGGTGGAGAAGATCAAACGCAATTTGGAGACACGGAGATTTTTCTCGTGGTTCCAATAGGTGGTGCTATCGTCAATCCACGTTGATGGAGACTTCAACCCACGGAGGGTAACGACTGCGAGAGTCCACGGAGGGCTCCACCCACGAAGGGTCCACGAAGAAGCAACCTTGTCTATGCCATCATGGCATACGCCCACGGAGGACTAGCCTTACTCGGGGTAGATCTTCACGAAGTAGGCGATCTCCTTGCCCTTACAAACTTCTTGGTTCAACTCCACATCTTGACGGAGGCTCCCACCCTCCAAAAGGTAAAAGATGGTGTTGATGATGATGAACTCCTTGCTCTTGTGCTTCAAATGATAATCTCCCCAACACTCAACTCTCCTCACTGATTTGGCTGTGGTGGAAGAAAGGATTGAGTGGAAAGCAACTTGGGAAGGCTAGAAATCAAGTTTCATATGGTGGGAGTGGAGCAACTTGATCTCAACACAAGGGTAGGTAGTTTTCTTCTCGAAATGTAAGGTAGGAGTGGTAGTTCTTTTCGATGGCTCTCTCCACGAATGAAGAGGAGGTGGAGGGTATTTATAGCCTCCACACAAAATCCAACTGTTACACACATTTGACCAATCTCGGTCGGACCGAAGTTGACAACTCGGTGAGACCGAAAGTTCAAATCTTGTGAACGTTGGGATTTTCGGTGGGACCGAAAATACAATCTCGGTGAGTCCGATTCTTCCAAAGACTAGGGTTTGCCAATCTCGGTGGGACCGACTTTATCATCTCGGTGACACCGATATGATGATGAAGGTTCTGAAGCTTGGCAACACTAGTTTCGTGAGACCGAGTTTGGAATCGGAAAATCCAAATTACTAGGGTTTGGCTTTGTGGTGAGGTGGTTCATCTCGGTGTGACTGAGTTTAGGAAATCGGTGGGACCGAGATTACTTATGAGTGTATGTTGGAATGAAAGATTGCTGATGGTTTGGGAGATGTATCACTAAGCACTTTGAGCAACCAGATCATTAACATAACCTCATCCCCTTTTAATAGTATTGGCTTTCCTATGGACTCAATGTGATCTTGGATCACTAAACCAAAAATGGAGTCTTGAGCTTTTGCCAATGCTTGCCTTAGCATCTTGAGGGGTCCACCTCTTCAGTCCTTTTGCCAGCCAATGTGATTGACCTTCCTGAGACATACTTGATAAAAGCATTAGTCCAACCACAAAGTATGTTGTCATTAATTACCAAAACCACCCAGGGAGCAAATGTGCTTTCAATCTCCCCCTTTTTGGTAATTGATGGCAACACACAAAACAAGACATCAAAGCTTACTGAAGGAAAGACAGAATTATCACTAAAGCTTTGACAAACATGTAGTACACAGGCTCCCCCTACAAGTGTGCAAGATTTTCATAAATTATGGTTTTGGACTACCACAAGCACACTAGAGAGAAAAGCAGGATGTGCTACATGCAGCTTGGCTATATGCATCGGAGAAGATGAAAAGAAGTGAGTGATAATGCATATGTGCATGGTGATTTCTTGCAAACAAGTATTCACAAGCAAGTCACCATCATGCACATTCTGCAGGATGCGTATACTTACCTTGAGGCTCCTTGGCATTGTACCTGAAAAAATAAACTTGGGAAAACAAGGTTAGATAACACAAGAGTATTTCTTCAACCAACAGCAAGAGCATCAAGAGTACCAAGCCAGGGATGACATGTATAAGGAGTGTCTCATATTGAGCACAAGCTTGAATCAGCAAACATGTCTCCCAAAACTAAAAGATTTTCAATTAACTCTGAGAGATTTTGCTTTCCATAAGATATCAATTGTGAAAGAAATGAAAGCAAAATCAAAAGAATGATGCCAAATGTAATATCCAATATGAAATACGGCAAAGCTTTGATGTGATTCTCTCCCCCTTAAGGTAAGATTGCTCTTCTTCTCCCCCTAAATCTTCTCTTCTCCCCTTATCTCCCCCTAAATCTTCTCCCCCTAAATCTTCTCTTCTCCCCTTATCTCCCCCTAAATCTTCTCCCCCTTTGACATCAAGTGCCGAAAAGGACAGCAGACTAGAAAGGTCAGGGAAGATGGAAGGAAAGAAGTGGGATCCTTAAGAATCACAACTGGGCAATAAGACACACGTATAGAGAATCATTGAGGAGCTGCAGAAGATGATATCCTGAAAGAAAATCGGTGACACCGAATTAGATGGATCGGTGGGTCCGAAAGTCAGGGACTTAGGGCAGATCCTTTTCGGTCAGACCGAAATTTTTAAGTCGGTGACGCCGAGTTTAATTCCAAGGAAATACAGAAATAATTCAGCTCACTTTGCAAGGAATGTTTCAAAGGATTTGCAATGAATTTGTAAAAGATTTTCAAGGAATTGATCGAGCCAAAAGATATTCACAAAGACGTAAGAATAGAAATGAAAAGATTCCTAGATGAAGTGTTTTTTTTGTTTTTTGTTTTAATGAAAACACAATGAGAAAACATAAGAGCAACTAGAAAGATTAAAAAAAACATATGTACTTCATCTAGATAGGGGTCGGCGACTAGGTCACCTATGTTTGAGTATTCCGACTTAGGAGTCAAATGAGAACATTTGATCATAGGTCATACTCATCGTTTAAGCTCAAAATGGGGTTGCCATTTTTCGATTAAGCATTTGATGTGATCACATCTTATGAAGCTGCTTGTACTCATGTCTTTGAGCTAAGCTCCTTCAAGATGTGAAGAACATACCTTGGGCTTGTTGTTGCTTTGCTCATGTAGGTGAACTTGATGTAGGTGCTCATTGAATGTGAAGTTAGAGCATCATTTCCAATTGTATAGTTCATCTTCCTACATGGGTTAGGCAAGCAAGGAAATACTCAAGAATATATAGGATGACAAGAGTGAAATACTAGATGTATAAGGTGTCAAAAAGGATATGTGGAATTTTGTTCCTTGAACTCAACATCCCAAAGAGCTAGATACTTCGTCAATGACAAGATTACTCATGATTTGAGTGTGTGATAATCTTGTGGAATGTAGATCATCCAAATACCGCAAGGAGTTAGATGCAATACAAGGAGGCAAATGTGTCCAAGACATATGATCATCATCATAAGAGAAATATCAAGGATTAGTCAAGTAGGCTCATGCCTCGCATGCATCAATGGAGTTTTCACTCCAAGTTTGAAGCATCAATGATGTTCAACTCACTCCTTAGCGACAAAACACTTTCTCATCAAGGGTTTTGTGAAGATATCGACAAGTTGTTTGTCAAGATCGAACATGCTTAAGATTGATGTCACCCTTAGCAATGTGATCACGAATAAAATGGTGACGAACTTCAATATGTTTCGTACGAGAGTGTTGCACAGGATTGTGTCCAATCTTAATCGCACTCTCATTGTCACAAAGCAAGGGAACATGTCTCGCATGTATCCCATAATCCTTAAGCATTTGTGTCATCCATAGCAACTGAGCACAACATGAACCAGCAGCTATATATTCTGCTTCGGCAGTAGATAATGATACCGAATTTTGTTTCTTGGAGGACCACGATACAAGGGATCGACCAAGGAATTGACACGTACCCGAAGTTGACTTTCTATCAACCCTGTCTCCGGCATAGTCCGAGTCGGAATAGCCAACAAGATCAAAAGAGGCCCTCTTAGGATACCAAATGCCAAAGTTAGGTGTGTGTATCAAATATCTCACAATTCTTTTAACAACTTTAAGATGACATTCTTTAGGGGCTGCTTGATATCGAGCACACATGCATACACTCAACATTATGTCAGGACGAGAAGCACAGAGATATAGTAGAGAACCAATCATAGATCGATAAACCTTTTGATCGACAGGTTCTCCATCTTTAGTCAAGTCATTATGTCCACTATTAGGCATGGGGGTTCTCATACCTTTGCTTTCTTGCATGTTGAACTTCTTGAAGAGATCCTTGGTGTACTTTGTTTGTGAGAAAAAGGTACCCTCCTTAGATTGCTTGATTTGCAACCCAAGGAAGAATTTGAGTTCACTCATCATGGACATCTCATACTTCTCCGACATGAGCTTCCCAAACTTCTCGCTAAAATGAGGGTTAGTTGAACCAAAGATAATATCATCAACATATATTTGGCACACAAATAGTTCACCATCAACCCTTTTCGTGAATAGCGTTGAGTCTATTTTGCCAATCTCAAATCCTTTTTCAAGAAGAAAGCTAGTCAAGCATTTGTACCAAGCTCTAGGGGCTTGTTTAAGACCATAAAGAGCTTTGTGCAACTTGTAAACATGATTAGGCTTTTAGGATTCACAAACCGGAGGTTGTTTCACAAATACTTCCTCCTCAATTTCACCATTTAGGAAAGCACTTTTAATGTCCATTTGATAGAGAGTAATATCATGGTGGTTGGCATAAGCAAGAAGAATGCGAATGGACTCAAGTCTAGCAACGGGGGCATAGGTCTCACCATAGTCCATACCTTCGACTTGTGTGTAACCTTGAGCTACGAGACGAGCCTTGTTGCGGATGACTTGTCCATCTTCATCTTGCTTGTTCCAAACACCCATTTGGTTCCAATGACGTTTTGATCATCATTGGGCTTTCTACCAAAGTCCATACATTGTTCCTCTCGAAGTTGTGTAGCTCTTCGTGCATAGCGTTCACCCAATCCGGGTCTTCAAGTGCTTCTTCTACCTTCATAGGTTCAAGACTAGAGATAAATGAGTAATGCTCACAAAAGTTAGCTAAGCAAGTTTTAGAGCGAGTAATTCTCCCGGAGTCGATCTCGTTCATCATTTGTTCCACGGGATGATTCTTCTTGACTCTTGCTCGAACTCGAGATAGCTTTTGTTGTGGTCGTGGTTGAGATTCCTCATCATCCTCATCTTCCTCTTCTTCTTCTTCATTGTTGTTGGTGTTGACTTGAGGTGGTGGAGAAGGAGGTTGTGGTGGATCTTCTTGTTGCACTTCCTCATCCTGGTGAGTTCCACTTGTGGAAGCCTCCATGTTGCCTTGAGGTTCATCTTGCCGTGAGGTAGGGGGCTCCACATAAGTAGATGAGGTACTCTCCTTCACTTTCATGGGACGGATCTTTCCAATAGATAAATCTTGAATGGCTTCCGACGGGTCCTTGTCTCCTACATCAATAGGCATTTGCTCTACTTGCGAGCCATTAGATTCATCAAACTTCACATCTACCGTCTCTTCAACCTTTCGGGTGAAATTATTGTAGACACGGTAGGTGTGGGAGTTTGATCCATAACCGAGGAAAAAGCCTTCATTAGTTTTAGGAGCAAATTTAGACCGACGATGCTTATCAAGGATATAGCATTTTGAACCAAAGACACGAAAGTATCCCACTTGGGGTGTGTTACCGGTGAGGAGCTCGTATGAAGTCTTGCCGAGAAGCTTATGAAGATAAAGCCTGTTGATAGCATGACAAGCTGTCTCGATGCCTTCTCCCCAAAAGTGCTTCGTGTCTTGTATTCATCAAGCATCGTTCTCGCCATCTCTATGAGCATTCGGTTCTTCCTCTCAACAACTCCATTTTGTTGAGGTGTGTACGTAGTCGAGAACTCATGTAGAATCCTTCCTCATCGAGAAAAGAGTCCACATGGGCATTCTTGAACTCCGCTCCATTGTCCTCCGAACTTTCTTGATCTTCACCTCAAATTGATTTTGGGCCTTTCGCAAAGGTTTTGAAGATTCTCTGAACCTGCGATTTGTCATCAAGAAAAAATACCCACGTAAATCTGGAATAATCATCAACTATAACTAGACCAAAGGAGTTACCACCAAGGCTTTTGTAAGCATTGGGACCGAAGAGATCCATATGAAGAAGCTCAAGCGGTCTCCTTGTGGTCATGATGTTCTTCACGGGATGACTTCCACCTACTTGTTTTCCTGCCTGACAAGCACTACAAAGTCTATCTTTGTCAAAGAGAACATCTTTAACACCAAGAATATGATCACCTTTGATTAGCTTGTCCAGATTACGCATACCAACATGTCCAAGCCTTCTATGCCATAACCAACCTTTTGCAGATTTAGCAATGAAGCAAGTTCTAGGTTGAGCCTTTTTAGTGAAATCAACAATATATAAATCACCTCTACGGATGCCGGTAAAAACCATGTTATGATTGTCACGACGAAAGACTTGGCAATCTACTTTGGTGAATAGCACATTGAATCCAAAGTCAGCTAATCTAGACATGGAAAGTAAATTGTATCCAAGTGATTCAACAAGCATGACATTTTGAATAGAGCTATCATGAGATATGGCCACCTTACCAAGGCCAAGTACCTTACCCTTGGAGTTGTCTCCAAAAGTCACATACTTGCGTGGACCGTCGTTCTTTGCAAGCTCTCGAAACATGTCTTCGTCTCCAGTCATGTGATCGGTGCATCCACTATCAAGAATCCACTCTTTTCCACCGGATATGTAGTCTCACGATTCGCCATAAGATTGAGACTCTTCATGATCTTGTCTAGCTCGGTGTCCGAATCGAGTAATCGCCATCATGCTCATGCTCATCATCATATCGACCCATAGATTGTTCATCATCAACTCCTAGGTCAATTTGACAACAACTTGCATTAGTTTTGTCAATGTGACAATAATCATCGGAATGCAATACAAGAGCATTTCTAATTCAACATTGATAAGACGGGATCACCCTTCTTTTCATAAGATCACGAAGCTCAAAGAAGCATTTATCAAAGTTGGGATCATTAGGGCGATCATATCAAATTCAATAGTCTTGTATAGAATTTCATCAAGACCTCTCAAAGAGTAGTCCGGATAAAGTTCTTCCAAGAACTTCCACATAGCATAGGCGCACTCAAAGTTTGTGACGAGCTTAAGCAAGTTATCGGGCAAACCTCTAATGATAAGATTTACAGTTCTAAGGTTACGAAGCAAATCAAGCTCTTCATCCATAGTAGGGTGCAAGGGGTCAAATGGAGGCACATATGGGGATTCAACATATTTGCGCAAGTTATACATCTTAAAGATAATAAGCATTTCAATCCTCCACGAGTTATAGGACACTCCATCAAGAATAGGCACTCTATGGCTAACACTCCCAAACGTAGACACGTCCATCTTCCTCCAATGGTGTGCAAACCAAAGCAATGGAGACCAATGCTCTAATACCAATTGTAGGATCGTTGAAGGTAAGAGTGTCTAGAGGGGGGTGATTAGACTACTCGACAAGATAAAAATTATGCCTTTTGACAAAGACAAGTTTGTAGCAGATTTAGCATATCACACAAGTCAAGTAGCTTACTACACATGCAATTCTAGAGTATGGGCAGCGGAAAGTAAATTGCACATGAAGTAAAGAGAGGTGGAGAACATCAAACGCAATTTGGAGACACGGAGATTTTTCTCGTGGTTCCGATAGGTGGTGCTATCGTCAATCCACGTTGATGGAGACTTCAACCCACGGAGGGTAACGGCTGCGAGAGTCCACGGAGGGCTCCACCCACGAAGGGTCCACGAAGAAGCAACCTTGTCTATGCCATCATGGCATACGCCCACGGAGGACTAGCCTTACTCGGGGTAGATCTTCACGAAGTAGGCGATCTCCTTGCCCTTACAAACTTCTTGGTTCAACTCCACATCTTGACGGAGGCTCCCAAGCGACACCTAACCAATCTAGGAGGCACCACCTCCAAAAGGTAAAAGATGGTGTTGATGATGATGAACTCCTTGCTCTTGTGCTTCAAATGATAATCTCCCCAACACTCAACTCTCCTCACTGATTTGGCTGTGGTGGAAGAAAGGATTGAGTGGAAAGCAACTTGGGAAGGCTAGAAATCAAGTTTCATATGGTGGGAGTGGAGCAACTTGATCTCAACACAAGGGTAGGTAGTTTTCTTCTCAGAAATGTAAGGTAGGAGTGGTAGTTCTTTCTGATGGCTCTCTCCACGAATGAAGAGGAGGTGGAGGGTATTTATAGCCTCCACACAAAATCCAACTGCTACACACATTTGACCAATCTCGGTCGGACCGAAGTTGACAACTCGGTGAGACCGAAAGTTCAAATCTTGTGAACGTTGGGATTTTTGGTGGGACCGAAAATACAATCTCGGTGAGTCCGATTCTTACAAAGACTAGGGTTTGCCAATCTCGGTGGGACCGACTTTATCATCTCGGTGACACCGATATGATGATAGAAGGTTCTGAAGCTTGGCAACACTAGTTTCGTGAGACCGAGTTTGGAATCGGAAAATCCAAATTACTAGGGTTTGGCTTTGTGGTGAGGTGGTTCATCTCGGTGTGACTGAGTTTAGGAAATCGGTGGGACCGAGATTACTTATGAGTGTATGTTGGAATGAAAGATTGCTGATGGTTTGGGAGATGTATCACTAAGCACTTTGAGCAACCAGATCATTAACATAACCTCATCCCTTTAATAGTATTGGCTTTCCTATGGACTCAATGTGATCTTGGATCACTAAACCAAAATGGAGTCTTGAGCTTTTGCCAATGCTTGCCTTAGCATCTTGAGGGTCCACCTCTTTGATCCTTTTGCATGCCAATGTGATTGACCTTCCTGAGACATACTTGATAAAAGCATTAGTCCAACCACAAAGTATGTTGTCATTAATTACCAAAACCACCCAGGGAGCAAATGTGCTTTCAATCTCCCCCTTTTTGGTAATTGATGGCAACACACAAAACAAGACATCAAAGCTTATGAAGGAAAGACAGAATGATCACTAAAGCTTTGACAAACATGTAGTACACAGCTCCCCTACAAGTGTGCAAGATTTTCATAAATTATGGTTTTGGACTACCACAAGCACACTAGAGAGAAAAGCAGGATGTGCTACATGCAGCTTGGCTATATGCATCGGAGCAGATGAAAAGAAGTGAGTGATAATGCATATGTGCATGGTGATTTCTTGCAAACAAGTATTCACAAGCAAGTCACCATCATGCACATTCTGCAGATGCGTATACTTACCTTGAGGCTCCTTGGCATTGTACCTGAAGAAATAAACTTGGGAAAACAAGGTTAGATAACACAAGAGTATTTCTTCAACCAACAGCAAGAGCATCAAGAGTACCAAGCCAGGGATGACATGTATAAGGAGTGTCTCATATTGAGCACAAGCTTGAATCAGCAAACATGTCTCCCAAAACTAAAAGATTTTCAATTAACTCTGAGAGATTTTGCTTTCCATAAGATATCAATTGTGAAAGAAATGAAAGCAAAATCAAAAGAATGATGCCAAATGTAATATCCAATATGAAATACGGCAAAGCTTTGATGTGATTCTCTCCCCCTTAAGGTAAGATTGCTCTTCTTCTCCCCCTAAATCTTCTCTTCTCCCCTTATCTCCCCCTAAATCTTCTCCCCCTAAATCTTCTCTTCTCCCCTTATCTCCCCCTAAATCTTCTCCCCTTGACATCAAGTGCGAAAAGGACAGCAGACTAGAAAGGTCAGGGAAGATGGAAGGAAAGAAGTGGGATCCTTAAGAATCACAACTGGGCAATAAGACACACGTATAGAGAATCATTGAGGAGCTGCAGAAGATGATATCCTGAAAGAAAATCGGTGACACCGAATTAGATGGATCGGTGGGTCCGAAAGTCAGGGACTTAGGGCAGATCCTTTTCGGTCAGACTGAAATTTTTAAGTCGGTGACGCCGAGTTTAATTCCAAGGAAATACAGAAATAATTCAGCTCACTTTGCAAGGAATGTTTCAAAGGATTTGCAATGAATTTGTAAAAGATTTTCAAGGAATTGATCAGAGCCAAAAAGATATTCACAAAGACAGAAGAATAGAAATGAAAAAGATTCCTAGATGAAGTGTTTTTTTTGTTTTTTGTTTTAATGAAAACACAATGAGAAAACATAAGAGCAACTAGAAAGATTAAAAAACATATGTACTTCATCTAGATAGGGTCGCGACTAGGTCACCTATGTTTGAGTATTCGACTTAGGAGTCAAATGAGAACATTTGATCATAGGTCATACTCATCGTTTAAGCTCAAAATGGGGTTGCCATTTTTCGATTAAGCATTTGATGTGATCACATCTTATGAAGCTGCTTGTACTCATGTCTTTGAGCTAAGCTCCTTCAAGATGTGAAGAACATACCTTGGGCTTGTTGTTGCTTTGCTCATGTAGGTGAACTTGATGTAGGTGCTCATTGAATGTGAAGTTAGAGCATCATTTCCAATTGTATAGTTCATCTTCCTACATGGGTTAGGCAAGCAAGGAAATACTCAAGAATATATAGGATGACAAGAGTGAAATACTAGATGTATAAGGTGTCAAAAAGGATATGTGGAATTTTGTTCCTTGAACTCAACATCCCAAAGAGCTAGATACTTCGTCAATGACAAGATTACTCATGATTTGAGTGTGTGATAATCTTGTGGAATGTAGATCATCCAAATACCTGCAAGGAGTTAGATGCAATACAAGGAGGCAAATGTGTCCAAGACATATGATCATCATCATAAGAGAAATATCAAGGATTAGTCAAGTAGGCTCATGCCTCGCATGCATCAATGGAGTTTTCACTCCAAGTTTGAAGCATCAATGATGTTCAACTCACTCCTTAAGCGACAAAACACTTTCTCATCAAGGGGTTTTGTGAAGATATCAGCAAGTTGTTTGTCAGTACGAACATGCTTAAGATTGATGTCACCCTTAGCAATGTGATCACGAATAAAATGGTGACGAACTTCAATATGTTTCGTACGAGAGTGTTGCACAGGATTGTGTCCAATCTTAATCGCACTCTCATTGTCACAAAGCAAGGGAACATGTCTCGCATGTATCCCATAATCCTTAAGCGTTTGTGTCATCCATAGCAACTGAGCACAACATGAACCAGCAGCTATATATTCTGCTTGGCGAGAGATAATGATACCGAATTTTGTTTCTTGGAGGACCACGATACAAGGGATCGACCAAGGAATTGACACGCACCAAGTTGACTTTCTATCAACCTGTCTCGGCATAGTCCGAGTCGGAATAGCCAACAAGATCAAAAGAGGCCCTCTTAGGATACCAAATGCCAAAGTTAGGTGTGTGTATCAAATATCTCACAATTCTTTTAACAGCTTTAAGATGACATTCTTTAGGGGCTGCTTGATATCGAGCACACATGCATACACTCAACATTATGTCAGGACGAGAAGCACAGAGATATAGTAGAGAACCAATCATAGATCGATAAACCTTTTGATCGACAGGTTCTCCATCTTTAGTCAAGTCATTATGTCCACTATTAGGCATGGGGGTTCTCATACCTTTGCTTTCTTGCATGTTGAACTTCTTGAAGAGATCCTTGGTGTACTTTGTTTGTGAGACAAAGGTACCCTCCTTAGATTGCTTGATTTGCAACCCAAGGAAGAATTTGAGTTCACTCATCATGGACATCTCATACTTCTCCGACATGAGCTTCCCAAACTTCTCGCTAAAATGAGGGTTAGTTGAACCAAAGATAATATCATCAACATATATTTGGCACACAAATAGTTCACCATCAACCCTTTTCGTGAATAGCGTTGAGTCTATTTTGCCAATCTCAAATCCTTTTTCAAGAAGAAAGCTAGTCAACATTTGTACCAAGCTCTAGGGGCTTGTTTAAGACCATAAAGAGCTTTGTGCAACTTGTAAACATGATTAGGCTTTTAGGATTCACAAATCCGGAGGTTGTTTCACAAATACTCCTCCTCAATTTCACCATTTAGGAAAGCACTTTTAATGTCCATTTGATAGAGAGTAATATCATGGTGGTTGGCATAAGCAAGAAGAATGCGAATGGACTCAAGTCTAGCAACGGGGCATAGGTCTCACCATAGTCCATACCTTCGACTTGTGTGTAACCTTGAGCTACGAGACGAGCCTTGTTGCGGATGACTTGTCCATCTTCATCTTGCTTGTTCCAAACACCCATTTGGTTCCAATGACGTTTTGATCATCATTGGGCTTTCTACCAAAGTCCATACATTGTTCCTCTCGGTTGTGTAGCTCTTCGTGCATAGCGCTCACCCAATCCGGTCTTCAAGTGCTTCTTCTACCTTCATAGGTTCAAGACTAGAGATAAATGAGTAATGCTCACAAAAGTTAGCTAAGCGAGTTTTAGAGCGAGTAATTCTCCCGGAGTCAATGTCGTTCATCATTTGTTCCACGGGATGATTCTTCTTGACTCTTGCTCGAACTCGAGATAGCTTTTGTTGTGGTCGTGGTTGAGATTCCTCATCATCCTCATCTTCCTCTTCTTCTTCTTCATTGTTGTTGGTGTTGACTTGAGGTGGTGGAGAAGGAGGTTGTGGTGGATCTTCTTGTTGCACTTCCTCATCCTGGTGAGTTCCACTTGTGGAAGCCTCCATGTTGCCTTGAGGTTCATCTTGCCGTGAGGTAGGGGGCTCCACATAAGTAGATGAGGTACTCTCCTTCACTTTCATGGGACGGATCTTTCCAATAGATAAATCTTGAATGGCTTCCGACGGGTCCTTGTCTCCTACATCAATAGGCATTTGCTCTACTTGCGAGCCATTAGATTCATCAAACTTCACATCTACCGTCTCTTCAACCTTTCGGGTGAAATTATTGTAGACACGGTAGGTGTGGGAGTTTGATCCATAACCGAGGAAAAAGCCTTCATGAGTTTTAGGAGCAAATTTAGACCGACGATGCTTATCAAGGATATAGCATTTTGAACCAAAGACACGAAAGTATCCCACTTGGGGTTTGTTACGGTGAGGAGCTCAGATGAAGTCTTGCCGAGAAGCTTATGAAGATAAAGCCTGTTGATAGCATGACAAGCTGTCTCGATGCCTTCTCCCCAAAAGTGCTTCGGTGTCTTGTATTCATCAAGCATCGTTCTCGCCATCTCTATGAGCATTCGGTTCTTCCTCTCAACAACTCCATTTTGTTGAGGTGTGTACGTAGCCGAGAACTCATGTAGGATCCCTTCCTCATCGAGAAAAGAGTCCACATGGGCGTTCTTGAACTCCGTTCCATTGTCACTCCGAACTTTCTTGATCTTCACCTCAAATTGATTTTGGGCCTTTCGCAAAGGTTTTGAAGATTCTCTGAACCTGCGATTTGTCATCAAGAAAAATACCCACGTAAATCTGGAATAATCATCAACTATAACTAGACCAAAGGAGTTACCACCAAGGCTTTTGTAAGCATTGGGACCAAGAGATCCATATGAAGAAGCTCAAGCGGTCTCCTTGTGGTCATGATGTTCTTCACGGATGACTTCCACCTACTTGTTTTCCTGCCGACAAGCACTACAAAGTCTATCTTTGTCAAAGAGAACATCTTTAACACCAAGAATATGATCACCTTTGATTAGCTTGTCCAGATTACGCATACCAACATGTCCAAGCCTTCTATGCCATAACCAACCTTTTGCAGATTTAGCAATGAAGCAAGTTCTAGGTTGAGCCTTTTAGTGAAATCAACAATATATAAATCACCTCTACGGATGCGGTAAAACCATGTTATGATTGTCACGACGAAAGACTTGGCAATCTACTTTGGTGAATAGCACATTGAATCCAAAGTCAGCTAATCTAGACACGGAAAGTAAATTGTATCCAAGTGATTCAACAAGCATGACATTTTGAATAGAGCTATCATGAGATATGGCCACCTTACCAAGGCCAAGTACCTTACCCTTGGAGTTGTCTCCAAAAGTCACATAATTGCGTGGACCATCGTTCTTTGCAAGCTCTCGAAACATGTCTTCGTCTCCAGTCATGTGATCGGTGCATCCACTATCAAGAATCCACTCTTTTCCACCGGATATGTAGTCTCACAGATTCGCCATAAGATTGAGACTCTTCATGATCTTGTCTAGCTCGGTGTCCGAATCAGAGTAATCGTCATCATGCTCATGCTCATCATCATATCGACCCATAGATTGTTCATCATCAACTCCTAGGTCAATTTGACAACAACTTGCATTAGTTTTGTCAATGTCACAATAATCATCGGAATGCAATACAAGAGCATTTCTAATTGAACATTGATAAGACCGGATCACCCTTCTTTTCATAAGATCACGAAGCTCAAAGAAGCATTTATCAAAGTTGGGATCATTGGAAGCATCATATCAAATTCAATAGTCTTGTATAGAATTTCATCAAGACCTCTCAAAGAGTAGTCCGGATAAAGTTCTTCCAAGAACTTCCACATAGCATAGGCGCACTCAAAGTTTGTGACGAGCTTAAGCAAGTTATCGGGCAAACCTCTAATGATAAGATTTACAGTTCTAAGGTTACGAAGCAAATCAAGCTCTTCATCCATAGTAGGGTGCAAGGGGTCAAATGGAGGCACATATGGGGATTCAACATATTTGTGCAAGTTATACATCTTAAAGATAATAAGCATTTCAATCCTCCACGAGTTATAGGACACTCCATCAAGAATAGGCACTCTATGGCTAACACTCCCAAACGTAGACACGTCCATCTTCCTCCAATGGTGTGCAAACCAAAGCAATGGAGACCAATGCTCTGATACCAATTGTAGGATCGTTGAAGGTAAGAGTGTCTAGAGGGGGGTGATTAGACTACTCGACAAGATAAAAATTATGCCTTTTGACAAAGACAAGTTTGTAGCAGATTTAGCATATCACACAAGTCAAGTAGCTTACTACACATGCAATTCTAGAGTATGGGCAGCGGAAAGTAAATTGCACATGAAGTAAAGAGAGGTGGAGAAGATCAAACGCAATTTGGAGACACGGAGATTTTTCTCGTGGTTCCGATAGGTGGTGCTATCGTCAATCCACGTTGATGGAGACTTCAACCCACGGAGGGTAACGGCTGCGAGAGTCCACGGTGGGCTCCACCCACGAAGGGTCCACGAAGAAGCAACCTTGTCTATGCCATCATGGCATACGCCCACGGAGGACTAGCCTTACTCGGGGTAGATCTTCACGAAGTAGGCGATCTCCTTGCCCTTACAAACTTCTTGGTTCAACTCCACATCTTGACGGAGGCTCCCAAGCGACACCTAACCAATCTAGGAGGCACCACCTCCAAAAGGTAAAAGATGGTGTTGATGATGATGAACTCCTTGCTCTTGTGCTTCAAATGATAATCTCCCCAACACTCAACTCTCCTCACCGATTTGGCTGTGGTGGAAGAAAGGATTGAGTGGAAAGCAACTTGGGAAGGCTAGAAATCAAGTTTCATATGGTGGGAGTGGAGCAACTTGATCTCAACACAAGGGTAGGTAGTTTTCTTCTCGAAATGTAAGGTAGGAGTGGTAGTTCTTTCGATGGCTCTCTCCACGAATGAAGAGGAGGTGGAGGGTATTTATAGCCTCCACACAAAATCCAACTGCTACACACATTTGACCAATCTCGGTCGGACCGAAGTTGACAACTCGGTGAGACCGAAAGTTCAAATCTTGTGAACGTTGGGATTTTCGTGGGACCGAAAATACAATCTCGGTGAGTCCGATTCTTCCAAAGACTAGGGTTTGCCAATCTCGGTGGGACCGACTTTATCATCTCGGTGACACCGATATGATGATGTAGAAGGTTCTGAAGCTTGGCAACACTAGTTTCGTGAGACCGAGTTTGGAATCGGAAAATCCGAAATTACTAGGGTTTGGCTTTGTGGCTGAGGTGGTTCATCTCGGTGTGGTGAGTTTAGGAAATCGGTGGGACCGAGATTACTTATGAGTGTATGTTGGAATGAAAGATTGCTGATGGTTTGGGAGATGTATCACTAAGCACTTTGAGCAACCAGATCATTAACATAACCTCATCCCTTTTAATAGTATTGGCTTTCCTATGGACTCAATGTGATCTTGGATCACTAAACCAAAATGGAGTCTTGAGCTTTTGCCAATGCTTGCCTTAGCATCTTGAGGGTCCACCTCTTCATCCTTTTGCCATGCCAATGTGATTGACCTTCCGAGACATACTTGATAAAAGCATTAGTCCAACCACAAAGTATGTTGTCATTAATTACCAAAACCACCCAGGAGCAAATGTGCTTTCAATCTCCCCCTTTTGGTAATTGATGGCAACACACAAAACAAGACATCAAAGCTTATCAAGGAAAGACAGAATTATCACTAAAGCTTTGACAAACATGTAGTACACACAGCTCCCGCCACAAGTGTGCAAGATTTTCATAAATTATGGTTTTGGACTACCACAAGCACACTAGAGAGAAAAGCAGGATGTGCTACATGCAGCTTGGCTATATGCATCAAGCAGATGAAAAGAAGTGAGTGATAATGCATATGTGCATGGTGATTTCTTGCAAACAAGTATTCACAAGCAAGTCACCATCATGCACATTCTGCAGATGCGATATACTTACCTTGAGGCTCCTTGGCATTGTACCTGAAAAAATAAACTTGGGAAAACAAGGTTAGATAACACAAGAGTATTTCTTCAACCAACAGCAAGAGCATCAAGAGTACCAAGCCAGGATGACATGTATAAGGAGTGTCTCATATTGAGCACAAGCTTGAATCAGCAAACATGTCTCCCAAAACTAAAAGATTTTCAATTAACTCGAGAGATTTTGCTTTCCATAAGATATCAATTGTGAAAGAAATGAAAGCAAAATCAAAAGAATGATGCCAAATGTAATATCCAATATGAAATACGGCAAAGCTTTGATGTGATTCTCTCCCCCTTAAGGTAAGATTGCTCTTCTTCTCCCCCTAAATCTTCTCTTCTCCCCTTATCTCCCCCTAAATCTTCTCCCCCTAAATCTTCTCTTCTCCCCTTATCTCCCCCTAAATCTTCTCCCCCTTTGACATCAAGTGCCGAAAAGGACAGCAGACTAGAAAGGTCAGGGAAGATGGAAGGAAAGAAGTGGGATCCTTAAGAATCACAATCGGGCAATAAGACACACGATAGAGAATCATTGAGGAGCTGCAGAAGATGATATCCTGAAAGAAAATCGGTGACACCGAATTAGATGGATCGGTGGGTCCGAAAGTCAGGGACTTAGGGCAGATCCTTTTCGGTCAGACCGAAATTTTTAAGTCGGTGACGCCGAGTTTAATTCCAAGGAAATACAGAAATAATTCAGCTCACTTTGCAAGGAATGTTTCAAAGGATTTGCAATGAATTTGTAAAAGATTTTCAAGGAATTGATCAGAGCCAAAAAGATATTCACAAAGACAGAAGAATAGAAATGAAAAAGATTCCTAGATGAAGTGTTTTTTTTGTTTCTTGTTTTAATGAAAACACAATGAGAAAACATAAGAGCAACTAGAAAGATTAAAAAAAACATATGTACTTCATCTAGATAGGGGTCGGCGACTAGGTCACCTATGTTTGAGTATTCTGACTTAGGAGTCAAATGAGAACATTTGATCATAGGTCATACTCATCGTTTAAGCTCAAAATGGGGATGCCATTTTTCGATTAAGCATTTGATGTGATCACATCTTATGAAGCTGCTTGTACTCATGTCTTTGAGCTAAGCTCCTTCAAGATGTGAAGAACATACCTTGGGCTTGTTGTTGCTTTGCTCATGTAGGTGAACTTGATGTAGGTGCTCATTGAATGTGAAGTTAGAGCATCATTTCCAATTGTATACTTCATCTTCCTACATGGGTTAGGCAAGCAAGGAAATACTCAAGAATATCCAGGATGACAAGAGTGAAATACTAGATGTATAAGGTGTCAAAAAGGATATGTGGAATTTTGTTCCTTGAACTCAACATCCCAAAGAGCTAGATACTTCGTCAATGACAAGATTACTCATGATTTGAGTGTGTGATAATCTTGTGGAATGTAGATCATCCAAATACCTGCAAGGAGTTAGATGCAATACAAGGAGGCAAATGTGTCCAAGACATATGATCATCATCATAAGAGAAATATCAAGGATTAGTCAAGTAGGCTCATGCCTCGATGCATCAATGGAGTTTTCACTCCAAGTTTGAAGCATCAATGATGTTCAACTCACTCCTTAGCGACAAAACACTTTCTCATCAAGGGTTTTGTGAAGATATCGACAAGTTGTTTGTCAAGACGAACATGCTTAAGATTGATGTCACCCTTAGCAATGTGATCACGAATAAAATGGTGACGAACTTCAATATGTTTAAGACGAGAGTGTTGCACAGTGATTGTGTCCAATCTTAATCGCACTCTCATTGTCACAAAGCAAGGGAACATGTCTCGCATGTATCCCATAATCCTTAAGCGTTTGTGTCATCCATAGCAACTGAGCACAACATGAACCAGCAGCTATATATTCTGCCTCGGCAGTAGATAATGATACCGAATTTTGTTTCTTGGAGGACCACGATACAAGGGATCGACCAAGCAATTGACACGTACCCGAAGTTGACTTTCTATCAACCCTGTCTCCGGCATAGTCCGAGTCGGAATAGCCAACAAGATCAAAAGAGGCCCTCTTAGGATACCAAATGCCAAAGTTAGGTGTGTGTATCAAATTCTTCCTGAGAAGCGCTCAACAACAAGTAATGAATCGCGCTCCTTCTGAAGATCTTCATAACATACTCTTAGCTTTTCAAGATCTTCCTTTCTTTGAATAGCTTCAAGAGAAAGCTTCTCATTGTCTTGCTTTTCTTGAAGAAATTCATAAGAAAGTTTCTCATGATCAGACAAGAGAGAGTTATGATGACCTTGAAGGTTATCATACTTAGACCAAGTCTCTCAAGATTTTCAATCGTGGCTTTAGTGCGATCCATTTCTTCACCCAACATATCATCACTTTTATCTAGCATGTTTTGAACCTTTTCAAGAGCTCGTTGTTTTTTCACAGCAATTTTAGCAAGTTTAGAGTAGCTGGGCTTTAGATCCTCATCAGATTCATTTTCACTAGAGTCAGAGGAGTTGTATTTGAGTACCTTAGCTCCTTTTGCCATGAAGCAATAGGTGGGAGCGTAGCCATCATTATCTTCAGTATGCTTGTCGGTGGAGTCAGTTTCTTCGGTGTTGAAGATGGACTTGCTGACGAAAGCAGTAGCAACGGCCAGACTCGCCACACAAGACTCAGATTCTTCAGACTCCTCCTCTTCATCATTTTCCTCAGATTCAGCTTCAGAGTCCATTTCCTTGCCAATGAATGCTCGAGCTTTCTTGGAGCTGCTCTTCTTGTGAGATGAAGACTTTGAGGGTTTTGATGACGAAGATTTTGACGATTTCTTCTTCTTCATTTCCTTTTCCCACTGAGGACAATCTTGAATATAGTGACCAGGCTTCTTGCATTTGTGGCAAAGTCTTCTCTTGTAGTCACTGGATGAAGAATCATTTCCTCTTGAGGGTTTTCCAAAGCGACCACGCCTTGTGAACTTCTGGAATTTCTTCACAAGCAGAGCTAGATCCTGGCTCGCTTATTCAGATCACCAAGGCTACTACCGAATCTTCACATTTGAGTCGACACAACCTTAGCCTTGAGGCACGTGGTTTGCCATAGTTTGAGCCATAGAGATCTCTCTTTTCAGCAAGTGGAACTCGTGAGTGTTAAGCCTTTCGAGGATATCAGCAGGATCAAGCGACTTGTAGTCAGCACGTTCTTGTATCATCAGTCCCAGAGTGTCAAATGAGGAATCAAGCGATCTTAGCAGTTTCTTCACAACTTCATGATCAGTGATGTCAGTGGCACCGAGGGCTTGAAGCTCATTTGAGATGTCAGTGAGGCGATCAAAGGTTTGTTGGACATTTTGGTTGTCGAGTCTTTTGAAGCGGTTGAAGAGATTCCGAAGAACATCAACTCGAGAGTCACGCTGAGTTGAGACTCCTCCATTTACTTTGGACAGCCTATCCCAGATAAGCTTAGCAGTTTCCAAAGCACTCACTCTTCCATACTGTCCTTTGCTCAGATGGCCACAGATGATATTCTTCGCTTGAGAGTCGAGTCGTTTGAATCTCTACACATCAGTAGCGGTCAGTGTTTCAGTGACAGCGGGGACACCATTTTCCACAACATACCAGAGATCATTATCAATTGCCTCAAGATGCATTCAGCATCTTGTTCTTCCAAAGAGGGGTAGTCCGCTCCATCAAAGGTAGGACACCCAGCCGAGACCTTGATCATACCTACGGTCGACATAACTAAAACTCCAGGCGGTTAAACCAAAATCACACAGAACAAGGGAGTACCTTGCTCTGATACCAATTGAAAGTGCGTTGTATCGACTAGAGGGGGGGTGAATAGGCGATTTTTATGAAATTCTTCACTGAGGAATTTGCCGGTGAGGAAATTCCTTAGCGAAGAACTATTTGCAATGGAATATGTACTCAGAAGTAAATATAACAGGATACACACATAGTCAGCATGATGAAATGAAGACTAGAACAGAGTACGGAAAGTGTAAACACAGGATAACAAGATGAAGACAAACAGACTGAAGAATTTGAACTGAGGAATTTGTGAAAGTCTTCAGTCAAAGTCTTCAAGCATAGATATGAACAACATGCAACACAGAATGAGGAAATGGAAGTGTTGAGGAAATAGAACAAGGCAGTTGGTGGAGACAATGATTTGGTAAACCAGTTCCAACTGCTGTCTCAGTTGTACGTCTGGTTGGAGTGGCTGAGTATTTAAACTCGAGGACACACAGTCCCGGACACCCAGTCTCTGAGCCGCAACTCAGGACACCCAGTCCTCACCGTATTCTCCTTGAACTAAGACCACGCAGGCCTCGCCCAATCACTCGTGGTAAGTCTTCAGGTGACTTCCAAACCTTCACAGACTTGGTCACTCGGCGATCCACAATTCCTCTTGGATGCTCTAGACCTTGACGCCTAACCGTCTGGAAGAAGCACAGTCTTCAAAGGTAACAAGCGTCGGATCCACGCAGGATCAATTTCTTCAGTGATGCTCAATCACTTTGGGTTTGTGGGGGTTTGGTTTTGGATTTTCCTCACTTGATGATTTTCGCTCAAAGTCCTCGGAGGATGGATTGCTCTCAAATGACAAGTGTCAAGTTCTCTCGGAGCAGCCAACCAGCTAGTGGTTGTAGGGGCGGCTATTTATAGCCTAGGAGCAGCCCGACATGATAAGACATAAATGCCCTTCCATGATATGACCGTTAGGTGGATAAGATATTTTGGGACAGCCGTAGCAAGAAGAAAGCAACGGTCGAAATTTGACTCTCAAATTCCTCGGGCTATCATGTTCCTCACAGGTAGGCAATTCGCATTGGCGAATTCCTAACTCTCGCCATCGAGCAAAGTCCTCAAGTGAATGTAAGAACTGCGCCTCTCATCATCGATGAATTTGACTGAACTGTATGAGATTTCCAATGGCTTCACTCGAAGGTATTGGTAGGTGTAGGATTTTGAGTTGAGCATCACATGGAAATTTTTCCTTAGTATTTCCTCGACCCCCTTTAACAGTACGGTGTTTCCTATGACTCAAGAAAGAGAAAATGAAACTACGAAAACAAAAGTCTTCACGCTTCATATTCCTCGAATGAATATCAAGTCTTCAAGGTCACACCAAATTCTTCACTTTCAAAGTCTTCAGAAAGTCTTCAGAATATCAAAGTCTTCAGTCGAAGAACTTCATTTTTAGGGGTCGACTTTCTCTGTAAATATCAAACTCCTCATAGACTTATAGACCTGTGTACACTCACAAACGCATTAGTTACTTAACCTATAAGTCTTCAATACACCAAAATCACTAAGGGGCACTAGATGCACTTACACAAGGCACTCCAAGGTAATATTCAAGGAAGACTCAAGCGCCTAAGCTTCGGGATGCCCCGGAAGGCATCCCCTCTTTCGTCTTCCAAACTATCGGTACATCTTACTCGGAGCTATATTTTTATTCGTCACATGATATGTGTTTTGCTTGGAGCGTATTTTCAATTTTACTTGCTGTTTGAATAAAATTATTGGATCTGAAATATAGAATAAAAAGGAACCCTTCCATGGCTAGTTAATTATTTGACTACTCAGTGTCCTTCACGCATATCTTTTGGAGTAGTTTGTCATTTACTCATGTGCTTCATGTATATCCTATGAGTAAATGGGGGAATGAATTGAATGTCATAAATCTGAATTTCTATATGTTCATATGCTTATAACATGGTTAGTGATGACTTCACACATAGAAAGTATGAGGCATAAAAGTTGTTGAGAGTTGGCAAACGTAGTTTTGGTCATCGTTGCAATTAATAGGAAGTAATAAGGAAAGAGAGGTTCACATACAAATATATTATCTTGGACATCTTTTATGATTGTGAGGCACTCATTAAGTATGACATGCTAAAAGAGTTGATGTTGGACAAGGAAGACAACGTAATGGTTTATGTTTTCCGACATCTCAGTTAAAGTATATTGTCATTGACCTTCCAAACATGTTGAGCTTGCCTTTCTCCCTCATGCTAGCCAAATTCCTTGCACCAAGTAGAGATACTACTTGTGCTTCCAAATACCAGTACACCCAGTTTTTCCATGAGAGTCCACGATACCTACCTATGGATTGAGTAAGATCCTTCAAGTAAGTTGTCATCGGTGCAAGCAATAAAAATTGCTCTCTAAATATGCATGACTTATTAGTGCAGAGAAAATAAGCTTTGTATGATCTTGTTGTGGAAGTAATAAAAGCGACGGACTGCATAATAAAGGTCCACATACAAGGGGCAATATAAAGTGACGTTCTTTTGCATTAAGATTTTGTGCATCAACCCTAAACGCGCATGACAACCTCTGCTTCCCTCTATGAAGGGCCTATCTTTTACTTTATGTTTTTACTTTATACTTGAGTCAAGGTGATCCCCGCCTTTCCGTTTTTCATTTTATCCTTTGGCAAGCCCCTCGTGTTTGAAAGATCATGATATATATATATATATATATATATGTATATATATATATATCCAACTGGATGTAAGTTAGCATGGGCTATTATTGTTGACATCACCTAAAGGTGAATACGTTGGGAGGCAACACAATAAGCCCCTATCTTTCTTAGTGTCCGGCTGAAACTCCATAACCACAAGTACTGCGTGAGTGTTAGCAATTGTAGAAGACTATATGATAGTTGAGTAGGTGGACCTGCTAAAATGCTCTATTCTTGACTCTTTCTGATGTTATGATAAATTGCAATTGCTTCAATGACTGAGATATAGTTTGTTAGTTCTCAATGAAGTTTCTGAACCATACTTGACATTGCGAATAGATTGTTACTTGATCATGAAAAGTTTTATGAGATAAGCTACTATTATGACACATATTGATGCTAGAAAAGGTGATTGAACTTATCATCGATCAAACTTGTGCACCTGCTAGCATTCACACTTCATAAATTATTTCTTTTATCATTTACCTACTCGAGGACGAGCAGGAATTAAGCTTAGATCTTGATCGTCTCCAACGTATCTGTAATTTATGAAGTATTCATGCTATTATATTATCCATCTAGGATGTTTTATATTCATTTATATGCCATTTATATGATTTTTGGGACTAACCTATTAACTTAGAGCCCAGTGACAGTTCCTGTTTTCTCCTTGTTTTTGAGTCTTACAAAAAAGGAATACCAAACGGAGTCCAATTGATGTGCCAATTGTTGAAGATTTTTTATGGACCAAAATAAGACCACGGAGCATCAGAGTTCGGCCAGAAGAGTCTTGGGCTGCCCACGAGAGTGGCAGGCGCCCCCCCCCCCTCCTAGGGCATGCCCCCCTATCTCGTGGACAGCTCGGAGACCCCCTAACGTGAAACCAACGCAAAAAATTCCTATAAATAGAGAAACCTTCGGGAATTAACCTAGATCGGAAGTTTCGCCGCCGCAAGCCTCTGTAGCCACGAGAAATCAATCTAGGCCCTCTATGGCAACCTGTCGGAGGGGGCCATCATCACCGGAGGCCATGGAGGAGGATCCCGGAGGGTCCCTCATCGCCATGAAGGCCAACGACCAGAGGGGGAAAGCCATGGAGGATGAAGCACATGGGGGAGAACCTCTCCTCCTCTGTCTTGGTGGCACCGGAGTGCCATCGGGAGGGGAATCATCGCCGCGGTGATTGTCTTCATCAACATCACCCTCATCACCATCATCCTCACCTCTTTTACGCGGTCCACTCTCCCGCGGTGATTGAGTAGATATCTTTTGTCTTTGGGTTGATTGATGGTCTAGATTGGTATCAGTTGTATGTTTTACTTTGATGCTGTCCTATGGTGCCCTCCGTGTCGCGCAAGCGTGAGGGATTCCCGCTGTAGGGTGTTGCAATAAGTTCATGATTCGCTTATAGTGGGTTGGTGAGTGACTGAAACACAAACCCAAGTAAGGGGGTTGTTGCGTATGGGAATAAAGAGGACTTGATGCCTTAATGCTATGGTTGGGTTTTACGTTAATGATCTTTAGTATTTGTGGACGCTTGCTAGAGTTCCAATCATAAGTGCATATGATCCTAGTAGAGAAAGTATGTTAGCTTATGCCTCTCCCTCATATGAAATTGCAATAGTGATCACCGGTCTTTGTTAACAATTACCTAGGACAATTCCGCACATCGATCCACCATTATTCCACACTCGCAATTTATATTATTTAGTAATATATTCTAACTTTATGATAACAGCACCTACTTTTATATTTTAGCTCTCCGATATCATACACAGTTATCCTCTTCATACCCACAACATAGTTTTATTTCTCGTTGCTAGTTGGAAGCAAACGTTCGGTGCACGTAGAGTCGTATCAGTGCCAGATAGGGCTTGAGAGAATATTGATCTTACCTTTAGCTCCTTGTGGGTTCGACACTCCATACTTATCACTTCCACCTTTGGGAATTGCTACGATGATTCCTTGCACTTGGGGATTATCAACTCTTCACCCATCTTTATAGTTACCTCTCGAAGATGAATGAAATGATATATACAAGGTATTCTACATGTGCAATTTGTTACACGAAAACTCGGTAAAAGTTTGCGAGGTTCGAATTTTCAATAAAGCTATATGCACTACATTTCGGAACGGAGGGAGCATACGGCAGTTGCTAACAATCATGTAGAATATTTGTGTATAGGAGCAGTGGCTGTTCTGTTAAATGACATGGCAAAACTGACACTGTCGAATGCTGATCTAACGGTTCTTACGGTGTTCGTCAGGAAAAGGCTTGTGGCGAACGTTTCTCGGATGATGATTTATGGACACATGCATTGCATTGATACGTGCCCCCCTCTCTCACACACACACGCACCCTCACGAGTCATGACTCTCCCGAGTCCTCTCGCAGACTCGCACGTCGCACCCACCGTCTATCTGCAGGTAGACGTCACGCATATATGTGCTCTTCACACCCTACCCTTAGAACTTCTAAAAAACAAAAGACGGCACGCACATTTTATTTTAGCTCACATGTCACACACTTATACTATTACTCTTGCGGCGAACGTTCTTTGGGCATAGTATATTGTACTCTCACGAAGAGAAGTGGTGCACGCACGCACTAGTTCTCTCACACCCACTCATGGTACACGAGGGCGCATTTTTTGAAGCTGGTACAACAAAATCACTCCACTATATATAAAAGCAGGAGCCTTAGCGCTTGCTTTACTAGGGTTCCTCTCGTTCACTCTCTCGTGCTCTCCAGATCTAAGCAAGACATAGGTGGCCACACTCTCTCTCTCTCAGCTCACAGCTGGTCACAAATCTGGCTGGATAAACTCGACTGGGGCAAGGGTGTAGGTGCATCGTTCACGCTGTCGTCGGCGGCGAGGGAGGAGACCAATGGCTGCCCGCGCGTCCCGATCGGCGGCCATGCCGTTCTCTCCGGGAGAGCGCCGGCTCGGGAGGGCCTCCGACCCGTTCTTCCTCCCTGCGGTATTGTGGCCAAGATGCGACCTCCCGACGCCGTCTTGCCACATGCCGACGACCCTCAGGTATATATTCCTTCGAAACCTGCCTTGCTCTACTGCCCCAGCTCCCTTCGTGTGGATCCTATTCTACTTCCGTCCGCTGTTCCAAAGCCACCTAGACTTCTACTATTATTAGAAGTAATGCTAGTTCATACAGCCGACTCAAAGCATTGGTTCAAACAGGGAAGAAAGTGGGAAAGTTGTAGCATGAATCTAGGACTTGGTTCTAAGAGGAAACTTGGGAAAGTAGTAATATCTTTCACTATTTAAATAACTGTATTTCGTATTTGCGCAAACAGGGATGTCTGTCTCCATATCGTTTCGGGATGTCTATCTCCGTATTGTTTCTATCCGCGCAATCAAAAGCACACACCTCAGTTTGAGTACAACTGCGCAAAATGAGATGGCTATCCCTCATTGCCGTCGTCTAACCTCCCATCTTCAAGGTATCCCTACATCGGTAGTAACTAAGGTAGAATGACCAACGCAATCTAAAAGAAGCTGATTCGTACGTTTTACTTCCTGATTGCAGTGCATGGACGAGCGAAAACAACTGCGTCCTAGTCCGGAATGCACTTTCTACCAGTTCATCCATGCACCGAGGACTAGCTGGCACGGCTGCACGGTGGTTTTTTGGACAGGTGCGCGGACAAGAGGCATTGTGGTCTTCTTATTTCTGCAAATAACGGTGCTTAAATTTAGTGGAATGCACAAGCATTTCAGCTGGTCAGTACACTGCATGGTTTAGTTCAGCATTCCAGCTGAGACCACAATTATAATTGGTTATTCTGGAATGAGAGAACCTAACCCTGGATGGTGGCAACAAGAAAAAACCAGAGTGAACTCCAGGAAATTTAAGCCTGCCGGGAGGCCCTTTGCTCAGAGAAGCCTTGTTTGTTTTTTCCTCATTTGTAAACCTTCTCACAACTTTGTCTTTTGCTGTGAACTAGTATATGTTTGTTATGTTCATCATTGAGATGTATAAAATTTCTTAACTTATGCTTTTCAAGTTTTTTATGAAGACGAGTTTAATGTTAGTGTTCCACATGAGCGCTGGACTAGCGTGTGAATGTTTGGAATTTATTGCATTGTGGCCTCAATTAACTGCATGAACCACTGTAACAAGATACATAGTTGCTTATATGTCAGACAGCAGATTGTTGGTTGTTAGCTGGTCGATAGCCTAATGTTGAAGCGAGCTGAGCCAATGTGTCATGTTTTGCACAACTGTTTACAAGTGAGGTAGCACCAATAGTGTTTACAAGTACTTATGTATACGTCGGCGCACGGTTCTCGAACGAGTGCTCTATTTCATCAAAACACACACTGCTCATATGATAAACCGTGAAAACTTATGTCTTACCATGCCATATTCATGAAAAAACTAGTGAGGACGCATCTGTTTCGGCCACAATTATGATGGTTCTCACATGATTCACGGGCACACAAAAGTAGCAGCAGTTCCCATAGACGGATTCAAACAGAGTACTAGCCCCAGATGGGTCGATAATAGGCAAGGTTCAGATAATTAGACACAATCCAAACTACTATTAAACACTAGCTGGGGCAACTATTTCATGCCTCGATCTAATTTGGGCTGGACACAAGACGGACCTTGCCATGAACATCATCGAGGACGTCCCGTAGCAGCTCAATCCTGTGAACCTTCATGAAGACAACCTTGTGGCCTTGCCACTGATAAACTTGTTTGTGGAGGCATGCCACATCATCTTCCTGTGTAAGCTTGACAAGAATAGTATGCCTCACAAACGAAGGAGTAGGTTTGAACTTCTTGTGCTTTAGTACACCCTGGACAACATGCCTGACAACAGTGAGGCTGGAATACAACTCTTCATTGGTATAACCGCAGATGGCTTCCAGGATCCAACAGCCTAAGAACTCTGTTTTCCCAGTGCGTATATTCAGGTCATCTGCCTCATAGCGAGTGACATGTACAACCACACAATCCTTGTCTACATCAGGGCTCTAATTGAAACAGAAACAAATTCTGAATTACTTTTCAGTATAAGAAACACAAGTTATTTAAACCACTATGTATAGCATGGCATTGAAGCTAATAAAATTTTGCATTATTAATCACCACATACTTCCTTTTCTAAAAAAAATCACCACATACTTAGATGAAAAATCACAATCGAGATTGGCAAAGAAGGAAATCTGCTCCTGAAGTGCCACTGGGGCTGTAACCTCAAACGGGGCGTTGACCATCAGTAGTGGCCGTGAGCGTATCTGGGGTCGGCTCGGTGGTTGCCTCCATCGTCTTCGAGCTCTCTGTCTCGTGGGGATCAGCCTCCCGTGTCTGCTCCAATATCGGCAGATCTTTGCCTGGTTCTCCTTGGTCCATCATGAAACTTACGAATACTAGGAGACCACTGAAAGGAAAACACAATCGCAATGACAATGAAACAAAAAAGAGAGTGAGGATCGGTTACTGCTTTGCAAAAGTTCTTTTTTTCTCTCTGAACGAAAATATACCAACATCACGGATCCGCTTACCTTCCCTTCGTTCGGAGAGAAGAACATGGCGCGATGAGTGTTGCCTTTCTTGAAGACGGTGAGGAGAAGGGATTCAGCGAAGAGTGAAATGATGGTTGCTTCGTCCGTCAAACTTAGACTGCGGGGAGGTGGGGTTTTGTGATACGACGGCTCGTTACTGCTGCGCTATGACCGGGGTGACTCTCCGCCTGCATACTGCCTTCTGATTTGGTGGATGGCATTTGGGCCCGCGCGCTGCATGGCCTGCATGTCGGTGAACAAAAGTATAACGGCATTCAGTAGAGGGAGACATTTCAATGACCTAGGAGGAGCCAGAAGCGGTATTGTGTCTCCACTTTACTAGTAGTAATTGTTTTTCTGGGTAGCTGTAGAGTGTCTCCACTGTACTAGTAGTAATTGTTTCTCTGGGCCCAAGACAAAACAGCCCATCCACACTAGTAAATAGTAAAATCAATTCAAAAGCCCGTATATTTACTGAATGAGAGGCGCTACCCACACCCAGCACAACGCCCCCCCCCCCAATAAAAACCTGGGTGCTCTTCTTCCTCCTCGCTCCCACCCACCTCACGTCAGCTCGCTTCACTCGTACCCCCAAATTCCTCACCTCACTCCTACAGAAAACCCCAGCTCCCCTTCTTCCTCACTCCTACAGAAAACCCCCAGCTCTCCTTCTTCTTCGCTCGCACTACAACTAGGCTCGTCATTCGTTACTCTGCTCAAATCCGTGAGTGCGACGCGACGCCCTGGAGGAAAATGGAGTCGGCTGACCCCAGCGCCAAGAAGATGAGGCTCCCGCCAGCGGCGACACCTGTTGTAGATCCCGCACCCAGCAGCACGGGAAGAAGCGGCAACCCCGCCCCTACCGGATCCCAGGAACTCATAGAATCTCGGGTGGACCGCATCAGGATCTCCCGGACGCCGTCCTTGGGGAGATCAACTCGCTTCTCCCCACCAAGGATTGCTGCCGCACCCAAGTCCTCTCAATTCGGTGGCGCCCTCTATGGCGCGCCGTGCCCCTTAATCTTGACTATCATTAGCTATATCTCTTCAATGATTTTGAAATCCCCAGAGCCATCATCTCCTCCCACCAGGGCTCTGTTCAAAGCCTCTGCATCCCGTCATGCTACCTGAGCAAGCATACCATGCCCTGCACGGTGGACGCCTAGCTGAAATCCCCTAAATTCACAGAACTACAGCTACTTGAGTTCTACTATTCCCCTGGAAATCACATACCACATACCAAACGCCATGAACGTGTGCCCTCAGCACCGATGTCCATCTCCCGGTTTTCCTCCTCTCTCTCCACACCGCCACCTTTGCGCTGTGCTACCTACCAGACAATCTGGTACTAAACCTTCAACTCCCATTTCTCAAGAAACTTTCACTTGTGCGGGTTCGTATATCGGAGGCCTCATTGCACAGCATCATCCACTCCAGTTGCCCTGCGCTGGAGTGCTTGGTGCTTGTTTTCACAGTTAGAATCGGTTGTCTCCAAATAAAGTCACCTAACCTTGTAAGAATTGGAATTTCTTTTGACGGAAGGCAGCTCATCATCCAAGATGCCCTTCACTTCAAAGGTTGATCCTTCATTCTAGTTATTCACCATTGCAAATAACCGTCCTCTCTGCGCCTAAACTGGAGACCTTGTGTGTAATGCATGATCTTTGTGCTCATTTCAATATGGTGTTTGGCTCCACAATTTCTTCAGGTACTTTATATTATCATCTACACTTGTAACCATAAGCTGCATTTTAAATTTCTGCGCATAATTTATATATCATCTTGGAGTACACATTTTGTACTAATATTATGTTCTATGCTCAATGAAGAGTTTCTCCATGGATGGCCTATCAATGGTGTTGGATTCTGTCAAGATCTTATATATCCAAATGAATAGTTTTGATCTGAAGAAGATTATTGGCTTGCTGCAATGCTTTCCATGTCTGGAGAAGTTGTATATAAAGGTGATAATTTCACGCACATTGGAATCCCGCATATAGTGTACTAGAATTAACCGTTCAGTTGTTGCTCTTTCGACACTTTTCTTTTAGACCTTAACTGTTTTCAATCTTCATGTCTATTTAGGCAACAGGACGGGGTAAGAAAGTTATAACCAATCGGTGGATTCGTAAGCATCAGGATTTTCTCACTTCTCATGAGATCCGATTGAAGACAATAACGCTAGAACGATATGTAGCCAACCGTGCAAACACAAAATTTGTCACATTCTTCCTACTAAATGCGAGATTACTATTGTCCATCAGGCTTAAGTTTATCAGCAGCACGGTTTTGACGGATGGGTATGTCCAAGAGCAAAAAAAGGAGTTTCAAGTGGGCAAAAGAGCTTCTGAACATGCCGGGCTTCTATTTACAACATATTGTGGTCATAATCCAGTAAATTTTATGACCCATGATGTTCATTCTATGGACCTGACCGATCCATTTGACTGTGACTGCCGAAAAGAGTGCTGGAGTTAGATGTTGTTGCCCTTTCAATCTGGGTTTTTTTGTAAACCTGATGAATAATTAACCCTCGTGCTTTTGTACAGTTTGTAAGCTGGAGTTAGATGTTCCTGCCCTTTTCAACTCAGCTGTGACTGTCATATTTTCTTTGAAACAAGGCAAATGGCTTGCCATTCATTTAATTTAGAGTGAAGTATTGTAACAAATCCCAACCGAGGGAAATAACATCACTCTTGCCGCATGCTTGAGCTCACTATGCATTATAGAAGCCAAGTGACTAGCCCCCACCAGCACCCACAAACTTAATTCAAACTAGCACATCAAATGGGTTGTAAATTTTCATAGGAAAGGCTGCATGACCGTGACAGATTTGGATTCTGAAATTTGGGACCCGTGAGGAAATAGCCTATCCAAGGTGGTGTCAACTTACTAGCCAGTCAACAAACGATTCTGCCTACCAGCCGTTGGATTGACATCCAACATCTGTCGTGTATCTTCTATCTCTTGTATTCCTCTTCCTCCAGCCGCCCAAACCAAACCACCCCGTCGGCTCCGACTGCTCCCGCCTCCCATGGCTGGCTGCGCCTCCGCCGCCCTACCGTACGTACCCTCCAAGGTTGGCCAGTCCCTCCCTCTATTCTCCCACACGTCCTGTGATTCTCCGGAGACGTCAGCCCCAACACGCACCCGCGCCCGAACCAGTCAACCCTCGTACTCCCCTCCACCTGCGACTGGACCGGCGCATCTTCAACGGCTCCTGTTCGTTCCGTCCGAGGCCTTGTCGTCGTCCTCTGCCTTGTAGCCTTGGTTAGCTCGCCGTGCGCGGTGCGCCGCCCTCTTGCGTTGTCAACGTCGTCAACAACCGAGAGGAACAAGGAGATGACTATACGTGGAGAGGATGACAATAGGGACCCACCAGCGTCATGGCAGTACACAAGCAAGTGCCTCTATAGTACAAGCCCAAAAATATGATTCCTCCTGATGGTCGGACATCTGGGGCTCACGCCATTGTCAACGTAGTCAATAAATGAGAGAATTAATCTACAAGCGGCTGACACCAGGGACCTAGCAAGTCGTGCAGTTTTTTTTAGGAACAAGCAGTTGTTATTTATACTAGTTTTGCGGGGCTGTGCGGGGGCGGTGGCCCGTCTAGCCAGGGTTTTATTTATGTTTACCACATCATGAGCCCAGTTGTGTTTTTTTCTTGCTGCAAATGGCTAGCTCGGCCAGTTCTATTTTTTAAAATGAAATACCCAAACAAGGCCTACTTTCTTTATCGGCCCTGCTGGGCTGCAAATCTTTCAAAATGAGGAGAGTTTCATTCGGTTTGCCCAGAAATGGGCTGTACATTTTTAAAACACATCAAACCGGGAATTAGATTCAAATTTTTTTCATTACAAGATCTTAAATTCCATTGATTTTTATGCGTGGACAATTATTTGGAATTTATATTTATATAAATTATTTTTCAAAATAGTTTGAACGTGAATCGATATTTCTGGATTAAAAACAGTTAACCGCACCGAAATATGCAAAATTTCGTATACTTTTTAACCGTGGCCACAATATGGGGTGTAATGCTAACAAAAAGAAGATGGGCTCCAGAAAAATTCTTAAGAATTAGCAAATGGGCTGTACATTATTAGAAATAATGGCAGATGGGATGTATGTTGTTTTCCACAGATTTGAGGTTGACTTGTGCACCTACTACAGGTTGACGCGTATGCTTTCATAAAAAAAAGGTTGATGCACACGCAACGCCCTGTCAAGTTAGTCAACACACGAGAGCAGTGAATGTTGGATGTCCATCCAACGGCTATCGTGCTTCTTCAATCTCTGCTCTTCATGCTCCAGCCGCTCAAACAAGCGCTAGCGGGACTGCCTGCTCCCTCCTCCCGCGGCCGGCTATGCTACCGCGTAGGCCTCACGGCCCCACCATACTCCCATCGCTGGCCTAGCCATCCCTCTACTCACCCACACATGCTGTTATTCTCCGGCGACGGCAGATGAACCAGTAAACCCTCATACTCCTCCGCGTGGGAAACAACTGCCGAGTATTCCCTGGCTCCTTGTCGTTCCCTTTCTAGGCCTTGCCGTCGTCCACCGCCCTGGTGCTCTCGGCGCAGCCTGGTCAACGTGGTCAATGAACGACATCCATCGGAAGTGGACTGTACGTGGAGAGGCTGGCAGCTAGGTCTATGGCCGCACACAAGGAAATGCCTCCTTATTACGTGCAAAATAATGATCCCTCCACCTGACAGCTAGGACCCACAGGAAGGGCCTCTGTATTTCGCGAAAAAAGCGTTCCCCCTGCTGACAGGTCGGACCCACCAGCTATATCTTCGCACGCAAGGAAGTGCCTCCTTATTACGCCCAAAAAATGAATACCCCCCTAGTAGCTGGGACCCACCATATTGTTGGGCTGACTTGTGGGCCTACTACGTTGACGGGGACGGAGGGCTTTGTCAACTTAGTCAATAGTCCAGTGACCGTATGATGTCCATCCAACAGCCATAGTGCTTCTTCAACCTCTAGTGTTCTTGCTCCAGCCGCCCAAAGCAGCGCCGGTTGTGCCGCCTGCTCCTTCCTCTCGTGGCCGGCTGTGCTACCGCAGAGGCCTCACCGCCCCCATACTACTCCCACCACTGGCCAGGCCATCCCTCCACTCACCCACACCCCCTGTTATTCTGCGGCGACGGCAGCCTCACACTGCAGCCGAACCAGTGAACACCCGTACTCCTCTCTGCATGGGCATCCACTGCCGTGTCTTGCCCGGCTCCACGTCATCCCCTTCCTAGGCCTCGCCGTCGTCCACCGCCGTGGTGCTCTCGGCGCGGCGTGGTCAATGTGCTCAATGACCGACTTCCATCGGAAGAGTACTGTACGTGGAGAGGCTGACAGCTGGGTCCACGGCAGCCGCAAGGAAGTGCCTCCTTATTATGTGGAAAATAATTATTCCTCCACCTGACAGCGAGGACCCACCGGACGGGCCATCAGTATTTTGCGAAAAAAATCATTTCCCCCTGACTGCTGGGACCCACCGGATGGGCCACCGTATTTCGCGAAAAAAACGTTCCCCCCGCTGTCTGCTCGGACCCACCGGAAGTGCCTCCTTATTACGCACAAAAAAATGAATACTCCCCCGTCTAGCTGGGACCCACCTTGGTGGGAGGCTGACTTGTGGGCCTACTAAGTTGAGGGGGACGAATGGCTTTGTCAACTTAGTCAATATGAACAATTCTAGCTCCAGTGACCGTACGATGTCCATCCAACAGCCCTAGTGCTTCTTCAACCTCTGGTCTTCTTGCTCCAGCCGTCCAAAGTAGCACCGGTTGTGCCGCATGCTCCTGCCTCTCGTGGCCGGCTGTGCTACCGCAGAGGCCTCACCGCCCCTTACTATTCCCACCGCTGGCCAGGCCCTGTGGCGATGGCAGCCTCACACCATGCAATGAACCCAGTGAACCCTCGTACTCCTCTCTCCGCGGGCTTCCACCGCGCGTCTTCCCGGCTCAGTCGTCCCTCCTAGGCCTCACCGTCGTCCACCGTTGTGGTGCTCTCCGTCTTGGCGTGCTCAAGCGTGGTCGAGCGACTTCCATCGGAAGAGTACTGTATGTGGAGAGGCTGACAGCTGGGTCTACGACCACAGCCCAATTTTTTGTGATTTGCCAAGTAAGTCGCTTTGTCAGGCCTGTTGGAATGCAAATCTTTCAAGACGAGGAGAGCTTTCATTCGGCTGGCCAAGAAAATGGCCCATCAGTAATGAGAAATGGGCTGTACATTTTTAAAACACATCAAACTGGCAATTAGTTTCAAATATCTTTTTTTTTCTCATTTCAAGATTTTAAATTACATTAATTTTTATGGATGGAGAATTTGTTGGATTTTATATTGATCTACATTTATTTTTAAAATCAGTTTGAATGTGAGTCGAAATTTCAGGATTAAAAACAGTTCGGACCGCACCAAAATATGCAAAATTTCGTATAATTTTTTAACCGTGACCACAATATGGGCTGTAATGCTAACAAAAAGAATATGGGCTCCAAAAAAACCTTAAGAATTAGCAAATGGGCCGTAAATTATTAGAAATAATGGCAGATGGGTTGTATGCTATTTTCCACAGATTTAAGGCTTTCCTAAAAAGGTTGGCCTTGGCAAAGGATTGTTGGATGTCCATCCAACGGCCGTCGTGCTTCTTCAATCTCTGCTCTTCCTGCTCCAGCCGCTCAAACAAGCACCGACGGGTCTGCCTGCTCCCTCCTCCCCGCGGCCGGCTATGTTGCCGCGCAGGCCTCACCGCCCCACCGTACTCCCATCGCTGGCCTAGCCATCCCTCTACTCACCCACACCTGCTGTTATTTTCTGGCGACGGCAGATGAACCAGTAAACCCTCGTACAGTCGTACTCCCCTCCGCGTGGGAAACAACTGTCGAGTCTTCCCTGCCTCCGTGTCGTCCCCTTTCGAGGCCTCGCCGTCGTCCACCGCCGTGGTGCTCTCGGCGCGGCCTCGTTAATGTGGTAAACGACCGACTTCCATCGGAAGAGTACTGTGCGTGGAGAGGCTAACAGCTGGGTCCATGGCGGCCGCAAGGAAGTGCCTCCTTATTATGCGCAAAATAATTATTCCTCCACCTAACAGTGGGGACCCACCGGACGGGCCACCGTATTTCGTGAAAAAAACGTTTCCCCCCTGACTGGTGGGACCCACCAGCTAAATCTTCGCACGCAAGGAAGTGTGTCCGAAAAAAAACAAAACCAAAACGATTCGCCCCCTGACTGCTGGGACCCACCAGCTACATCTTCGCACGCAAGGAAGTGTCTGATAGTCGAGACCCACCTAGTCGAAGCGTACGTAGCTTTGTCATTCTAGTCGCGACGATATGCGTACATATATCTTTGGTCGATGTAAGGCGCGCGTGTAAGTAGTAAGCGCGCACATAGCATGTACTCGTCGTCCGGCGCCAGGGTGCAAGAAAGAAAATCTGCCACGTATGTGTACATCTGGGCGGGTCTCGAATGCCTACTCGCGCATATATGCGGCAGGGCTCGTGTACATGGCTGGGTCGGAGCGGAGAAACAGCGTCGTTATCGTGTTCATGGGGAGAGCAGCGGAATGCGTCGTGTTCATGGGGAAGCAACAGGATGCGTCGTGTTCATGGGGAGGCAGCGGAATGCGTCGTGTTCATCTGGAAGCAGCAGAGCGCATAGGAGCCAACCGGCTGGGTCGAAGCGGAATGTGTCATCGTGTTCGCCGGGAGGCTTGGGCGGAACAAGCGATGAAGCGAGGCTGGCGTCCGCGAAGCGGAGAAGCGGCCTTGTGTTCGACCGGCCACGTTAAAGCAGGATCCTGTTCGCCGGGAGAGTGCGGCGTACCACAAAACGGAGGAAGCGGACCTCCTACGGTCAAAATGGGGGTCCTATTGATCGGGAGGGGTGTGGCGTACCACAAAACGGACAAAACGGACCTACTACGGTCGAAATGGGGGTCCTGTTGATCGGAATGGGTGTGGCATACCGCAAAATGGACAGAACGGACCTCCTACGGTCGAAACGGGGGTCCTGTTCATTGGCAGGGTGTGGCATACCGCAAAACCGGACTCCACGGGATACTGCTCATCTCCACCGTCGACCTCCTCCAGCCTCCACGTGCTCCTGTTCATCCAGCCTCCACCGTGCGCTACTCCACCGGCTACTGTTCAACCACCCCTCCACGGGGACCCCTGCACCGTCTACTGTTCATCCAGCCCTCCACACCATGGGGTCCTGTTCAACTACCCCTTCACGGGCACCCCTCCACCGTCTACTGTTCATCCAGCCTTCCACACCACGGGGTCCTGTTCATCCAGAGGCCCCCCGCAACGCTCACTGTTCATCCAATCGATGGGCTTCAATTAGCAGTAGTAGCGAAGGAATCGCTCGATCGGTTTAGTTAACAGCCATCGATCGATCGCTCGGGTTCAGTAACACATAGCCTACAGTGCAATCGCTCGGGTTCAGTTAGAGCCCAACGCCTCGCTCGGGTTCAGTTAGAGCCAACGCCTCGCACACATGCGCTGCTCTGATTCTGAGAAAGCGTGCATCGCTCGGCCCCGACCTCCCATCGTGGCAGGAACTACCGAAATTTTCCTCCCCCTCGCTTCTACCATGGTTTTTTCCGTCATGGACGGCCCAAAGAATGTCATGCAGCTGCGTCTCCGGCCCGCCCCAGACGAAAAGCCCATTTTCTGTCATGAATTTTTGTCAAGAAGTAGGAGCCCACCACATCTATGATGATACCGGGTTTTGTCACAATTATCGTCATAGAAGTGTCATAGGTATGACAGAAAAAAAAATTCGTTCGACCCAAAATGACACGGATGTGTCTTATTTTGTAGTGTAAGCACCTGCCTTTTTGAAGGAGGTAGCTAGGTCTGCTCACTGGCCGCGTATGCAACGTGTAGGAGTTCCCGGGGCGATGGCCCATGACCCCTGGGGTCATAGGTTTAGTCTGGCATGCTGACCTCTCTATTAAGTCTAGGTCGATTTGCGGCGTATTGTTTGGCCGAGGTCAGGCATGACCCAGGAAAGTGTGTCCGGCCGGAGTTAATTGAGCGTGGTGGGTAAGTTGGTACACCCCTGCAGGGACGAAAACATCTATCGATGGCATGTTCTACAGTAACAGACACTTGGAGTTGTATCCCGATCGATACAACTAGAACTGGATACTTGTGATGAGAATTGGATGGTGATGAGAATTGGATTGTGATGACAATTGGATAGTATGGCTCTGAGATTGCTTTCTTGTAGGGAGTCGAGAAAGGACCTTTGGCCGAGGTTGATAACACTACTACTACTTTACTTTATGCTACTCTTACCTCTTCTGATGCTGCAAGATGCTTGGAGCTGCTTAAAGATGCTAGTCTGCAATAGGCTAGGCTTTCCCCTTCTCTTCTGGCATTCTGCAGTTCAGTCCACTTATACAGCCCATTGCATTGATACCGATGCATATGTAGTGTAGATCCTTGCTTGCGAGTACTTTGGATGAGTACTCACGATTGCTTTGCTCCCCCTTTTCCCCCTTTCTTTTTCTTTTCGGTTGATGCAACCAAATGTCGGAGCCCAGGAGCCAGATGCCACCGTCGATGCCTACTACTACGTGGAGACCGCCGATGACCAGGAGTAGTTAGGAGGCTCCCAGGCAGGAGGCCTTGCCTTTTCGATCGATGTTGCTTTTGTGCTAGCCTTCTTAAGGCAGACTTGTCTAACATATGTCTGTACTCAGATATTGTTGCTTCCGCTGACTCGTTTGTATTCGAGCCGTCGAGGCCCCTGGCTTGTAATATAAAGCTTGTTTTATTTTAATTTGTGTCTAGAGTTGTGTTGTGATATCTTCCCGTGAGTCCTTGATCTTGATCATACACATTTGCGCGTTTGATTGGTGTACGATTGAATCGGGGCCGTCACAGCTTGTTCACCGGTGCTCGTTGAGGAGACACAGGTTGCAGCATAGGTCCTCCTACGCTGGTAGCTCTTCCACCATTAGGGCGTCGAAGTGCGGCCACACCTGCTCTATGGTGAACACGGCATGAACCGGCTTGGGCAGTGGCGCTGGCTCCTGGTCAGAAGCTACGTCCATCATCTGATTGTCGTCGCACAGCTCAGCGAGCTCGCTGGCGAGCCAGCATGTCCGGCTACTGGACCGACCCGATGCCAAGCACGAGTCTGCCTGCCTTGGCCCACCCAAACAGCCTCCCTCGCTCGCGAGCGCTTTCCGCCCGCCCGCCCTGCTTTCCAGTGCAGGCGATTGCTCCACCTTCAAACGACACAAGTGCCGTCTATCCGTCCGTCTGCCGCCCACATTAATGATACGTGGTTGCCGAGGCGGCTACTCCGACACCACACGTCCGTCCCTCCGCCGCCCACCATTGCTATATAAACTACTGCACCGGCCATAGCCGGAGTCATCCGCCTCTGTTCCCTTTCTCCTATCCACACCACTACTGCCCACCATGGCTTCCTCGCGCTCCAGTGCTCTTTGGGACGGGCGGACGATGGACCACAAGGAGATGGCAGCCATTGCTACCAACTAGCTGGCCAGCAGGCAGCCGAAGGATGACGACGTCCCAATGGAGAACATGGTAGTCAACGATCTTCGCCAAACCCCTCCTCCGCGCCATCCTTGCCGGTGCATTGCACCATAACCATCGGCGAGGCCCGTGCCCAATACATGAACACGGTGAGGCAGAAGCGTCAGGAGCAGTTCCGGGAGGCGTAGGACGACGCCACCTACAACCACCATTTCCTCGAGGAGCCCCTGCATGCGGAGGAGCTGATCGCCGTCGAGCGGGTCAAGCAGGAGCCGCTGCTTGACTCGTACCACTCCACCCACGAGGGCCGCCTCGAGCGCTGGTGGTATCGCATGAGGGTGGCGGAGGCTGCGGCCGCGCCTACAAAAAGGGCAATGAAGTGGACGAGGCGCTGTTTGGCGAGACCGAGGATGAGGCAAAGGACAATGCCGGCTTCGACGAGTCCCCGCTCCGCCGGCATCGATGAGGCCCTGCTCCGCCGAGGCCCCACGGCACCAACAACGAGGCAGAGGACACCGCCGGTTCCGTCGAGGCCCCGCCCCGCTGGCACCGAGGCGGAGGCCATACTCCGCCGAGGCCCCGCCCGGCCAACTACGAGGCACAGGACATCACCGGCTCAGCGGAGGCCCCACCCTACTAGCAACGAGGGGGAGGATTTCCCCCACTATGCCGAGGCGCCACCCCGCCAGTAACGAGACAGAGGACATCGCCGGCTCCGTCGAGGCCCCGCCCCGCTGCCAATGAGGCTGCACCACACAGAAAACGAGAAAGAGTTGAACATGGTAGGTCGCCACCGCTCGGGTCCAATTAAGTCTACCGTTGCTACCCTTCGGTTGAAGCCAAGCTTGGCGGGTTGACAATTGACGACCGATTAGCTTCTTGGTAGCGACGTGGAGTCGGAGAGCTATGTTGGAGAAGGACGCTGCTTCTACTTAACTGCTGGTGCAGTTGGCTGACTGGCACGTGGGCCCAACAGGTATCTGGGCCACATATCGATTCATAACTGCACCTGCGATTAAGTCATTGAAGCTTCGATCTGCTGGAGAAAAAGCTTACATTTGGCTCAGCCGAAACAATTGGGTAACCGGTTAATTAATTATACCTCCAGCGCGCCCCTTTTTAGTTGAAGAATGTATGAAATGTAATGAAATCTGGCATGTTTATATGAAATCCAACCATGTATGAATGAATTTAGTTCGATTAGTTCGAATTCTTGTATCACTGGCATTGGATGAACATTCAAAACAATACATACTAGAATTATTCCCAGGGTGATCACCTTGTTTGCAACAGTTTCACATGTACTCCCTCCGGTCCTTTTTGTCTGCATACAAGTTTTGTCTGCAGTCAAAGTATCTCTACTTTGACAAAGTATGAACTTTCACAATGTGCGAACTAAAAAGGAACAGAGGGAGTACAAAGAGTTTGAGTAGCTTTTTAGCGTTCCTGTACATTGCAATCAAACACACAGGCCTAGCAATTCTTAGAGAACATTCAAAACAATAGATGATTATGCATCTCAGTGATTCACATGTCAGAGCGAATATTTACTTCACAACTAAAGAGTAAAGAAAAATCAATAGACGCTGCTGACAGCAAAGGGCGTCCCATTCGAAAATATTAAACACAATATTTTCTTACTAACATCAATGAGAAAAATTTGACAAGGTTGTCCCATTCCAAAATGTCAAATGCTTGTTGTTTCGCGTACATGAATGAGCAAACTTTGACAAGGTTTTTCCATTCCAAAATATCAAATGCCTACGATTGTGGAATGGGAAGGGTTTGCCATCAGTTCGGACATTGACATGGCACCTCGTGCTAGATAAACCAGTTATTCTTTTTGTGCAGTTACACCAAAATCAACCAAATTCGCATGTAGTTTGTATGATTTTGCCCTTATATGTTGCAACACCTTGAACTTATCGACACCTCCTTTCTTGTGGTGGAAATGAATGATTCGATGTATTGATGAACGTTTTGTGCAGTTCCCATTGAAATCAAGCTGAGCACCCATGTTTGCACAAATACAAAAAAAGTGATTAGTATAAAGCAAATTGTACTGTGAATTGACAGTTTAAACAGGCACCTACATGGTCCACGTAGAGCACACTTCTAAAAAATGGAACTCAACGGAAAGAATCCTAGAACATCATTGTACTTGCACATGACAGTAAAAAATGGAGATCTGTCTGTCCTTCTGAGCTGAAGTTAGTTCGGTCTTGTGGGGAGTAATGTAACCATCCTTCAACTACTCCTTCTGATGAGAAGATAGACAGGGCTTCTTCATCCTGGCATAATTGGAACTAGTCACTTCACGTACTCCATATTCTTCTTCAAAGGAGGATGATCCTGTTACGCAAAGACAAGAGGACAACTAAATGCTAACATCCCTGTTTGCTTGAAAAAAAGGAAAGGAAATATTAAAACAACACAGATGAAGCACTTCTCGTGGACAATACCACTTTCTCATGACAGTATCTAAACAGTAGAACAACACCAATAGAGATGACAAAGCTCAATAAGATGGATGAAATCCATGGGCGAGTACCAACCTTTGTCAGGAGGCTTATTGTGTAGAGCATACAGATCAATCACTTCTCTGGAACCATCTTTTGCTATCTACTGTGGTTGCCATGCTTACTATATACTCCTCGACTAGTTTAATGTTTCCAACATCTTCTTGTGCAGTTCCACTAAAATATATGGTATCTTCAAAGAAGATCCTGTTTGCCTGAAATCTGAGATAATTACATATTACATTAAGAGTGGAATCAAATCAGTGGCAAAACAATTGCTCGTTCCAGCCATAGCAACAAATGAAGATGCAAAACTATAGCATTACTTGTGTCATCGCAGTTCTAGTGCTTCATTACAGCACAAAGAGTTGATTTTTGTTTTTCTTCCGCTTGTTCTTCCCCTTCATCACTTGGTTCAATAACAGACAAGCTTCGCTTTCAATTTAAGATTTGGCATTTCAATTAGGGAGCACAAGTATAGCACTAAACAACAACATTAATTTTCTGATGAAAGTGGAAAAATACAGGCCAGCAGTTGTGAAATATCCTTATCTTACCTCAATGGGATATTACGGTGCACATACATATTGGAAGTCTTGTCTCCATTTGTGCAGTTCACTAAAATCAAGCAGCATTACCATACAAGTAGCGCAACATATAAAAGCACACTGCACAATCATGTGAAAGAAGGCTAGTACTGACCTCTCATGATGCAGAATTCAAACAACTCACAAAAAGAATATCTGAACCAAATTTGCCAACACGGATAGGAAGTAAGATCTCCTCTTCTGCAGTTCCACTAAGATCAAGAAATCAAGCAACATTGTCAGTGTGACATTTTGGTTCAACTACACAAAACACTCTTAAAACAAAAGTGTTTTGTGCAGTGCAACAAAAGGTCACAATAGCATTGAGGTGAAGTAGATAACCCTGTTTACAAAGAGGTGCGAAGGAAACAACTAGTGGTCAATAACTGTGGATGACACAGAAGCCAACAAAAATAAGCATCTAACTTATCTAAATGGGAAAGAAAGCAAGACAGTAGCATTTCTCAAATGGTGGAATTGATTAATATTAACAAAGAGATTATATTAACAATAAAATTTGTTAAACAAGTAATTTGCTTTTAACTGTGGCATTGCATCAATTTTCCAGCGGCATTATTAGAGGGTGTTTGTTTACAGGGACATTTTGGTGTAGGGACTAAAAAACTCCGTGTCAGTCCCATCTAAACAAAACAGGAGGGACTTTTAGGGACTAAAAGTGGGCATTTGGGACTAAATAAACAAGACCCCGAGGGAGAGTCTTTTTGGGACTTTTTCCAATAGTTGCCCCTACCCTGCATCGCACCTTGTCTCTATTAGTTCATTACTAGGGGTAACATGGTCTTTTAGCATGTAATTTAATAACCTCTAGTCCATGTTTAGTCCCTCGAACCAAGCAGGTAGGGACAAGGGAGTTTTTAACCAAACAGGGCCTTAGATTAACAACAGCTAAAGAGTTGCACGGGACAGTGGACGCACCAGCACCATGTGTGTCTACCGATGTATGAAGGGGAGATGCACAGTTTGTTGCAACAAAGAACAAACAACCAAGGAGCATATTTGTGTTGGTCCCAGTTTTGTTATCTTTAGATACCTTTCCCTATGTGGTATGACAAATCTAGTCTGCTCAAACTCTCTGACCTTGTCCCCTAAACAAAAGATTAGTTTGTTACAGATGTGCATACTGTTTTTGTCATTGTTTTCCCTTTCGACCAACGTCGGTGCTAGATAGCCAGTCTGTACTAGTACTTTCCCCCCTTCCTTTCCTCTTTGAACCACGTCCTAGATTCATTCTATACAACTTTCCCCACTACTTTCCCCCATTCTGTCGGGGGTTGGATGCGACATATGCCAACGGATGGCTTATCATGGTGGGGGCGAGTAGAACGTCGCCGGTGCACAGAAGCGGGATGGCGAACATGCCTTGCGCCGAATCTTACCCGGCCGGGGCTCCCGAGGAGATAATACCCCTACTGCTGCTCTGCGGGGTCTCCGCATGATCACTATGGGGTGATAGTACAATGGTGCTCCTCGAGCTGTGTGGAGGCAGGAAGGAGCAAAGATAGCTCTTTCCCTCTTGCTCTATGTCTAAAAACCTATCGGGGCGAACCCTTTGCATGGGTGCCCGGGGGTTTATATAGGCCTACCCCGGGGTACAAAGTAATCGGTGGCGTGGCCCCGATCGTCGATCTCTCTTGCAGCCGTCTTCTCCGCTTGACTTACAGGGCCGCCATTGGCGGAATCCCATGAACAGCTAATCTTGTCGGCACTCGATGGCCTTGAGCTCGGTCGTGGGGTCGTGGGAGCAGTGCCGCCCGCTGTCGGTGATCCTTGTTGCCACTCCCGTCAATCTGGTTTATGGCTTGTGGGGCCTGGCGAGGCGGCCGACTCGGGGTGGCCGACTCTGTAGGGCCGTCTTGGACTCTCGGCCGAGCTCTTCTATCTCAGCGGAGGGCCGGCGATCTCCGGGCCGTCTGCGCGCCGTCGTCAGATGCAGTCTGCGTGCTTGTGGCTGAGGTCGAGGTGGCATGGCAGCGATGTCGCGCCTCACGGAGATCTCCTGGTGGCCGCGGCTCATCAGTAGCCATGCCCCCCCTCCCGTGGTCGAGGGACAGCCACGGCGGGCTGTACCTGCGTTGGCTTCGTGGAAGGTCGCGGGCCGACTCTCGAGTCAGCCCCTTGAGAGGTCATAAGCCGGGTCGGCAGTGCAGGTCGCCGTCTGGGGACTCGGTTTCTTCGAAGGTCGCCATCACGGGACTCGGCCTTCTCGAAGGTCGCCCTCTTTGGGACTCGGTGGAGGCGGCCTGCCCGATGTCTTGAAGATCTTGGGTCTGGGTCTGCCTACCCATGGCCCATTACTCGACGATAGTCCCGAAGTGGCGAAGCCGGTGGGCGCCGCCTCGTGGGCTTCGGCGATTCGATCTCTGCGGCGCCGACTCGAGATCCGGTTGCCGTGTCTTGAACCGCCTCGCGAGGCCGGCTGGCCTGCTAGGGAGCCGCCTCCCGCGAAGTCATGGAGAAACCAGCGGCGTGTCGGCCACGCCTCCCGCCATCTGCGAGGCGGTCCTATCGCGTAACGCCCCGTGGGCGATAGCCTGCCTGCTGCGTGTGTGGCGGGGCGGGCGCCGGTGGGGCCCGCCACTACCGCGCCTCGGCTCCCGGCGGATCCGCTGCGGCGAGGTGGTTGCATCCCCGCGCGTTCTGCGGCGATAACCGTGGGGTTTTTACGTGGGGCGTCGTGGGGTGCGTGGCGCGATTAATCCCCGTCGCCCCTCGGCTTCTCAGCCCATGGGGCTATAAATAAACCGAGGGGCGGCGGCGCGAAACGCGCCTCCTCCTCTGCCCTCTTGCCCTTCTTCTTGCTCTGTCGCACCGCTGCTCCGCTTCTTTTTCCTCTTAAATCGGCGATGAGCTCCTCCTCCGCCCGCGCCTACCGCCTCGCGCTCCGGCAGTGGGGCGGATCGGATGTGGGCCGGAGGACATCGAGTTCCTCCGCCCGGACCGCCCGTCTTCAGCGCTGATCTGGTGCAGGCCGTCCTGGCCGGCGGGAGAAAATCCGGCCCGCGCCGGAGGCGGCAGCGGGTCATCTTCCTTCGCACCTCATGCGCGGGATGGGCCTCGGCGGCGGGCTTCTCCGCTCGTTCCTCGAGCTGTACCAGCTACAGACCGCACCACCTCACCCCAGCGGTGGTGCTCCTCTCCGCCTTCGCCACCTTGTGCGAGGCTACATCGAGTTCTCCCCACCATCGGCTGTGGGGAGAGTTCTTCTCTTGGCTTCGGCACGCGCAGGCCACGGCGCGCCCGGCCTTGATGTGGCACGTTCATCGCGTCCGGCGCCACGACGGCCGACAACCCTTCCGTCCATCCGGCTGGTGAAGTCGGTGAAGATGTGGCAAAAGACATACTTCTCGTGAAGAACGTCGCCACCGGCGGCGGGCAGGTCAACTTGCCGCCCGCCGACCCGAGCCGTTGGTGGCGGCGGCCAGCTGCTCCCAGCGGTCGAAGGCGCTCTCGGCCTCGAGTCGGCGCCGTGGCGCGCCTCCGAGTCTTAGCCGCGATCGGAGGGGCTCGTTGCCTCCGACCTCACAGCGCCTTTGTGGCGCGGGTGCTTCGCTCAAGGCGGCCCCATCTCATCTACGGATGGCGGCGGCATGATCCCGTCGGCTGTGCACCAGGACATGCAGCGTGGGAAATGGCGAACATGGTGAACCTCGCCGCCCACTACAAGTTCACCGGCAGTGGCAGTTCGACAAGGAGCCGTACTTCGCGCGACAACCCTCCGCCCGGTGGTAAGTTTTCCATCGTGCTCGGTCTTGCATGTATCGACCTCGAGCTCTAATCTTGTCGATTTCTTTGGCGAGAACCCCTCTTGGCGCTGCTGCGGCGCCACGAGAGAACCAGCGTGAATCGTCCACGACGCGAGTCGGCGGCGTTAACGACCCGACCTAGGAGCAGCGGCTGGAGGCGGCGAAGGCGGCGAGGGGAGGAGGAGGCGGCCTCGGGCCGTTAGCGACCTTCGCCGGTGGCCCGAGATGACATCGGCGAAGTCATCCCGCCGTCAGCGAGAGCCGGCCCCTCAACCAGGCGGGTCGAAGAAAGCGCCACGCCGGGCGAGTGCGCTCGGCGGCGAAGAAGCCAGGGGGACGCCGCGCGACCAGCGGGAGGCGGCGCGAAGCCAACCGCTTCGGAAGGAAGTGAAAAACCGCCGCTTATCTCTTCGTGGGTCTTTTACTCTTTGCTCTTTTCGACTTGGCTTGAATTGCTCGACTCGCCCCTCTCTCTCAGCGCTCCCTCTCCCTTGAGAGAGTCGCGCGCCCTCCGTCATGGGGTCGGCGGCGTCCTCAACTGGCTGGCGGGTCGACCCTGCCGCCGATCTCCGGGAGGCGGAGGCCAGGCAGCGAGCAGAAGCGGAGGAGGAGACCAAGCGCTGGAGAAAGGCGCGAGCCGACAAAGCGGCCGCCAGCGCCAGCGACATCTGGATGAGGCCGTGGCCGCCGCTGCGGCGCGTCAAAAGCAGGATGCCGGCGGCCGTTCGCCGCCAGCCGGCGATGCTTATCCCCATTGTCGTCGGCGCCGCCGCCTCCGAATTCACAGGCGGACCGGGAGGTCGGCACCGTCAACCCTCGCCCGAGGAAAGCGGCGATGCCGGGCTTTCCGGACACTTTCGCGCGCCGCCTCCGCCACCTCCGCCGCCTCCGGCCGAGAGCGCCGCGGTAAGCAGCCAGCGGACCCGCGAGATCCGCGGCTGCGGGCAGCGCCGATCTTGCGCTGCTTCTGCCGCAGTCGCCACGCCCGACACGCCGCCCGAGTCGAAAGGGCGAGCTCGCGCGCCCGTTTCCGGGAAGGCAGACGCCGCCCGACATGGCGAATCTGAACGCCGAGGCCTCGGCGCGCGCGCCCAATCGGGCTGGAGTGCGCGGCGGCAACGGCCCGCTGAACCGGGCGCTTACGGGCGTTCGGTCCAAGTTGCGCAAAGGCGAAGCCCTCAACTCTACACCGGGGCGCATCGGCCATGCGGGCCTCGGTCCGAGATGCGATTTGTTTTTGGTTCTCTTGTCTCTTTCTCGTGAGGCGCGTGGCATACCTGCTGGAGTGTAATCCCGAGTTGAGTCGGCTGCTGAGCAAGTGGCTCGGAACTCCTTTTAGCGATCTTGAGCTGACTTTGCTTTGCAGGCCTTGCAGAGTACCACAACCTCCAGCGCTACCGCCTTCAACGCAATGTTGAAGAGCTGAGAAGCGGACCGCCCGATCTGGCGGAGAGTCGAAATGGCGGATTCTTTCTTCTTGGGGCGCGCTGGCGCGACCAGGGCTGTAATCCCGAGATTCGGGCGGCGCTGCTGTGATCGGGCGGATATCAGCGACTTTCCTTCTTTCTTCTCAGCGAGCGCTAAGCGCCAGCCCAGCTATAATCCCGAGATTCGGGCGGCTCGCTGCTGTGATCGGGCGGATCTCCAGCGACCTTCTCTGTTAATAGCGTTTATCTTTCTTTGGGCTCGAGCGCATAGCGCCGCCCTTGAGGGCAGCTAGATGAAATAACGCCGCCCGTCGCGCTAAGGGCGAGAGTGCGACAAGCTCGTCCAAGCGCGACCTTGGCGGCGGCAGCAGCTGGCGGCGAGAGGATCTGCCGGAAGCGGGGAGGGCGCCAAGTCGTGGGAAGAGGCCCTCCTAGCGAGTTCGAGATGGGCGAGCACGCTGGACCCGACCGCGCGGCGATGCTGACCTCCGGCTACCCGCGTGATCGAGGGGCGTCGTCGGCGGTAACTCTGTCTTCTCTTTTGGTCTTTCGATTCCTCGTCGAGCTGTCTTACGGTTTTCTTATTGTTTCCTTTCTTGTCTTTGGCAGACTTCTTCCGGGCCACTCGCGGCCGTCATTCCGACCATCGGCGGATCGGGGAGGAAGCGAAGCGCAGGAAGTGATCGCCATGCGCCCTTGCTGTCGGCGAGCAGATCTTGAGCATCGGGGCTCGCCTTGGCTGCTCACCGTCGTCGCCCGTCTTCAGCGCGGCGCCCAAGTCGTCACCGCCCTATGGCGGAGGTGCGGCTCTTCGCACCGCCGGTCGGACGGCATTGGGTGGAGGTTGCCGGTCGCCGAGGCTTGGAAGAGCTCCTCGGCCCGCGCCGAGCACGCCGGGCCACGGAGTTCGTCAAGGCTGGTACCCGGCTGGACTGGACTACTGGCGCGTTCGGTCGGAGGCCCAAGCGAGCTGGGGGCCGTGGAAGCGCCCTCGCCCGGCCTTGGCGGCCATCGCCGAGTACCACGGACACTAGTGTCTTTGTGCCCGGCGGACCGCCGGCGGCGAGGAGGCTCCGCTGAGTGGTTGGGATGCACCAGTCTGAAGACTCTGCGGAGGTGTCGGCTCTAGCACCGAGGGGAGGCGAGTCGGAGGGCGGAGGCGAGGAGGAGGCGCAGAGCACAAAGAAGGCGACCAGCCTCAGCCTGATCGCGCCTCCAGCAACGAGCCTCGGAAGGACAAGGCAATCGTCACCGAGGGCGACCAGGCCGAGACCGCCCAGCCGACTGTCCCGACACCCGAAGCTGCCACCGCCTCCGGCCCTCCGGCTCCGGAAGCCGCCCCCTAGGATGCATCAGCTTTACCTGTTTCTTTTGTTCTTGCTTAAAAAACTTGTTAGTTGCGCACAATTCCACCCGCGGGGTGTATTCGGCCAAGGGCCTTATGTAAATATTTATCAAGTTTCTGCCTTTTGCTTGCTTTGGCTCTTTTTAGACTGTTTTCCTTTGCCGCCTCCCTTTGGTTTGCCGCCTTGCTATCTGGGCAGCCGCTCTGCGGACTGCCCTTTGGGTCAGCTCAGCTACCTTGGGGGGCAAGTATAAGTCGTTTAAAGTGTCGTAGCAAGTTTAGCTGAAATCGACGGCCGACTCTCAAAGTCGGCCGTTCTTAATAAAGGTTAAAACTATGAGCCCATTTGCTCGTGAGTCGGCTTAGTAGAGAGGCGGGAGCGGCTTGGGCTATCGTAGCTCTTAAGTCCTTAGCCATTTTTCATGTGTCTTTCGCTTTCCGCCTCCGCTTTACCGGCGATCGCTCTGTGGCTGTGGCTTTCAGTAGGAGAGCGGCTTTGAGCGCTGCACATTACTTATCCGACCTCGGGGCGTTTCATAGCACTGGCGGCGAGTCCCGGGCCGACCTGTCGGACCAGTCTTGAGACGGTATGATAGAAATGGGGAAGCATTTGAAGCGAATTCATATCATCGAGATAATCAAAAGGCAGTCCCGAGCTCAAACAAAGGCCCAAGGTCTTAGTGCTTATCTGAGAAAAGGGAGTAGCGCGATACATCTTTATCAGCTGTAAAATCTTCTAAGAAGATTTGCATTCCCTGGCGCTCTGTCTCTTTGCGAGTCGTCTCTCTTGCGTGCTCGAGGCTTCGAGCATCGATCGGGTAGTAAGCGTCGTTCCAGTACCTTCTTCGATGATGAAGGACCCTCCCAAAGCGCCGACAACTTGTCTTTGGCGGCTGTTCTCTGAATTGCGGAGCACAAGGTCGCCCTCTTGGAATGATCGTGGCTTGACCTTGCGGTTGTAGTATCGCCGCAGACTCTGCTGGTAGATCTTTGGACGGTGAGTGCCAACAACCGGCCCTCTTCGGCAGGTCGGCGCCGTCTTGGCGTGCTTCTTCACCTCCTCTTGGTGTACATGGAGACTCGTGGAAGTCGAATTGTATATCCGTCGGGATAGCAACCGGCACCGTGAAGCGAGGAAGAACGGCGTGAAGCGGTTGATCTGTTGGTCGTCGCGCGAGACTCGGAGGGCGGCAGCAGCTCTTCCACCCAACAGCGGCGGCGTTGAGTGGTTCGACCAATCGAGGCTTGATGCGGATAGGATGAGGCCATTGGCTCGCTCCACCTGGCCGTTTGATTGCGGGTGGGCAGCGGACGCTAAGTCGGTCGGATTCCCTGCGTCGCGCGAGAAGCGAGCCAAAGGCGCCCTTGGCGAAGTTGGTGCCGTTGTCCGTGATGATGCTGTGTGGTATGCCATACCGCCGTGATGTCGACAATGAAAGTCACTCTTGTGGGCCCATTTAATTTCTTGATGGGCTTTGCTTCCACCACTTGGTGAACTTGTCCAACGCGACGAGTAAATGAGTCGAGCCGCCTCGGGCCGTCTTGAAAGGTCCCACCATGTCCGGGCCCCAAAGCTGCGAAGGGCGAGCGATGGGGATCGTCTTCAATCTGAAGCCGGTGAAGGGGCTTGGGCGGAACACTGGCACCTTGCACTTCTTGACTAATTCTTTAGCTTCTTCGGCGGTCGGCCAAAAGAAACCGTGCCAAAGACTTTGCCACGGCGCCCTCGAGGCCGCGTGGTGACCACACTCGATGGATGTCCTTGAGGATCGCTTGGCCTTGCTCCGACTCCACGCAGCGCTGGTGGACACCAGTGACGCTGCGCCTGACTAATTCTCTGTTGATTATTGTGTAAGCTGCCGCTCGGCGTTGTACTTGCCGAGCCAGAGTCTCATCTGTAGGCAACTCCTTGTTGACTAAGAACTTGAGGATGGGCTGTGCCCATGAAGGTCTTGATATCTCTTATTGCTACCACAGCTGACTTGGGCCGCGGCTGGGCTGGGAGGCGGCGGGTTGGACTCTGCTGCCGCTTGCTGAATCGAGGGAATCTCTGGGCCGTGGCGCGATCCCGAACCAGCTGGCGCAGATCCCGGGCCGATGGCGCGATCCCAGGCCGGCTTGGCGCTTGATCCCCGGCAGGCTGTGGCTTTTTCTGAGGTCGCTTGCTGGGGTCTTGGAGTCGGATCCGACTATCTCGAGGGAGCCGCACGAAGATAGACTCGGACTCTGGTGAAGGTTTGATAGGCGGCTTGAGGAGGCGCTGAAGGCGCGCCGGAGGAATCGCTTGGCGAGTAGAGCCGACTCGTGCCAAAGCATCTGCTTGGTCGTTGTCGTTTCTTGGTGCGTGGAGGAACTCGCATCCTTCAAAATATCCGCTGAGCTGCTGCACTAAGCGGTAGCTTGCCATGTTGCGTCCTTGGCGTCCCGATCGCCGGATGATTGCTGAACCACCAAGTCGAATCGCCCGTAGCACGAGGATCCGGCGAATGCGAGTTCCTTGGCAAGCGGAGCCCGTGGATGGCGCTTCATATTGGCGGCGTTGTTGGAGGCGGCGAAGTGGATTTGCAGACGTATTTGAGCTTGTCGCCCTTGGGGAGGTGAGGGCGACGCCGGCTCGAGGCGGGCGCATCTTGGAGCCGTCGAAGTGTAGTCGCCAATGAGTAGAATCGGTATGCGGCGGCAAGTATTGGGTCTCGGCCCGGTCGGCGAGAAATCGGCGGCGCCTGCGACTTGATGGCAGTGCGAGGTTGGTAGTAAATCGTGTAGGGAGCTAGATCGACAGCCCACTTGGCCACTCGGCCGGACGCATCTCAACTTCCGATGATCTCGGCGAGTGGGGCAGTGCAAACCACAGTGATTGGGTGTTCTTGGAAGTAGGGCTTCAGCTTCTTGGCGGCAAAATGCACGCCGTAGCACATCTTCTGGTAGTGAGGGTAGTTTTGCTTGGAGGTCGGCGATTACCTCGCTCAGTAATATACCGGTCTACGGATCGGGGCGCCTTGCCTTCCTCCTTGCGTTCGACTACAATAACCGTCTTGACTACCCGGTGGTGGCGGCGATGTACAAAAGCATGGGCTCTTTGGGAGTCGGAGCCGCCCGACCAGGAGGGTCGTCGACATCTTCTTGAGTTGGAGAAATGCCTCATCCGCCTTGTGGTTCCACTCGAAAAAGTGGTCTTCTTCATTAGTTGATACAATGGCGAGCTTTCTGTGACCGGTGATGAATTGGCTTATGGAAGCCAAGCAGCGATGAACTACGCACGTCCAGCGATCGGCTGGGTACCTCCATCCTCTCAATGGCCTTGATCTTCACGGGTTGCACTCTATGCGCGTTAGGAGACCAGAAAACCAAGGAGCTGGCGGTGGGACTCGAACACGCACTTCTCTAGGTTGAGCTTGATGCGGAATCGGCGCAGATTTTCAAAGGTCTCTTCAGATCCTCTAGCAGCGTCCCCGCTTCTCCGTCTTCACTACCACATCATCCACATAAACATGGGCATTCTGCCGAGTTGCTTGAGGAGGCATTTACGCATCTGGCGCTGAAAGGTGGCGCGGCATTCCTCAAGCGAGCGTCATCGTCGGTGTGAAGGCTCCAAGCGGCGTGATGAATGCGGTCTTGACTGTCTGCTGGATTCAGCTTGATCTGGTGATATCCGAGTATGCATCCAAGAAGCTCAACAGCTCGCATCCGGTGTGGAGTCTATCACTGATCAATCCTTGGCGAGGCGAATGGATCCCGGGCGAGGCTTTGTTGAGGCTGGTGTAGTCGATGCACATCCGCCCTTTGCTTGTTTTCTTCAACACTAGCACGGGGTTAGCCAACCACTCCGGAAAGAACACCTCCATGATGAAGCCGGCTGCGGGGCGGGCTATCTCTTCTCCAACTACTCTCCTCTTCTCTTGACGGCGGCGCAAGGGCTGCTGACCGGCTTCACATCTGGCACGACATGTAACTTGTGCTCGGCGAATTCCGTCGGTACACTGGCATGTCCTTGGGGACCATGCGAAGATGTCCCGATTCTCACGGAGGAAATCGGCGAGCTCGCCTTCCTATTGCTGTCTAGGCGGTGCCCATGACGGCGATACCTCTCCGGTGCTCGGGTCCAAGGGTATCTTCTTGGTCTCTTTGGCGGCTTGAATGATCATACGCCTCCGACTCCTTGGGGTGCTGGCGACATCTCCGGCTGCTTCCCAGCCATCGCCACGACACGGTCAAGGGCAGCTTCTCGACGCGATCACGGAGACTCGGCCAGCCGGCTGCTCTCGGCGCTTGAGCGGACGACTTCTTGTAGTCGCCGGCAGCGGTCGAGATCCCCGCCGAAGTCGGCATCTTCATCTTGAGATAAGCGTAGTGGGGAACCGCCATGAACTTGGCGAGGGCAGGCCGGCCTAGCGAGGCGTGGTATGGGCTCTCAAGTCCACCACCTCGAACCAGATCGGTTCTCGGCGGAAGTGATCTTTGTCTCGAAGAGGACATCTATCGAGAATCTTGCCAATCGGCGGCGGGAGAGGCAGATGCGATCCATGGAAAGCAAAGGCGGCTGCTCTGCGGCTGCCTCCGTCGATTCGAGCTTCTCCATGGTATCCTTGTACAAGATGTTTATGTTGCTGCCTCCGTCTATCGGGACTCGCGAGAAGCGGGCGGCCCGCTTGTCGATGGCCAAGGTTGCTCCAGAACCAATGCGTAGAGCCGGACTCGGCATCACCTGCGGGTGATCCGCCCGACTCGGTGATAGGCTTCTCGGACCAATGCATGAACACGGGGCCTGCGCCGCTGCGTTAACTTCTTCTTTGCTCTTTGGCGCTGCGCGCCGGTCATCTGTCGCCCAGTGAACACTCGTATGCTCCGTGCTCTTACAGGAACTTCGTCTTGGACCGCGCCCGGTGGTCGTGCCGCCCGGCTGAGGCGGCGGAGGCGGCGGCGGCCGCGGCGGCGGGGCGAGCCGTCTCCTTGGCGATCTGACGAGCGATGGCACTTACGGTGGTATGGTTCGGCGGCCCGGCGCGTGTGGAACTTGCAGGACCATCGAGTCGCTCATAGGAGAAAGCGGCGGCGGTTGGACTTGCCGCCCTTACGCCGCTTGGCGGAGGCTGCCCCTCGCTCTTTGGTCTTCTCTTGCCGCGACCTGCCGACTGTTGGAAGTTGGCTGGGGGGCCTTGTGCTTGTTGTCGTTCTGCTGCTGCCGTCGGCCGGCGTCTCCGGCCGGCGTTCAGGGCTGGGGATCACCTTGCGGCCGCATTGACTTGGATCTCCGTCTTCATAGAGAGTCGGCCGTGGCGTGTTATGCTGCTATGACTAGCGGCTCGTCGAGGTTCGGGCTCGTCGCGAGAGGAGCTTGTGCTTGAGGAGGTGCCCTCTCGGCACCCGGCCGTCAAAAATACTCGATGGCCTGCACCTCGTGCGCCCTCGCAGGAGTTTGAGCTTCGCCCGGTAGCGTGAGATAGTCGTAGCGTCGATTCCTCGGGGCCTTGCGCACAAAGAGAGCTGGCGGCGGCCGGAGGTCGCTTATGCGTCTTTGGTGAAGTTGCGAATGAAGGCGGTGAAGTCGACCCAGCTGTTGATCTTTGCGGGGCTTCAGGCTGTTCAGCCATGTCGGGCCGTGCCACAGAGCATGAGGAACATACTTGGCGGCGACTTCGCTTGTTGCCGTTAGCGATCTTGACGGCCGTCAGAAGTAGTCTATCAGCCAATCTTCCGGCTTCGCGGGCGGTGTATTTGGCGTGTCTCGAGGCGTGAACCCTTTGGGAAGGGCTCGTTTACGATCACGGGGCCCGAAGCAAGGCAGGCCCAGTTCGTCTTCTTCTTCTAACGCCGAGGATCGTGGAGTCGGTCGATCCGGTGGCGGGCGTCGTTCTCTCGACTCCTCTCGGCGACCAAGGCGGTCTCCGAGTCGGATGCTCGGCAGCGGCGGGGGCTTCGTCGTTCTCTCCGGCGGGGAGGCAGATAATCATCTCGCCGCTCCTTTGCTCGGCGGCCATCTTGGTCTCGCTCGATGGAATCACGAGTCCGGCGTAACTTGCAGCGGCTCTTTCTCCCTCCTCCGCGGACTCCGCGATCGGCGTCCGGGAGGTCGCGCTATGATCTCGGCTAGGGGTAAGTCGTCATTCTTACATTGCCGCGTGTCGGTAGCCGCTACCAGCGTTCTGCGCGGCAACGCGTCGAGCTGCTGGACTCGCTCCGTCATCACCACGGCGCTCTTCGCCGTCGAGGTCCTCGGTTCCTCGATCGCCGCTTAGGCGCGCGGATATTCTCGCGAGGTGGCGTAGGCGAGGCGCCGCCCGAACAGATCGGCGATAGCGCGCGCTCTCGGACGCGCCAAGGCGGCTCGGCCCGGTCGGGCGGCGAGCCACCTACGGCGCGATCCACCCGTGCGTGTGCGCTTCAGACGAGCGTCTCATGCTTGCCAACTTCTTGGCGCCGATAAGCTGAAAGCGGCGTTCTTCCGGCATCTGCGTCCGCGTCCTCCGGGAGAAGCGCGGACAGGTCTTGCGAGGCGCAGCGGCGAGTCTGGCGTTTTCTCCGGAGTGCTCGCCGTGGCGATGGCGAGCACCTCCGTGTGGCGCTTCCGTCGCTCTCCTCATCTGAGCGGCTCGTCGTGAGACCACCACGTTGGTGGGGAAGGTATCAAGCGTCTGGCGTCGGTCGACCAGCATCGGGTCGGAGGAGCCTACGGACTCCAAGTCTACGGCGGGCTCGCCGGCGACTTGAAGCTGGTCAAGGAGGCCCGCGAGAAGGTTCTCGGGGCCACCCGCGCCGGTGCTCGGCGCGGGCTCGTCGGAGAGGCGTACCTCACCGATGAGCTCGGCGAGGCCGCTTCGCTCGCTTGGCGGCTTTGGCGCCGCCTGCAGCGTCGTCTGAACCCCATCGAGCGAGCCGGGCTGGCTGCGCTTCGCCGAGGAGGAAGAGGTTCCCGTCGAACAGATCTCCGGACGGCGGTGCGCCGCCCCACGGTGGGCGCCAAATGTCGGGGTTGGATCGACATATGCCAGCGGATGGCTTATCATGGTGGGGCGGTAGAGCGTCGCGGTGCACAGAAGCAGGATGGCGAACATGCGCGGTGAATCTTACCCGGCCGGGGCTCCCGAGGAGATAATACCCCTCTGCTGCTCTGCGGGGTCTCCGCATGATCACTATGGGGTGATAGTACAATGGTGCTCCTCGAGCTGTGTGGAGGCAGGAAGGAGCAAAGCTAGCTCTTTCCCTCTTGCTCTATGTCTAAAAACCTATCTAGGGCCGAACCCTTTGCATGGGTGCCCCGGGGGGTTTATATAGGCCTACCCAGGGGTACAAGGAATATCTGGTGGCGTGGCCCCAGTCGTCGATCTCTCTTGCAGCCGTCTTCTCCGCCCGACTTCACGGGGCCCGCCATTGGTTGGGATCCCATGAACAAGCTAATCTTGTCGGCACTCGATGGCCTTGAGCTCGATCGTGGGGTCGTGGGAGCAGTGCCGCCGCTGTCGGTGATCCTTGTTGCCACTCCCGTCAATCTGGTTTATGGCTTGTGGGGCCCTGGCGGGCGGCCGACTCGGGGTGGCCGACTCTGTAGGGCCGTCTTGGACTCTCGGCCGAGCTCTTCTATCTCAGCGGAGGGCCGGCGATCTCCGGGCGTCTGGCGCCGCCGTCGCGAATGCAGTGCTGCGTGCCTTGTGGCTGAGGTCGAGGTGGCATGGCAGCAGATGCGCGCCTCACGGAGATCTCTGGTGGACGCGGCTCACTTGTAGCCATGCCCCCCCCCCGTGGTCGAGGGGACAGCCACGACGGGCTGTACCTGCGTTGGCTTCGTGGAAGGTCGCGGGCCGACTCTCGAGTCGGCCCCTTGAGAGGTCGCAAGCCGCGAGTCGGCTTGGTGCAGGTCGCCGTCTGGGGACTCGGTTTCTTCGAAGGTCGCCATCTAGGACTCGGCCTTCTCGAAGGTCGCCCTGCTGGGACTCGGCTGAGGGGCGCGGCCTGCCCCGATGTCTTGAAAGATCTTGGGTCCTGGGTCTGCCTACCCATGGCCCATTACTCCAACACATTCCTTTCCTCTTTGAACCACGTCTTAGATTCAGGCTATACAACTTTACCCAGTACTTTCCCCCCTTCCTTTCCTTTTTGAACCACGTCCTAGATTCATGCTATACAACTTTCCCCACTACTTTCCACCATTCCTTTCCTATTTGAACCACGTCCTAGATTCATCTATACAACTTTACCCACTACTTTCCTGTTTGATGCAACACCTAGATTCAAGTGCAAAAGCGGAAAAGGCCCACATGCAGCTAGAGCAATGCATGTGGAATAAGTAAATTATACCTTAAGGTTCTTGGGGTGTGGTTCGGTGGGATACCGAAGGTCGTTCGGCCCACACTATGTACGGCGGTGAAGAAGAAGGGGTCGGATGCCCTCCCTCCCTCGCTGAAGCGACAACATTAAGCCTTCTTCCCTTCCCAGCTGACGGATCCTGCCGGCTCTTTGACCAGTAGTGAGGGGAGAGAGAGAGGCCAACGAAGTCTTGTTTAGATCTGGAGAGGGTGAGAGAGTGTGAAGAGAGCAACTACAAGCACTGAGGCTCCAGCGTGCATATATATACTGAAGAGAGAGTATGAAGAGTGCAAACCCTAGAAAACAAGTGCCGAGGCTACAACGTATACGTGATGAGGTGATTATATGGTCACTATGAGATTGTATAGGTCCGTATCCATCCATTTTGACCAGTCAAAGAATCCTCCTGGCACCGCCCCAGATCACTTTCTCTCTCTGTCATGCGGGGCCTACCTATCATTGGGTGGAAGAAAGAAGTCGAACAAAAACAAAATTATGCTCAAGTGTAGGTATCGAACCCGAGACCTCAAGTTTGATGAGCGAACAGGCTAACCAGCTACACCACCCTCCCGTTATGTTCAACGAGAGGAAAATAACCTTTTATACATTCCTGCATTCGTGTGTGTCACATCCCTAGTTCTGGTAATGTCTAGTGCTAGCATCTAGTGTTGCATCATGCTTAATTTTCCCAGAAAGTTGAAATGGGGATGACAGAAACCCCTAGCACCACCTAACTCAACTAGGGTTACTAAAATAATTTTTTCAATGAACCTGAAATGCCTTTCTAAAATGTTCATCTTCTTTGCCTATGTCTAGAACCTCTGACAAAAATGGTGCACACTTTTCTAGGACAACATAAGGTCACTGAACTAAATCATATTCTATTTGCATTTGGGCATTTAAATGCTATAAAATATTTTAAATGTCCAAATAATCATAAACTAAAATGTTTACTATTGGATATATTCCAAACAATGGCCTTGAGCAGTATCATGATTTTTGAATGTGTTTTGGTATTTCAAATAAAGACAAACAGTTGCAGAATAAAAGAAAAACAGAAAGAATTAGACAAGAGAGAGAGAGAAGGACTCACCTTCGCCACTTACCTGGCCTGGCACTGTAGCGGCCCAACTCTATTGGCCCAGCCCATAAGGGGCATCGGGGTCTTCTTCCACCTCTGCCAGTAGGCAGAGGCGTGTCGCCCACGCACGGCCGAGGCGTCCACCTCCTCCCTGCCTGCCTGCGTGCACCCCCGACGCCCTCAACGCGCCATGCACTCCCCCCCTCGACCCTCTCTACCTCTCCCCTCACTCTGGATCTCTCTCCCTCTCCTCTAGCTCCCTCCCTGCAGCACACCCGAGCGCCGCTGTCGCCGTCGCTTGCTGCTGCCGCGGCCAGTGCCACTTCCTCGCCTCCCCAACACGTCCACCATGTTCGACTCCGTCGCCTATGCCTTCCTCGCCAAGTCAGTCGACACCGGAAGCCCCTAGACGCCGCCAGCACCTCCGTTTAACTCGTCAGCCACTGAAGATCGTCGGCGTCGATTTGGAGCCGTTCCTGCTTCCCCGAGCACGCCGTCTGCTCCATTGGAACCCTCGTGAGCTCCCCTTGCTCCTCCCCCTAACCTCTTTGCCTCGCTCATCCTCTAGATATGATTCTCGCTGGAGTCATGGCCTTCCGCCCACCGGTCATGTCGCCACCGCGGCCACGGTCACCAACGTGCTTAGAACCTATTCACGCACCCATAGCCACCGCGCCTGTGCACGGGGGAGACGGCGTACTAAGCAAGCTTCTCCTTGTTCTGTGAGTTGATGGGATTCTTCAGTATATATATCCTTGCCTCTAAGGTAGGCCCTGCATGGTTTGCGTCTTTTTTAACATAACGCGTCAAGTCGCAATTTTTTTGTTCACCCGTGGTAGACGATCCTCCATCAAGTGGACAACCAGTACACGTGTCAAATTACCACGTGGACTTCCTTTTCATACAGAAATGAGCTCCACCATGTACCCGCGCGGGTGTGGTTGGGAAAGAGATGGGAGTACGTGCGCCGTGCGTGCACCTCTTCTCTTTGTGCACGTCCCCGACCTACGTGGGTGTGTGTGAGAGAGATACAAACCTAGACAGATGGCGTGTGCGTTCGTGAGTGTTTTTGTTTGGGGGGGTGTGATTTCGTGAATGTATTTGTGGGGATATGTGTCGATGACATCTCAAACAAAATTTTGCATGCAATGTGTGTGAAATAGAGGCCTATCCATATCATATATAGAGGGCTAAGAGGGGACGATCCACGAGAAGAGAGGGAGGGGTCATAGATATCGATAGAGTCGAAGAGAGGATCAAGTGGGTGGGTGCGAGATCGATGAAGACAGCCATAGAAATTGTGTGTGTGCAAGTCAAAGATATAGGGCGACTGACCTACCAGAACGTCAAAGGGCACAGGACAAGTTTGTGTGTGGCAGGGAGACATGACTAGATCACTCGATGTACCGGTGTGTGGGGGGAGGGGGAGGCAGAGGCCAAACTAGAGAGGTAGAATGACTTGTACATGTGTTGAGAAGGAGAGACCCAACTATGTCTTGAGGGAGATCGGTCAACATCCATACATAACTGAAGGAAGGGAAATAGGATGGGACAGAGAGAGAGAGAGAGAGAGAGAGGGGGGGGTAGAGTGCTAGATGGGTGATGGAGTTACTTCTCGAAGATGGTGGGAGAGGCCTACTAGAAAAACTGAGGGTAGAACTTCAATATTATCAATAAGAGTGGGGATGTGTTTCTGTGTGTGCCTGTGCGTGATAGATCTGTCGGGATGCGTGCAAGGATGATGAAGGGGAACCATGTGTTTGGTAAGCGAACCTAACTAGATCAGTAGATCAATTGTTGTTTGTCGGAGGAAGGGAGAGACATAACTAGGAGGTATATTGATCGACGCGTGGGGAAAATGAGTTATAAGGACCTAGCTAGCTATATGTATAGCGGGAGATTGATCGGTGTACATCCATTTGTTAGAGGCAAATAAGGCCCAGTGAGATGGATAGATAGAGAGAATGGAGCTAGGAGGTGGGAGCTACTATCTTGATAGGGGGAGGAGTGTGCGGTTGTGAGATCGATGAAAAGAGGGGCGAGAGTTTACATGTTTGTGGGACCGTATGAGAGACACGAGGCATGGACACATAAAGGAGGAGATGGAAGGCGTGTGTATGTTGTGGCAGACATCGCTGGAGAGGTTTATCGATCGGTGTGTGTTGGAAAGGAGTTGTGGAGACTGTGGGAGAACGACCTAAAGAAAAAAATGAACGTGCGTGATGGATAGAATAGTGAGGGATGGGGAGGGCGAGGAGGGCGTGTGCATGCACCAGAGAAAGTTAGTGCTAGCTACAAAGGTTAGAGGATTGTGTGGGTGTAAGAGACTAACAAAGATCGTAATTTGATATGAAAGTGGATTCATATATTTGAATAGGAGATCATAGTGTTATAAACATATGCATAGATGAATATAGCGGTGATACGCGTGTGGTGGTTTTGCACATGTTATACCATAATGTGATAATGCATGGCGTTTGCAACTCATAGCTAAATGTCGAACAATCTAAACCATACTATACATCGAACAATCTCAAATTTTATTTGAATTTGTGATAATGTGTGGCGGTTGCAGCTTACAACTAAATATCGAAAAATCTAAACAATACTCCCTCCGTTCCTTGATATAAGGTGTATAGATTTTTGAGAAAAAGTCTGCAATATAAGGTGTATTGTGTCGCACCACTCGTTTGGATAACTTTTTTGGGATTTTATTACATTTCCTTATACTAGGCAAGCTCCTCTATTTTTTCATGCCAATTAGTCAGGTGTAATCCAGCCCAAAATTTGTGAAATTTTCCCTCCACGTCTGTTCTTTAATTTCCGCGCCAAAAACTATACACCCTATATTTAGGAACAGAGGGAGTACTATATATCAAACAATCTCACATTTTATTTGAATTTGTGGTAATGTGTGGTGTTTGCAACTCACATCTATATACTTGTAGGCGTAGGGGGCGGGGCACCATACATTATGTGACAAACACACTATACATAAAAGACATGGTTTAGATAATGAAGATCTAGCTAGAGCTTGAAATGTACTATGATTTGAAATCAACATAAAGTGGATTCAAAAAATCGAGTTCGAGTTCATATAGTACACATAGTTCATATCTAACTCGAGAGTAATCATGTGGTGTGCTGTGAAGATAATACACAAACGATGGTTTAACTTGACTATAATGATGATTGTAGATCTTATTAAAATAGAGAAACGAATTCAAATGGTTTGATTCACAACAATCATTATTGTAGATCTTATTCAAATAGAGAAACAAATTCAAATTTAGTTCATATTGAAGCGGTAGTATATACGTTTGGAATGCACTAAAACGTTCATTTGAGTAGCAGGTTGCATCCATTATACACATAGCAAAATATTTTGATTGAACATAACACGAATTCAAAGTTTTGAATGACATTTGTAGTGCGAATTGATTTGGTACAGTACATGGGACAATACTCTCTTGTGTGCTGCGAATTGATTTCTTTTTGTTTTTTCGTCGACGAAAGTGCGAATTTATTTGGTACAGTACACGTTAGGCTTGTCCGGAAATTTCAACCTGCCTTGTTACCCCGAAATAATTAAGATATATCTTTGTCTTGTTGTGCTCCGACAACTCCCTCGATCTCAACCCGCGCCTTGTTATTCCAAAATTACAACGCGCGTGAAAACTCCCACCTCCTGTGGAATCCCGACACGTGAAATGCCCGTGATACCCCTGAACCGAAAGAACCACCTAGCTCAAATCGGTGGGGGTACTTTCATAACTTACCCCACATTTCGGACAAGCGCATCCCTAAGCCATGGTTCCCCACTCCCATCCCATCCGCCCACCCATTCATACACCGAGGCCGCGAAAACCTGCGAAGCCCCACACCCTCTTCCGTCCGCCACCCAGCTGGAGCCTCTTCTCCAACGACGTCGTCCACAGCAACACCTCGACGTCCCTCATCCATCATGCCGGATGAGGATCCATCGTCGATCTCGTCGTCCCGCCGGTTCAGCCACCCTGTCCTCCACCTCCAAGGAACTGCCCCGACGTTACCCTCATCTTTCGCGCCACCTCCATTCCCACACCGCTGTCTTCACCTGCACCACTGAAAGAGCAGCATCATCGTGGTTCCTTGGATGAAGCTACGGCCTAATCGGCGCCACCAAAGAGGTTGTACACTAATCGCCATATTTTCTTCTTGATTCGGTCTCACGGTGCTGCCGGCGCTCGGTCCCCAGCTGACACGGTGCGGCTCCATCCACGGCGGCATCGCCAGACACTTCCTCCATGGCGTCACTTCCTCGGCAGCGACGTCCACATCAGTAGGAGCTTCTGCTGCTTTATCTCTCACTCGCGCTGCTGCTCTGCTCTTGCTCTCGGTCCCCTGCCTAGTCTGCTCTTACTCGCGCTGCTGCTCTCGCTCATGCTCTTGCTTGCGATGCTGCTCCAATTTAGCTACACTTTAGTCGACTGGATCGACCTTTGGGTCAGTCGATTTTCACGGGGTGGGGGGAGGGCTCACCAGAGTTAAGGAAGAACCAACCGCAGCGGGGAGGGGGGCTCACCGGAGAGGTACTCCACTATTTATCTTAGGGTTCAGGGTGGGGGCAATGGTCGCCGGCGGTGGTGGGGCGGTGGCGTGGGGATCACCGGAGAAAAAGCTCGGCACGGGGGGCCTAGAGGGATGGCCGGGGCGGCGGCAGACCGGCGGTGGGGAGTGGTTTCGGGGCAGACGGGGCGGCTCTTGCTATTGTTCTTGCTCTTGCTCACGATGCTGCTCTCGCTCTTGCTCTTGCTTGTGATGCTACACGACCAGCTGCCCCGGCTCTCGCACGCACTGCTGCTGCTACTGCTTTTCTGCTACTAGTGCGTTCAGTTTTGACAGTAAAATTCAGTATCGATAGCAAAATTCAGTTTCGATAGTTAAGTTCAGTTTTGACAGTTAAATTCAGTTTCGACAATTAAGTTCAGAGATGAGCGGATGATGTATTTTACATCTAGCACTTTGTGGTTATGTATTTTACATCATCTATTGGAGATGCTATTAGAATTCCACTCATGTTAACATTGTCTCTCCTGTCCTGCTTCAGCCTCGACGTCGTACAACTCACCAGAGCTGCTCCAACGACGAAACCATCCATCACAGCAGAGCAGTACCCCGGGTTCCATCTCAAGATGCCTAAGATCTTATTCCCCTCCTCCGACAGCTAAGGTAGCCGGATCATCCTCACCGACCAACCCAATCATGCCGAGATCGACATGTCTTCGCCAAAGAGGTTGTACACTTGTTGCATCTCTTTTTTACTCTACATGTTATATATAATGTCCACTGAGCACACGCAGTAACGTGAAATATGATTAGTTTCTCCTACTATATGACACGAAGTGAGGTACCAGGCAACTTAGCTATCCGTGATGGACTCTCTTGAACGCCATCATTATTTATCTCTGCGCGTTTGAGCTGTGCATTTGTCGATGGGCCTGGGAGTTGAGCTAGTAGGGCAGTGGCCTGGGTCCAAAGTAGTAGAAGTAGCACAAAAACATTTTTGGAGTGTAGGCTTTTCCTTGCTCAAGCCTGCCTACTAGAATTTCCAGTGCTTGAAAGGAAAAGTGAAGGAAAAACATAGGAATTGGAAAGTTTCCTATGGTACTACTATTCATGCATTTGGTTCAATGGAATGGAGCAAAGGAAAACTGTAGGATTTGTTCCTTTAGTGTCTCCTTGAAAGAAAAACCGTAGGAATTTTAATATCCACTTGTCCTCCTTTTCAAATTCCTATTCATGAAGCACAAGACTAAGAGATAGTAGCGTAGTAGCATTACAACCGTACGTTTTCTTTTGGTTCGACTTAATCTCACCATGCTTCTTTGCATCATGTGATCTTCCAATTCTTGTGAAACAAACACCCAGATTGGCAAAAATCATGTGTTTTTAAATTCTCTGTTTTTGCACGTGCATTCCTATCCCATTACTGTGTATTTCCTATCCCTGCGTTGTTAGAATCATCCAATTCAAATGAGCCCTTACAGAATTACTTCTTTTACAGATAGTTGTCAAAGAAAACCTTGTGTGGTTTGTCCCGCTCCTGCTGTGTCGTTGTCCACCCCAGCTCAGCTGCTCCAATGAAAGAAGGGTCCAGTACAGTAGGGATCCGGCCTCCAGACTATCTTTCGACGCCTCAGATCTTCTTCCCCGCCACCAGCAGCCATGACAACTGCATTACCATCATCAACCAAGCAGATGACCTCGAGTACTACACGGGTCCGCAAGAGAGGTCGCACTCTTTCGTGTCTGCTTAAATTATGCATCGCTTAATATTACATGCTACTTTATCGTCCTGTTCACCGAGTAGACTCTGAGTCAGCTCCAAACGAATGGTCAAACTTGAGTTTTTAAATGCTTGTGGGCTACATATCGGGGCCGCAATCAATATTATCTATCTACTATCTGCTTAATCTTTGGTGTCTACTATGAGTTTCATGTTGGGTGGGAAACAAACAGTAAAGAAGGCATTATCTATATTTTTTAAATGAAGCCATTATCTACCTGCTATCATTGGTTTTGGGTCTATCCACAAGTTCCTACCATCACTCTGGATTTCTGCATGCACTCCTTACATAATCTCACTATGTTTTATTCCTATGCATGTCAGTTATTGTACACAATGGAACTGAACATGTAGAGAAAAAGGGACGAGCCTTGCGTGGCAATAAAATTTCATGCAGACATTGCTCCATGGTAGGCGCAAAGGCAGCCCCCCTGCACCTATTCCGGATTGTAATCGAGAGGGAGATATTTGTTTCGAGAGGGATTCAGAAGGAGAAGACCACTCCTATTTAGCCTCTGAGGTATTCGCTCTAACTTGGCATGCTGATGTTGGTTATATCATGCATATGGTGCCTTGCATTGCTTACTTTATACATCAAATATGTCATCTACTTAGTTTAGCCATGCTTTTTCTGAATGCCATCTATTTAGTTTATTCATCATTTATGTGAATTATGCAACGCCATCTTGTTTAGCCAGACATCATATATGTGAATTTTGCAATGCCATCTTGCTTAGCCAGTCATCTTATATGGGAATTATATTAGGCCATCATTTTTTCCATTATGTATTACATTTGTCAACAATGTTAGTACATTCAACTACTCTTCGTGTGCATTAGCCATTTGACACGGTGATGGAAAATTTTGGAGTGAAAACAAGGTCTTCAGAGCAGACTATGCTATCTAACGAAGTGCATATCTCGATGGTTACGAATAGCTCCTCAGAAGAGGAATCAGAGACAGATGACCCGTCTTATCCCCCCCCCCCTCGAGGTGTATGCTCTAACTTGGCAGGGTTATGTTGCTCATATCGTGCGCATGGTGTCTTGCATTGCTATGTCATTTGATTAGTTTAGACATGCTTTGTGTGAATGCCATGTGTTTAGTTTCTAATTGCCATATATGTGAATTATGCATTGCCATCTTGTTGCAAGACATTATATATGTGAATTATGCATTGCTATCTTGTTGCAAAGGCATTATATATGTGAATTATGCAATGCGCTGCTGTTTAGCCAATCATCATGTATGTGAATTATATCATGCTATCTTTTTTTGTATTACGTGTTCCATTTGTCGACAACGTTTGTATATTCAACTACTCTTCCTGTGCATCAGCCATTTGAAACGGTGATGGAAGTATCTGGAGTGAAAACAAGGTATTCAGAGAAGACAATGCTACCTGCTGAAGCAGACATCTTGCTAGTTACAGAGAGCTCCTCAGAGGAGGATTCAGAGACTGATGACCAGTCCTATTTCCCCCCTGAGGTCTATGCTCAAACTTGGCAGGGATATATTACCCATGTCATGCATGTTATCTTGCATTGCTTAGTTTTTACATCATATATGGATTGACATCTGCTTAATTGCTTACTATATAAATCATATATTTGAATTATATCATGCCATCATGTTTACATACACAACATCTATCTCAATTATGGCATGGCAACCCATTTAATAAAGACATCATATAGCTATATCATCTCATCTTGTTTAGTGTTTATAGTCATCATATTTTGAATTATGTCATTCTATCCGTGAATTATATCATGCTATCATGTTTCCATAGGTGGCATGTATGTGAATTATGGCATGCCAACCTATTTAATAAACACATTATATAGTAATATCATGTCATCTTGTTTACATAGTCATCATACTGAGCTATGTCTTTCCATCTTTTTTAGTTAGCCATCATAATGTGAAATTGTGTCATGCTATTGTGTTTAGTTAGCCATCATATATGTGAAATTGTGTCATGCTATCCTGTTTGGTTAGACAACATAAATGTGAATTATTTCATGCCCTCTTTTATTCTCCACTATCCATTGCACCTGTCTATCATACAATGTCTGTACATTCAATTCCTTTTCTTGTTTATCAGCCATTTGAATTGGAGAGGGTGATGGCAGTATCTAAGGGTGTAACAACACGGTCTTCAGAAAAGATAGTGCTACCAATTGATGCAGATAGAACCACGGTTGTACTTGCCCAAGAACCAGCCCCACCACACATAACCCAGACTCTCGTAGATTGTACCCCTACCCAGTTGGACAGATAACCAGCTACACCCCTTCTAACCCCAACCCCAGCGGATAGTACCCCAGTTCCAGTTGACACAACATCGTCTCCACCACAGAGCACCCAAACACGAGCAGTTAGTAAGGGAACTGCAGTGCCCAAAGCACGAGGACCACCACTCCAAATCCCAACTCAACGCTTAAAGGAGAAGAAGAATTGTTCTCAGGTCAGGTTCTGTAGCTATGGTTCATACTTATTTGCTCTTGCATCACTGTATTTACTCATACCAACTGATTTAGCAAAATGAGTTTCAGATACAACATGGTAAACCTGTGATGTGTCTGCTTGTTTCTCTTTTAGAATGCGGACAAAATATTGGAGAACAATACCCCGTTATGCAATGGTAAAGGAAGTAATGCAGATAAGGTTCAAGATAGTAAAACGTCCCTATTGGTCTCCAAAAAAGCTGATAAAAACTATCTTGACGACAGTGAGAGAACCCAAAAGTCCTGTCATCATGTAGTGTTCGAGTTACTGGCCACTACTGCTGGCACAAGCTTTCGAACTCGCTACATGAATCAGTTCATCTTCTTGAGTCTCAACTTCAAGTTGAAAGACATCAATAAGGTGTGCTGCGACAGGAAGCTAAAGGACTAAGCATGTCCCTGCAGAATTCAGATGCATACTTTCTGGTGCAACAGCAAGCGCTGGAGGATTTAAGCGCCAAACAAGAGAATGTTAATAAGCTTGCTAAGCATCTTGCCAGAATTATGGGTACCCAGGATATTGCTTCTTGAGATCTTCTGAAGTGGTTTCAGTTCTGGACTTGTTTTGCTGCGGCGTTTATTTGCATTGGTCGCCAATTTTGACAACTAGTGTATATGATATGCTGCTTTCTTCCCTATATTTGCACTGGTGGCGAACTTTGATGCCCAGTGGATGTAATATGTGTAATAGCCGTGGATGTAATAAGTTGCTTGCTTATTTATTTCCTTGTTGTCTTGTTTATTTGTTTTCTTGTAGTCAATGCAGTTCTTTTTCCATGGTTTGCTAGTGGCCGCAATAACCTATTTTTTAAAACTAGGCCACAATAACCATGGGCTACATATTTACTGTAGTGACACTGGGCCTCCTACAGGCCACAGAAACAATGGGCCTTCTACGGGGCGTAAAAACAATGGGCCTTCTACGGGCCGTAGACAAAATGGGCCTTCTACGGGTCGTATCATCAATTGGCCTTCTACGGTCCGTATGATCGATTGGCCAAACATGGGCCAATAACAGACCTCATTATGGTTGTAAACGGGCTAGAGTCGGAATCGTCCGTTCGTGGGCCGACCATAATGGGTTGTTGTTAATCCGTCGTCTTTGATGATGCTATGAAAACGGCCCAACATATTAACGGGCAACAAATGGGCCGACTGTAACCATGGGCTGAATTTGGCCCACAAGCAGAAAATTACAGTAACGGGCCATAAGTAACCGGATGCTGGAAATGAGCCCAAGAATAAATGGGCCCTGAGAAGGCCGAAAGATAACATGGGCTGGAAACGGCCCAATGGAATAATGGGTCGTTAATGAGTATAAAGTGATACACTGTTCATTACGGGCCAGTTTCACCACAGGTCGTTAATGGTCCAAGAGTTACAAAGGGCCTCATATGGGCCGAAAGACATCATGGGCCATACATGGGCTGGAAGTTAAAACGCGCTGTAATCATATTGGACGGCCCAGATGATGCTACTGGGCCTAATTCGGATAGGTCATAACGGGCCCCGGGTTGGCGGGCTATAAATGGACTATATGCGAACAAGCCGTTAGCAGGCTTTCCGTGGGCCCGCCCGCCACCTTTTGACAAAGTCAAACAGGCCGGCCTTTTCACAGGAATGGGCCTCTGTTGGGCCGTGTCACGTGTCGACATATCATAGGCACCTTCAATCCAATGAGTGGATGACATTTGTCCCAGTGGTGAGCAGACACGTGTTTCCTCCAGCCAATGATGATTTTACACATGGGAAAATCCCCATTGGTCGGGGCCGTTAATGGGTTAGCAGATCCAAAACCAGACCCGATAGCTTAACGGCGAGCCATTATGGTGGATGCCACATGTCAGTCACCCTTGACGAAAGCACTTCTATGACGCGCGATTTATTGTCATGGAAGTGGACACTTCCATGATGATAATTTTGGTAATGTCATGGAACAGTTCTACGACAGCACAGGTATGACTATCTTGATTCTGTCATAAAATCGTCATGGATGTACATGCATGCAGAAAACGTGTCCTACTGTGACAACCATGTATCATCACCAAAGTGTATTTTTTTTGTAGTGTCTTCCCTCATTTGAAACAACTAATGTGAGTTAGATCCTTCTTGGCGGGTGTCGCAGGGTTGGAACGGTTCTGCCTGTTGCTTCCTCCATTCCCATTGCCATTCTTAGGACCACTATGGTTGTGTGAACTTCCTCCATTGTGCGTATGTCCTCCATGTTTACGGCCTCCATGGTTATGAGTATGTCCTCCTGAGAACGGGGAATAGAGGGGCTTCTGCTGAGCTCCAGAAGTGTACCTCCCCTGTCCATACTTCCTCTTGCGATTATCAATCTGTTGCTGCTTGCCTTCTATCATGAGGGCCCTGTCTACCAACTCCCAGTAGTTGTTGAAAGTTGCCACCATCAACTGCATGCTTAGCTCATCATTGAGTCCCTCTAGAAGCTTCTCCTGCTTCGCGGCATCTCTTGCCACATCATCTGAGGCATAGCGTGCTAACTTCCTGAACTCACCCACATACTGTCCCACTGTACGACTCCCTTGGCGTAAGTTGCAAAACTCGCGCTTCTTCAAACTCATTGCTCTAGCTGAGACATGTGCGGTGCGGAAGGCCTGCTGAAACTGATCCCATGTAACTGTAGCCATGGGATATGTGGTGGTGAAGTTCTCCCACCAAGATGATGCGGTTCCATCAAGCTGATGTGCAGCAAAGTGCACACTCTATGCATCTGTGCGTCCTGAAGTGGTCAGCTCTCTCCCAACCTTGCGGAGCCAATCGTCTGCAACAATCGGCTCAGTGCTGCTAGAGGCCACGGGCGGATTCAACCTCAGAAAACGGGCTAGATTGTCAACAAGGGGTGGTGGCGGTGGATTTTTTTGTTGTTGCCATGATTCTGGTTTTGATTCTGAACTAACATCTGCATCAAGGCATTCTGTTGCTGGATCAACTGGGTGACCTCCGGTGGAAACATGAATCCGGCGTCATGTCTCGGAGGCATCTGATGGGTTAGAAGGGGTGAGAAAATAGAATATGATAAGGTCTAAGAGAGATTTCACTACCCATATGCATATGATGCCAACACAATCAATTCACTTCATTCAATATCAAACAAGGTTGACAGAAACGGTCTAAACTATGATTACAAATCGATCGATACTAACTGCTTGGAAGAACACTACTAGTGACATGGTGGTCGTCTAGAAATTTTGATCGGTGGAAGACTCCATAATATCAACGCCAGCTTTGTCTTCATAATCATCATCACTATCATCATTTGCATCACTGTCCATGTTGGTGTCGTCCAATATTATGTAGTCCTCCGAACGGATCTCCACTTCAGGTTCTTGCTTCCGGTTCACCACGGGTATTCCTAGCTTCTTCTTCAGATCTTTATGCTTCTCCAATAGCACAATAATTTCTTGTTCATATCCATCACGTGTTGACTTGAGGTCCTCTTCTAGCTCGATATTCCTCTTCATCGGCTTCTTGGTCTTCTTCATGATAGAGCATATCTGGTTCTCATATCGACGAATGTGCGGATCGATCTCTTGAATGTATGATGCAATTGATCTATCCTTCCTGGTATGAATCATCTCCCATTGCTCGTCTCGGTCTCCACATATCTGATAGACGGTATCTTCAAGCTCCTTGTGGTACACCTCACAAATGCGTCCAAAAGTGATGTGGGCTGCCATGCTCTTTCCAAAATTCCAAGTTGGTGCATCCAGGGTAAAATCGGTGGGCTCTGTTGTTGGTGTAGAAGTCCTCCCAGGTACATGAACTTTGATCCTCCAACGCTCCTCTTCAGGTAAGGTTGTGGTGAAGGTTCCAGTGAAGCTTGATAGTATGATGTTTAGGTACTTAGTGACTTCCTTCAAGTGTCATCCAAAAGGGGTGTCGTCATCCGACTAAGTGAACTTGTTCCTGGGGTGTGCCATCTATAGAGTAGAAATAGAGGAGAATTAGAAATGAGCAAAAAAGAGTAATCCTGTGGCTTTTCCTAGTGGTCGCATCCTATAGTCAGTGTGTGCTCTAATACCATCTTGTAGCGACCACTATCCCAATGGACCAAAGTCTCAGTGCTTAAGTGTCATCCCTGGATCGGTATGCTGACACACACAGTACTCGAGGAATTATAACAGAGTTCAATACACACTTATTTCATCAAGGTCCTCAAAAATAGTATCTGTTACATAAATAAAATGGCTGAAGGCCATCTAAACTAAATAACTACGGAAGCTTCAATGGTAAATGAGTCCATCAACTTCAACGGCATAGCTGAGTGCATGACAACGACCTATGGCACCTTATTCTTCGTCGGTAAAGTCTGCAACATGAGACGTTGCAGCCCTGTAGGTCAGCACATGGATTATGCTGACGAAGTTACAGTGTAAAGCAATGAATGCAAGAACTATATCTACATGCATATTTGGCTGCTCGAGGCTCTAGGTTCAATGTTTTGCATAAAGCTAATTTTTCTCTACAACAAAGGAATAAATTTTATTTACTACAAAGTTATACCAATATTTGAGAAGGTTCCTCCAACTCAAATCCCAACATCAATCAAGTATCATCATTAAAACCCAATTCATTAATTAAAGAGTGACGAGATCAACAATAATATCCACTTCTAGATACTCAAAATGTCCTTAGCGGGGACACGGCTAACCATGATTAGTTTAGACACTCTGCATAAGTTGCGCACTTTTCCCCACAAGACTCGACCGCATCCTTGATCTGAAGATCGAGACATAGTCTTTCTAAAGCCTTAACTCTCTACTCTGGGTAGACCAGTACAGCTACTTTCCCCTACATCTGCTAGTCCACCTCTTCAAGAGCTCACGCAACTTACTCAACTATGATAGAGCCCATAAGGGCTTGTGGCTGCACATGGAAGTTTCTAGGCATGAAATATCATATGATCCCTTTGAGCCTGGATGGCAAACTGAGGAAAAATCACACGGGTACTCCGGGATTTCCCAAATGGGCAAGCACTGCTTTCTCCAGATGCCCCAACCAATCCACCTAGATGTGTATTAAAGTTGTCACCTTAATATGATCCAAAAATTATTATCTCTCACAACTTCCATGTACATCACGATCCAATCCCCGTCAACGAGCATGGCTAAGCAATAAATAATCATAACATATATTCCCAGGGTGATCAAAAGGTAATAGGTTCCTACCTCAAGTACTACAACCAAATCCACATGTTCCCAATCCTACTCATGCAAATATTTGAGGGGCAAAACTAATGCATAGTAAAAACTGGATATACAAGAGTATGATCAAAGTGTAACTTGCCTTGCTGACGATCAGAAAACTCTAGAGATTCGTAGTAACAAGTTTTGCACTCCAGAAAATCTAGCGTATACAAACAGTAAGATACATAAGCAATCAAGCAAACGATGTAAAGAGAAATCAAGAAAAGATCCAAATAAAACCCGACAACAAACAAACAACTAAACTAAACAGAAAACAAATTCTAACAACATTATTTTTATGTGGATTAGATATTAACAGTAGGTACATGTGATTATCTACGATTTGCAAAAAGAATCAACTCAAACGGAGTTACGAAACTCAAGATACAAACAAAACAATATTGAATACTAATATGAACTAAACTCAAATTTTAAATTTTCAAAATCATGTTCAAGTTGATTTACTGGAAAGAGGAGATCGGTACAAAGATTTACGCGTTGGCTTCATCTAATTTGGACAAACAAGCTAAAAGTTACGCTAGTTTGAAAATCAGGGGTTAAATTGTGATAAAACTATTCGCAGATAGGTCCCTGGCTGAAAATAAACAAAAAAAAAAAGAAAAAACTATCGGACGAACGTCCGCTAACAGAGACTAACGAACGAATTCATTCATTAACAGAACTAATCGGGTGAATGTTCACTATTTAATTGATCTAATAAAAATAAACCGGTCTATTCTAACTAAACTAAAACTTAAAAAATACCGAAGAATAACCGGCGAACCGGGACGGTTTTTAAACTGGTCCGGTCGAGGTGGTCAACAGCGAGGCGGGCGGTCGGCGGCAGGGCTCCGGCATCGGATGGCGAGGCGAGGCGGCGTCGACGACTAGCGGCGGTGATGGCGGCGATTTTGTGAGGAGGAAGGGCGGCGCAGGGTCGGCTTATAAAGGAGGTCGGGGGGTGTCCGACTTGGGCAGGGGGCAACCGGCAGCGATGGTGGCATGGACTACTAGCCGGATTACGGCTCGATTCTTGCGGCAGGGAAGGCGGTCGTGGTGGGCCTTGGCCTCGGCTTGGGTGGGCCGGCCCGATCAAGACGCATGATTTTTTTTAAACAACACCGCGAAGAAAAATCCTAATAAAATAAATTGAAATAACCTTAAATTCCATAAACAATTTTCACCATCCCTTCCTAATATTTGGGACAATGTGAACATTTTTCTGGACTAAATGCAGTTTTTGAAAATGCATATTTTCCCTAATTCAACCGATTAAAATTGCAAATAAAACTCAAATAAAATAATTTGACTTCCAAATTTCTTTTCCAACATTTCTCCTCTGTTTTGATGAAGTCCTTTTATCTTCTCTTTTTACTTTTATTATTTTGAAATAGTTGGAAAGAATTTGTTGAAATCAAATTGATCCATTTTTTAAATTTGAATAAATTCAAAAATGAAAATTTATGAATCCTCCAACTCTCTCGTTGGGTCCTTGAGTTGCTTAAGATTTCTTGGATCACAACCAAATAAAAACCAAAACAATAAAATATGAAATGCATATGAATGATCTATGTATAACATCCAAATTGAAAATTGGGATGTTACACATGGTTATAATTAACAGGAAGAACTTCCTGAATCCCCATGATTTCGTATATATGGAGGAAGATTCTGTATTGCTTTTAGTACTTATGAGAGATGTGCAACCGGTAGACAAACTTGAGCTATTTAAGCCTAACTTGAATAACATGTGAGCTTCGTTAGCACATGGAGAAAGAACTTGAAGTTCAGACGACATTTGGGACAAATGTATGAAATGTTCGAGATGATGGCGCATTGTCTACCAAATTTCCAAAGGGAGAAATTATATCACCTACCCGGGGAGATGATTGAGTATTGAATTTCTTATTTAAAAATAATGAAATTTGTGCGTAGTGCTAATATTGTTTGTTTTCGGGCACAACGAAGATAATGGTTTTGTGACCAGAAGGAATATAAAGAAAAGCATTCATGAAACTTCACTCACTTAATTGTGCTATTCCCACCTGTTGGTACTGAATTACAATGCACATATACAAATTCTAGTAAAGATAATTGTGTGTTGCCACAGAGTAGAAAAGTACATCAAAAGATGGTAGGTAAGCAATCATTATATTTCTTGCTTGCAGACTTTGATCATCATGATAAATATTGAGTTTGCACTCTCACTTTATTCCTCCCGTTGTCTCCTCACAACCCTGTGATAATCTTTCTCTCCACCACAGCCTCCGCTCTCAACCTAATGGAATGTGTTCAACTTTCCAACAAACTTGCATTTGGAAAAAGCTGGTGAAGCTACGGTCTGATTTCATTGTTTATGGCCCAACTCTACAGCGGATCCACCGCTTTTGTGATATTCTCATGAAAAAGAGAGAAATAGCATGAACAGAGATTTTAATTACTTTGAAATAACTTCAAATAGACATAATTATCTACGTGAACATTTACATACGATTGTTTTACATACGAATAATTTCAAGGAGACATAATTATCTATATGAGTGTTTACCCAAAGGGTCTTGGCCGTCGGTCAAGATACAACATAATACAAATTTATTTTAATGCTATGATGACATGTTCACCATTATACCAATTTATCCATTCATGTAACATCAAAATTTTGGTAGTTAATACTCTACTTAGAGAGAGAAGATTGGTATAAAAAAGATATATATACTCAGTGTTAGAGACATCCACAATGAGGAAAACCTTGGATGCCCTACCTTGACGACATTATAATTTTCCAGTATTGTAAATCTTCAGTAACCTAGTTCATGTTGTGGCTCCTACACTGGTCAAAGAAAAACAATAGATACATTATGTCTACACATGGATGAATAGGTCAATGCATCAATAATACTTTAAAACAATGTAAAAAAACAACACATGCAGATCCTAAAGATATGCCTTTTTTGGATGATGCCATGGTGGTACACCAATATTTAAAGAAAATGATTTATAATTAAAGTAGTATTTCCACCTTGTGCTCAGTCTGCCATACCAATATAAGGCAGACAACATAGCAGACAAAATACTTTAAATTGCATTGAATTGAAACGCATTGGACAAGATGATAATCACCAGTAATCTTTCATTTGATGTATAATCTAAATTGAATCTTTATATTTATTAGAAGATTATTAATAATATATAATATACATCAAGGAAGTACCAATCATATTATATGTAATTGGCATGTATTATCTACTTACCAGACCTCAGTCCTCAATATACATCAATCCCATTTGGAACAGTAAAATATGCCATTCAGAATTATATATTTGACTTTTCCATAGTTCAAACTGCCAAAAAATATTCACCACCATCATTTACCACTGCTTTAAAATAAAACACATACATAATGATCTAAGTGTATAGATGGTAGTATTCAATAGACCTGGCTGTACTGTTCAAGTGTTTCCAATAATACTAAATTTATGTATTGAAAAAGATTTAGCGATGATATATTCATGTGTTGAAGAAAAACTTAAAACTACGTGAAGGTAAAATCTGTGCAGGAGACCACAGATGTGCATGAACAGCTATCCATCATAACCCAGGAGTGGAGAGAATACAATATGGCACCTGCACATGGAGGAAGTGCTGCCTCCATGGCGACGAACTTGATGGGCAGGTCATGCTCGTGATCGAGGACATTACAGTGATAGAAGACTGTGTAGACTAAGAGAGCTGGTCGGGGGACATGGAGGTTGACCTCCGCCGCCTCGGACATGCCTGTTACATGCACACACTCACCCACGAACATCGTCGGCTCCGGTGCTTCTTTAGGCCATGGACATTGATGGTCACACCACATAATCCTTCGGTGCTGACGCGTCCTACCCATGCGGGAGAATTTAGACCAGGACTTGAGAAGAAACAGAGATTGAGAGAAAGAATGGATGCTTGTATTGATAATTTGTTCAGACTTATATACTATCTGAACATTCGGTTACAATGTCGGTTGTTACAATGTTTGTGTCCTTTGGAAGAGGCAAACTGCCTTTTCGGCATACATAGAGTTTGGACAACGCAGGTCTTCTAACTGCTAGTAGTTTAGCCAATAGATAAAGCTAAATGTCGGTTAGCCTAATACTAACGCTAACTACTCCTAACACCCCCCTTGTACAACGTTGTACTTTCTTCAATTGATAATCTTGAAATTCTTCATGTTTTGATGAGTGCTAGGATGTCTTTATAAAGTCTTGAGGTTATTCCCCGAAAATCCTATTGAAAAAATAAATAAGGAGAAAATGATATGACATATATGGACACTTGTGTTTATATGTCCCGTTAAAAGCCTTTTATGAGAAACCATCAAGGAAAAGTCAAAGGAGAAATAATACAATATATGCAATTTGATAGCATGTTATTATTTGGGAGTTTACTCCCCCTGAACTTTGCAAAAAATAATATTTTGTCATACCAATTCCGTGTAAATGACCATGAAACATCGGTTGTGACATTATGAGTAATCCGTAGGATTTTCATAGTATTCTATTTGCAAACTGTCCTCAGATTACTATAATTCGTGAGGATAGGTAAAAATATTGGCAATTTATTTTATGATATTGCTCTTTATATAACATGTAGGTATATATATTAACACAGGTGGTAGCACATTCATAAATGAAGTAAAATGATTCTAATGAATCTCGAACACATGATTTTGAGTATGGTTAATCATTATGTTCAGTTATGCATATTTGCAATGCTTTTAGGTAAAGCAACCATGTCAGGATGATAAATAGAAGTAGCTGTTAATGGCTATTTAGATGACTTCCATAAGAAAGCTATTCTAGCAATTCATCCATTGATATGGCATTGTTGGGATCAAATATCATTATATCATATAATGGTCACATCTTGATTTTCCTGATGGAATTCCCAGATCGATCAACCATATATCTTTTGTTGATTTTTGCACTCCCTAGGTATGATGGAGTTCTACCCTATCAGGGCAGTATGACCATACATGTCTTTTATTAGTATGATATATCCACACTGAACTTCTCATATATGTTTTGGATATATGTAGACTGATATGTATTCTTGAGAGAATGCTCAAATTGTAAACTCAAGCTAAATTTAGTCTAATCCAAATTTTCCGTCATTAGATGATTTTGTGTATGTTTAGTTCATCGATATAAACTAAGTGATATAAGGAAATAAAATTTGGGATTCCTTTCTTAACCACATAAACAATCATCATTATTTGAGTAGTCCTTTTAAAGAAGGAACTCATTTAGTCGGTAGTACCATATGATTTCCGACCATTTCAAGTCATAGAGTAACTTCTAAAGTTTTACACAAAACATGTTGCGGTTTGACTTTGGATTCGGAATTATAAGCCCTTGAGGGACTTCAATATAGATATCCGAAATGAGTGATTCATATGATTATGTAGTCACTGCATGGATAAAATTATTTGTACTGCCAATGGTATTTAGTATCGAAACATAATTCCACTCATACCAGGAGTGTATGTTACATCATTATTGATGTCGGGTCTCTACGTGAACCTTTTTGCTACAAGCCTCGCTTTCTCACCACCTCATTGATTTTGTTTATGAATGAGAAGGCAATTGTATTCCATGGAGGAAATACTCATAAGGAGTATGCATTACTGCGGTAAATACAAATCTTTTATTGAGCGAGTGCTTTTCTTCCTTAATTTGCTTCCTTTTATGTGAAGCAATTCGGATGCAAGAGGCACTCTACCATGGATTTTGGTTCAGGGCCCAAAAGGTTTTAGCAATTTTGCGAAGAAATATATGTCGACAAATGTAGTATTTTGTTATATGATTCTAGTGGAATCGATGAAATTTGTGCAAATGTATTTATACCTTTTAACTCATTGTGATTTGCTGCAACAATGGAGTCAAGGTGTTTCAATGTCCCAACATTAAAAATAGTGTGCACATCTATGCCGGGCTTTGGATGATGAGCATCCTATGAGGTGTCTTTCAACTTGATGTTGAATTGCATTTACAGACTGAGGATCTACTTTCCTCTGTTTCTGTGGAAGCATGTGAGAAATTATATCTCATGTAGTCAGATTTCTCCCCCTCTTGCTCTCATGTGGGGAGAATAGTGGTTTATTAGGTACCTCCACATTTCTGACATTTTACTACAAGAATATAAAATTTAATGACACCTCTGTCATCAGTAAATGTATGTGGCGGATTTGCAATGTGTTGCAAATATATGATTCTCTGAACTTCTAGTTCAGATTCTTAAGTACGTGGACATAGGGAATGAATCTTAATGACTTATTTCTTGGCATTCTTTGTGGTACTAATCTCCCCCTAATGCCAGAAAATGTCCTTATTGTTGATGCGTCAACGTACGGGCTGATAATAACTCCCCTATTTGGGGCTCAATTTATTTATGATTGACGGATAAATAGTTATTCCTCACATAGATCCCTAATTTTTTGTGAGGGCCCACTTGAAGGAAATATGCCCTAGAGGCAATAATAAAGTTATTATTTATTTCCTTATTACATGATAAATGTTTATTATTCATGCTAGAATTGTATTAACCGGAAACATAATACATGTGTGAATACATAGACAAATAGAGTGTCACTAGTATGCCTCTACCAGACTAGCTTGTTAATCAAAGATGGTTAAGTTTCCTAACCATAGACAAAGGAGTTGTCATTTGATTAACAAGGTCACATCATTAGTTGAATGATCGATTGACATGACCCATTCCATTAGCTTAGCACCGATCGCTTAGTATGTTGCTATTGCTTTTATCCATGACTTATACATGTTCCTATAACTATGAGATTATGCAACTCCGTTTACGGAGGAACACTTTGGTACTACCAAACGTCACAACGTAATCGGGTGATTATAAAGGAGTACTACAGTGTCTCCAAAGGCGATGTTGGGTTGGCGATTTCGAGATTAGGATTTGTCACTCCGATTGTCGGAGAGGTATCTCTGGGCCCTCTCGGTAATGCACATCACTTAAGCCTTGCAAGCATTACAACTAATGAGTTAGTTGCGAGATGATGTATTACGGAACGAGTAAAGAGACTTGACGGTAACGAGATTGAACTAGGTATTGGATACCGACGATCGAATCTCGGGCAAGTGACATGCCGATGACAAAGGGAACAAACGTATATTGTTATGCGGTCTGACCGATAAAGATCTTCGTAGAATATGTAGGAGCCAATATGGGCATCCAGGTCCCGCTATTGGTTATTGATCGGAGACGTGTCTCGGTCATGTCTACATTGTTCTCGAACCGTAGGGTCCGCACGCTTAAGGTTTCGATGACGGTTATATTATGAGTTTGTGTTTTTTGATGTACCGAAGGAGTTCGAGTCCGGATGTGATCACGGACACGACGAGGAGTCTCGGAATGGTCGATACGTAAAGATTGATATATTGGACAGCTATGTTCGGACATCGGAATGGTTCCGAGTGGTTTGGATAATCTGAGTGCCGAGGGTTACTGGAACCCCGGGAAGTAATGGGCCTTAATGGGCCATGAGGGGAGAGAGGGCTGCGCCAGAGGTGGCGCCCACCCCATGAGGAATCTGAATTGACAGGAGGAGGCGTGGCCCCCTTCCCTCTCCCTCTCCTCTCCTTCCTTCCCCTTCCCCACCTAGTTGGACTAGGAAAGGGAGTCCTACTCCCACTAGGAGGAGGACTCCTCCCCTGGCGCGCCTCTAGGACCGCCGGCCCTCCCTTGCTCCTTTATATACGGGCGGGGCACCCTAAGACACACAAGTTGATCCTTGAGATCGTTCCTTAGCCGTGTGCGGTGCCCCTCCACCATATTCCACCTCGGTCATATCGTAGCGGTGCTTAGGCGAAGCCTGCGTCGATAGAACATCAAGATCGCCACCACGCCGTCGTCTCGACAAAACTCTCTCCCGGAGCTTTGCTGGATCGGAGCCCGAGGAGCGCCACCGAGCTGTACGTGTGTCAAGAACTCGAGGCGCCGAGTAACGGCGCTGAATCGGTTGGATCGCGAGGAGAACGTGACGACTACTTCCTCTACGCCAGATCGCTTCCGCTTCGGTCTACAAGGGTATGTAGACAACACTCTCCCCTCTCGTTTCTATGCATCACCATGATCTTGCGTGTGCGTAGGAAATTTTTTGAAATTACTACGTTCCCCAACACCACTGATGTACGCTGGAGTGGTGATTCGGTATGTAATCGAATTGTCGCAGATGGGAAATACTTTTTTGGTTCCCACGTACTTACTACAAGGGGAAAGTAGTATGCTATGAAGTTGGTATGATTTAGATCATACTTACGGCGTCTAAGTCCGTATGTATCCAGCAAGAGGCTGGTAAATTAAAATTCTATAAGAGTGGTCATGTAATTTATATCAATATCTTTGTGAAGATTTCTAACTAAACCATTCTAGGTATGTACATAAATTACTAACAATTCTATTGAAATGAGTTCAACAATGTTGTCCATATCCTGTCTGTAGGATAATTTTCTCTTGCTTTAATAAGCTTATAAATTAATTTCATGAGATCATGCTTGGTAGTGTGTGATAAGAGACACACTTGAAATCATTTTATAAATGTTTCTATGAGTACCACGAAGTATCTTAATAAACCCAAATAATGGTTGAGTCCATATATATATTTTGAATGTGTTCAATGAAGAATGAGTGGCTCAATTGGAATTTTAAGGTGAGAGGGCCTTAAAAATTATTTCCCCTTTGGCGCATGCGGTGCATATAAAATCTAAGGATTTGAGGAATTTTATAACTTGGTAAATTATGACCAAAAGAATTGTCAATAATTTTCTAATCATCCCCAAACTAGGATGTATAGGGCTATCAAGCCAACTTAATGTATTAAAATGTATAAAGTTATTGTGTACGCAACAATAGTTAGTATGAATTGGTCATACATCCAAAATTTATCAAATATCATGTCCACAAAATGGGATATTGGAAATAGCACTACATGTAGTAGTACAAGTTTAGGCTAAATATATTTTGGGAATAATTCGGAGATTACATGAGGTCTCCAATATTACTGAAAATTTTATTACGCAAACATATCATCGGTGCAAAGGAATTCACCATCATTTTATTGCACTAGATATTGGTTCTCATTTTGATGAATATTTGAGAACAATCATTAACCAGAATAGTTTGTGGTTATAAGTTTGCTAATTTTCAAATTTATCCCAATGAACTTATTAGCCTTTTTAATAAATCCATGGTGTGGTTTGACCATATGTTTATGGGTTTGGTAATCATAGGTACGATATTTGTATAACCACACATTTGAGAAACTTGAGAGTTGTCTTTGTGATCGTCTGAAAATGATCTATTCCCTAATAAGAGGTAATGTTGTATTTGGTTGTCTTTTAGCCCCCAAGTACTTTGAATTCAACGTGGTAATATTTCATCGCCACTGACTTGCATAGTATTGAGTACCAGCAAGATTTTCAAATGATGGTATCACACCTGTGGGGTGAGTCTGATGATTTTAAGAAATTCCATGTTTCTTCATCATGGAAAATGGTAGTACCATCATAAGAGGATGTAAAGTGTACTAATGGCTTTTCAACCGGATCTCCATATGACAATGTTTAATCACAAAATCTCAACTTGAAGTTGATTTTCTGAGTAACAGAATTATAAGCTACGATGGACTTAAGGTCTTGAAAAATTAGTCGGTGATCATTACGAATGTGCTCATGGCAACATGTTTCTCTTAAGGGAATACTCGAGGTGAATGAATATTCATCCATTATGTAATTAGTTTGAGAACTAAGTGAAGTTGATGACATATAAAATGCAATATGTACATACTTAGCTATTAAGAGAATAGCAACGCCATCTTTTGAATGTGGCATTAGAGTGGCAATAAGGCCATAGATGGATACAATGACTGATGCCCATGACCCATCTTAAAATAATTACTCCCACCTAATGTAACATGCATTTGAAAATGTCAGCCATGTGTTACATGAAATGCTCATGCACTATTTAATTTACTTCTTGGAGTAAAAGACATATATGGATGAAATTATTTGTTTGAGGACATTCATGGCTAAGGTGATCCTTGGTGAGCCTAGGTGTATCAGTCAATACAACGCATGTGATGAAATTGTTGTTAATATTTTGGTCTTCAATCTTGAGGAAGTGTGTGACTTTAGAGTCACTACCAACACATATAGTCTTTGCATCTTTAACATTGGTTAGTTACTATGAAAGTATAACCATAATATGATGTGGACCTTGCAAAAATGTTGAGACACTCAATCGTTGCCATAAATTATGGTATCCATCTGCTTGGATGGATGACACTATACTTAGAAATAGTGACATAGGATCCATTGCCATGTATTTTACCAACGTAATAGAAGGTAATCATCAGAGTATGCAAAAATTTGCGTAATTTTCTATGAATTATTCAAGCCAAGTGAGGCTTGAATAGTTAATATTAGCACAAAAATACAATTTTAGTGAATAACAACAAATGCTTCAGAGGAGCAAATTTTATATATGTAGCTGATGCTATCGGGGTCATATGTGTATACCACAAATTATATAGGAGTAGATAACACTTTGAAGAGAATCATCGGATACGGTGTAGATGTCACAATACTGATGAATAATCTGCAAATGGTGCAGTAGATGCCACTAGTACCTTGCGATCCACAAATATAATTTGGGCTACTCATTTTAAGCATGACACTTTATAATTCTTATTTCAATTTCATTAAAATTTGCAAGAAAATTATGTTTATATTGCAAAATCTATCATAGTTGTTGTCATAAATCGCATGTAAAGACATGCATGATGTCTTAAATTCCGAAGGAAGTGGGTTTATGCAAAATATATGATGCTATGAGGTCTTCAAATAGCAATTTTACATGTTGTAAAATGACACGTATTTATATTTTATGCAATTTAGGAATGCATTGGCTCTAAAGCCAATGACTTAAAATGTATATATGATAACAACCAGAAGGTTAAAGCGCTAAAAATAATTAAGCTAAGGGCTAAGCTGCAAAATCCAAATGGCCTGATGGCAAGGTTGTAGTAAATTAAAGTAAGACAGAGGTCTGAACAGACTTATACTTGATTAGCATATAATCCTCGGACTGTTTTGCATACTGAAACAAGCCAGAGGACTTGAGTGAGAAATATAGGTCCTTTCTGTTAGTAGATAAAATAGGAACGACCAAAATGCAAAGGAAACCGATAACAGCCGAACGCTTGGTCTGGGAGGCACCAGTCTGAATGATCGAACGATTTTGTTCGGTGCAAACAACCCCTCAGCCCGAACGCCTGCCAGACAGGCCCAATAGCTTCCTGGGCCAAACAAAAAGGACCGTACGCCCGAACACCATCACTTTAGGCCTTTTTTGCGTTGAAATAAAAGGAAAATAAAACCCAGTTTACCCAAAAATTATTTTGACTAAGAAAGCCCACTTTGGGGTGTGAATAATAGTGGTCAGATTTGCCATACTCTAAAAACAAGATGCTACTAAAAAATCACTATGGGTTGAAGCCAAAAAATTTGCCATAATCTTTATAAGCAAAATTTGCGATGGTGAAAAAGAGATCTTTATTTGCAAATGGCAAAAAAGAAAAAAAATCATGGCAATGTTGCATCTCTACCATGATGGCAAGAAATGTGGATTAAAAAATTGTATGCTATTTTTACTATATAATTAAAGAGACAATAAAATGTGGATGAAAAATTGCCATCATGTGGCGTAGAAAAAAATGCACAATCTTTTCTTTAGTAGTAATTGCCATGTTTTGTAAAGTAAATGTACCATTGTCAATAGAAGCAAAAGTTACCATGAACGGTGGAAGAGGCAAAATTTGACGTGGATGTAAAGTATTTTTGCCATTGCAAAACTAAAAGTCAAACTTGCCATGCTCCAGAGAACTAAATGTGTAATGAGTGAAAAAAAGGTAAATTTGTCATGTATGTCACATAAAAATTGTCGTGGGAACAAAAGGCTAATTTTTCCATGTTAATAAAGGTAAATTAGCCATGGAAAAATAGAAAGTAAAACTTGCTATGACAATAGAAGTTAAATATTGCCATGGGGATTTTTAGGTAGAATTGTCATGTTAATAAGGGTCAATTTACCATCGACAAATAAAAAAAATAAAACTTGCCATGGCAATAAAAGTTAAATATTGCCATGGGGACGTAGGTAAAATTGTTGTGTTAATGAAGGTATATTAGCCATGGCAAATAAATAGCAAAACTTGCCATGGCAATAAAAGTTCAATATTGCCATGAGGATTTAGGTAAATTTACTATGTTAATAAAAAACTCAAATAAACAGTAAAACTTGCCATGACAATAAAAACTAAATATTGCCATGGAGACTTTGGTAAATTTGCCATGTTACTAAAAGGTAAATTTGCCATGGCAAATAAATAGTAAAACTTGCCATGGCAATAAAATATAAAAAATTTCCATGGGAGATGTTGGTAAATTCGCCATGTTAATGATGGTGAAATAATTAGTAAAACTTCCCATGGCAATATTTTCCTTTTTGTTTTGTTTTGGACAATTTAAGGAAATACCGCGACAATTTAAAACAATAAAAAGTTGCCATGGCAAGAAAGCAATGAATTTACCATGATCCGAGAACTCAAATTGCCATGATTCGGTAACTAAATTTGCCATCTTCAAGGAAGCAAATTTGCTATGATGCGTAAACTAAATTTGTCATCATTAATTTAACTAATTTTTTTATGCTTACATGGCAAGAAGTATAAGATTAGTTGCCATGGTAGAAAACAGTAAAATTGCGCCATGATCCAAATATCGAAAGTTGCCATGGCAAGAAAGCAACGAATTTTACATGATCCGAGAACTAAATTTGCCATGATTCGATAACTATATTTGCCATCTTCCAGGAAAATTTAAAAAAAAATATACAGTGAGACAGCAAATTTAAGAAAAAATGTATAGTACAGTACATGTTTAGTCCTGAAATGTTCTCTCTAAACGAAAAGCAAGCTTTGATTACTCCATATCCCTTTTCAGTTTAATTATCTCTATAGTTGTTCAACGAAGATGACCACAAACTCTAAAAGTACCTTTCCCCACAACAGAAATTCAGCGCACATAGCCGATCAAATCTAGCTGCGAATCATTTATTTTCTTCTTAAAAACTCATAGCGTATCACCACTACAACAAAATCTATGGACATACAATATGACATTCCGTCCTGGAACACTAGTATGCATCTCTGTTTTGTTCAAATCACAAAAAGCAAATGATTTTCAGTCAGTAGAGTGGTAACGAAAATACACAGAAAAAGTTGTTCTACGGAATCAATAACTCCTAGAAGCACTTGTTCTATTGGTTTCAGTTGACACATTCAAAACAAAATGGCCTAGTTCACCTCTGCCCAGCCGATTCACTTGTGATGTATGCATCGCTAGAACAGTAGAAATGGAACAATTCTGGGGCTGGGCATTACTACCTCCGTCCTGGTTTATAGGTCCCCTTTGTAATTTGTGCCAAATTTTGACTAAAAATTGAACTAACAAAATGTTAATGCATGTCAAGAAAAATTATCTCATTGAATTCGTATTTGAACATAGTTGTCAAAAATATAATGTTTGATGACATGCGTAAACATTTTGTTAGTTTAATAAAGATAAAAATTTGGCACAAAATACAGTGAGGACCAATAAACCCACCAAGCAAAGCTCTGGCTAGCACATCGACGCTGATCTCCAAGCACCCCGGCGGGAGCGGGGCAGCTCGCGTTCGTGACCACGTCGGGGAGCACAAATGCCTGGGTTGATCCGATGTTGGGACCGCTGGAGCTCCTCGGCGCCGCCGCCTGCCTCGTCTCCGTCTTGCAACGACTCCGGCGAGGACAGAGCAGGCCGCCCCATCTCCGCCGTGCGTCGTCCCGAGGCTGGTCCGGTGGCGCTCCTCCGCGCAGACGCCGGCCTCGTCTCCGCCGCAACTCCGGCTAGACAAAGTCCCGAGCAGGCGGACCGGCAGGCGAGGAAGGCTGCAGCGTCCCCAGCCGAACTTGGAGGGTTGGCGCTGGCTGCGCCTCGGCACCGACGAGGAGCCTCACGCCGAGCGGCAGCCGGCACCCCCACCCCCCTCCCTATCTGATCGATATCTCAGCCGGCCCACCTCGTCGCCGGCGCATGGCCGCCTCCTCCATGCCCCGCGGAGAAGTTTTGCTTGGGTATGGGGCTGCGAGGAGAGAGGAGTGGATAAGGTAGTGCGCACGTGGGTGGGGGATGGAAACGTTCGGGGGCGACGCTTGCTTTTCCGAACGAAAAGAGAGATGATGTCTATCCTGACATGCTTTAAGATCTGTGTTATCATCTAACGGTCAGAAGGGCGTTTGGGGCGAGATGCTAAAAAACGGCACGTTCGGGACTTATTGATTCCGAATGCAAATGTGCCGAAGGGATAAGGTTTTCCGATTTAATCTCCCGTGCGTGCGTGGTGGAGGAACCGCACATGCTTCCACCGCATGAGTTTACCTTATCTGTAGTTGTAGTTGGGAGACGAGAGGGCGTCATCGCGCAGGACGGAGCCGCCGCTCCAAGCGCTGGCCGTTGGCTGCGCCTGAGGACGCGCCGCCGGGTACCACGGTCGCTCGTGGAAACGACGAGGCCAAAACCACCGGAAGCCGAGACGTGTTGTCTGTGGTCTCCCGGAGCCGCCTTCGCCGTTGAGGCCGAAGGCGAGGGCTGTGCCGCTGGTGGACTCCGTCGTGGGCTGCTACGCTGATTTGAGCGGCCTTTGTGCGGGAGAGGTTGCGGACGCACTCTTCTCCGCGTTCGCTGTGTTAAGAGCCGCCTACATAAGCAGCAGCCGCGCCGCGGACGGGGACAGCCTCCGCCATGGCCGAAGGGACGTGCTCGGAGGAGCAGCGCCTGGGGTGCCGCCCGGCCTGGCGCCATAGGGAGTCGGGGCTGGTGGCGCCGCCGAGCGTCGGCAGACGCTGCGCATGTCGGTCGTGGGCCGTCGTCCCCACCACCGTTCACGGAACGAAGCTCCGACCGGTGCTGGTTGCTTTTCTTCTTCTCCCTGTTTTCTCTTGGCCTGATGCTCTCGACAGAGACAAAGTGCTGATAACGTGAGAAGAAACAGAGATTGAGAGAAAGAATGGATGCTTGTATTGATAATTTGTTCAGACTTATATACTATCTGAACAGTCAGTTACAATGTCGGTTGCTAGAGCATTACTAGTAGAACCCTCGAACCCTCAAACCTCTAAAAATAACTGTTTTTTTTTATAGTTTTTGTCGAAAAAAAGCCGTAGACTAGAACCCTTAACCCTTAAATCCTCAAATCTATAATCTATAATACCTAAATATTTGATCCCCACTACCTGATTTCTCTGCCCTGTGGTGCGTCCACGTCATCTTAATTCTTTTTGGCCGTTTGATCGATCATATGTGGCCATGATTTGCGACGATGAGTTGGCCCGGTGTTTGCTTCACGCCTCCACCCGTTCGCTTCTCCTTCCTTGACCCGCAGAAGCGGAAGCGGTGGTTTTTCTCCTACTGAAACGTCAACGAGGGAACCTCTCCTCATAATCTAATCGCCCCGACTCCCACCCGCATCTCTCTCCTCAAACGACACAAACTCCACGTGGTGATGGATGCAACTGAGCCCAGCCTCCTGTAGGGTTTGCGTCTGCCATCGGGATGAGAACCGGCGGCCATGGCGGCTTGCGGGGCAAAGGAAGGACTGGAAGACAATCGATCTGGAGGATGTGTGGGACTTTATGCAGAGGGGCGTCCACATGCTCATCAACATTCTCGATGGCCAGAGCCCGAGCACAACTTCGAGTACTATATGATGCATCTGAAGATTCTGAACATGTAAGTCGCCTTCATGCCCGCCTCCCTCCGTCCAGGCCTAGCCTAGGCCGATTCGATCCAATCCGGTGTTGATCTAGGGTTTCCAGCCCCTGTTTGTCCTTCGTCCCCGCCTCCCTCCATCCATGCCTAGCCCAGGCTGATTCGCTCCAATCCTAGATGTGTGTTTTCTTTACAGATTATCTCTTATTTGTGTGTGTGTGTTTGCCGGTGTTGTTGCTTTTCAGGTTCAATGAGCCAAGGCAAAGCTAATTGCCTTTCTTTTGCATTCGTGTTCCTTTTTATTGGGTACAGGTGGAGCGTGACATTGGGTTGTCTTGCTGGCTGTGAATGATTACATTCTCATCTTACTATGTACCAATACATAATCAGTTCCTCTCTTGAATTATTTTGTTCCTTGGGAATTTGAAACAAACCTTCCTATTAGGATTCCAGTATAGTATCTTCGGCGTTGCTACACAGACGACAACGCTGGACGATTTTCAGACGATGTAACACATCAAGCCGTTCACGAGGAGAGCTAAACTAAACAACGCCGTTCAATCCAACATCGTCCACCCTTCGGCCGGGATGCTGTCGTCCGCATAGTAATTTCGTAGTATCTTTTACGTAGTAGGTACAACCCGGTTAAATACCCCTTAATTTACAGAAGTGCATCAGTCAGTTTGCTTTTCACATGACAATGTGGTTTAGGTCAGTTTACTTACGCTTCATCTTGACACTACACACATACATAGTTCCTGATTGGATTCTTTCATCAGGCTTTTCATTTGTGCTATACTGCTATCCATTAGTACACATCTTAGTAATGTTAATTTGGTTGTTCTTGAGACTTGCAGGTTAGTGATGGCTGGCTTTCCTACATTTGTCGATTTTAAATTCAGTTAAACAAGGTGACCTTTCTCTACAAGTTTTTATCTACACTTCGAGACAAGTGGCATTCCTGCCACTTGTGTAATTCTTCTGAACCTTTAAGTTGTTATTATGTAGAAAGCCATCTTACTACTATCATCTTAAAAGCTCTTTTTTGTTCAAATGTGTTTCCAATGTTGCAGATAGTATGTATTTCAAAGACGTGTGCTTGCATGGGTTTGATACTTCCCTTTATACCCGATTGCATAGGAAAACAAGATCAAAGCATAATTCTACTTGGCATTGGTGGCTGGGGTCAACAGGTTCAGTGATTGTTCTTATACTTTTGGTATGCTCCGTTCAGTCCTCATTGCATGAATTTGTAGAAACAAGGATGTACGATGCAAGATGACTAAGAAAAGAAAATTGTGTTTTGTTCAGAACTTCAGGCTCTTCTGTAGTACTAGACTAAGTGGTACTTTTCCCCAGAAATTTTTATGGCTTTTGTAGCTGCAGAGAAACTGATAACTGGAGCTAGAAGATATGGACATGTCACATATCAGCCACATCGGGTGACCTCCAGAAGTTCCAATAATATTTACCTCTAGGGAGAGCCTGCTTTACTAAGTTTTTCGGCTCTTCCAAATTGTTAGACAAAGATTTTTGTCACAGTAATACAATGACAGTACTACATCTCTCTCAGTTTACAGGGCGTGCGCGTATCCCTATGTCGTCAATTTGACCAACCTAATACAAGTCATATATTACAAAAAATATACCAACATAAACTTCAGAGTTTCTACTTTCAAAAGGTATAATTTTTGTGTTATATAGTTTATATTAGGGTGATAAAATTGGCAACCTAGGTATACGCGTAGGACTTGAAAACTAAAACGGAGGTAGTAGTTCTGCAATAGTGCAATACTACCATTTTTCTCACTGACAGTGACAATATCTGAATGGTTAATCCTTTCACATCAATACAACTTTTAACATTCCTTTCTCAACTTTCTTGACTCAACATCTTTTTCTAAAAAAAGAAGTCTTTTTGTGCACAGTGTCTCTTTATTGACTCAAAATTCCAGGATATTTTTCTTGAGATTAAGTGTACTAATGCTCAAAACAATTAATTTTAGCATAAAGTCCCGCAGCAACGCGCGGGGCATCATCTAGTTTTTTTAAAGATCCAGCCCTCAAACCCTCTCCCAACCTTCAAAAGTAAGGACTGGGGAGCAAAACCTACCCAACCCTTATTTGGGGGTTATCCTTGCGCGGGAGGGAAAAATCCTCCCAACTCCCAGCCACGCGCTCACGATCACATGCTGCTAGTCGCCCCGTCACGGGCGGCCGCCCGTCGACCTCCAAGACCGCCGCGCCCGCCCGCCCTAGCCGTCGGCCTCCTCCTCCTCCTCCCGGCCATGGCGCATGGTCGCCCCGCCACCGACTGTCGCCATCCGTCCCGCTGTCCGCGCCGCCCACCGCCCCGGCTTCTACTCTCGCGCTGCCCGCCGCCCGGCCTCCCGCCCGCCTCTCCTCCTCCCGCCCCTCCCTGCGTGCCCTCGCCTCGACACCGCCCACCGCCTCGGCCGTGCCCGCCGCCGCCTCCCGCCTCCCGCCCGTGCCTCCGCCTCCGCCTCCCACCACTCTGGCCACTGCCCTCCGCCCGCGCCTGCCCCGCCCTCCGCCCTCCGCCCGTCGTGCACGAGGTGCTCGACGGTATGCCCGCAACGACAACGTCGTTCATGGGGAATATTCGGTCATAAGGGTTGGGTTTGAGGGTTCTAATCTTTGCTCTTGTTTTTCAACCCGTAAAAGTGCACAAAAAGATCATTTTTGACCCTTAAAACGCTAGTGAGGATTTGAGGGTTTGATGGTTCTACTAGTAATGCTCTTACAATGTTTCCGTCCTTTGGAAGAGGCAAACTGCCTGCTCGGCATACATAGCGTTTGGACAAGGCAGGTCTTCTAACTGCTAGTAGTTTAGGTGGTGTTTGGTTCTCTAGTCCTAGGACTTTTTTAGTTCCTAGGATTTTTTGAAAAAGACTTTCAAGGAGGTGCTTCTAAGGACTTTTAACAAAAAGTCTCAAAAACTGTCCCTCCCTGTTTGGTTTGCTAGGGACTTTTTCTAGTCACAACGTAAAAAAGTCCCTGGAACCAAACATCCCCTTAACCTACAGATAAAGCTAAATGCCGGTTAGCCTAATACTAACGCTAACTACTCCTAACAGAACTAACGGAAGCTTGCCAAGGAGGAGCGCCGGAGGATCATAGATGGCATCAGAAGGCATGGTGCAAGAAAATGAAAACCAGGAAAGCTGTGAATCTGCTATGGCATGTGTGTAATTTGGAAGTGATTGTAATGTACCAGGAAAGTTTTGATTCTGTTGTGATTCAATATGTGAAATAAAAAACCACAAGATGGGCTCGTCGGGGCTTAAGATGAGTATTTCTGTTGTATTAGGAAAGTTGTGATTCGATTCTGATATGGGCACGTGAGATTTTGTGTTGTATATACCAGGAAAGGTTTTTTAGGGATATACCAGGAAAGTTATGATATGGGTACGTGAGGCATTAAAAAAAACCAGAAGATCGGTTGACCTGTATGGTTAAAAATCGGTGGGCTCATACATGGAAAGAAAATCAATGGGAATCGGTGGTGGGGGCTCCTGTCGATTGATGGATGGGAGGACAAGCGAAACGACGTACGTTCTCCTCCTTTTTTTTTTGAAAATACGTTCTCCTCCTTTAAGAGTAGAGATAATGTATATTTATTTTTTATAAAATTACATAACATAACGTGTATTTCTTTCAATTCTACATAATTCTATTTTTAACTCTTCAGAAAAAGGAAAGTATCTCTTCTCGGTTGCATGAAGAAAAAAGCATATCTCTCACCCCATTATGTGTATCTCTTCATTTCGTAGCCTAAAATGATTTACTTTCCACTAATCAACAAATTAGCTAAGGCTAATTTGGTCCTAAATTTTCTATAATTATGTGTTTGGTCTGTACCGAAAACAATAGACCTTACATAAATGAACGGAGGGAGTATAGACTAAAAAAATTAAAATATTTCTCGTCAAACAGAGGAATTTTAGTAACTGTTGGCCGGAGTCCGGTCCATGCGGCAATGCAGTGCTGACGGCTCATCCTCCACAGGCGCCGATGGCTCTCAAACAACGCTAAATAATCACTTGTCATCCAACGGTGGACACTATGGTGGATCGGTGCGGAAGTCCGATGCCCTCCGTGTGATGCTCGACGTGACCACGCGGCCTTGGCTGCCCAATGTTGTCGACCTCGGCATCTGAAGGGCAGGCGAACTCGACGAGGGACTCGCCTCGTGCATGAATGACTGCACATTCTCTGGATCCTCGGTGACCTCGCAGACAGTCTTCAAGATGGACGGCTAGAAGGGCTGGTCCATGGCCGCATACAGGTCCCGCACTGCAGGGCCTCTGGATGTGCTCTAAGTATTGCATATTTAAGTCATATGTAATTGATTTTGTGCGGATATTTGTGAGAGTATTTTCTGTTTTTCCTTTTTTCATATTTGATTGAGTCACTTAGATCTGCAATAACTAGGCCATCGTAGATTAACCCACATACTACTAAAGAGAAAAGACAAACACAACAACAGATTGACAAAAATATTTCATTATTTGTTTAACTACATCAACATCAAGAGCACACGTACACGTTTATTCCACATGGTTCTGGTGATGCATGGCACTATGTTTGTACCATTTCAACAACCTCATGAGGCCTCATGGATCCATCTTGATGTACTGGTTCGCAGCAACAGTAAGACTTCCCGTCATCTCCTATGAGGCAAACGCCGCCATCACAATGTTTATGACATAGCTCAGTACAATTTTTTGAGGGAAATGGACCGTCGCATCCTGAGAATCAGATGCACTAGTCGGTTAATTGCCAAAATTGCATCAAGTAACTTGACAGATCTAGAAATAGTGGATGCGGTGATACTAATATCCACATGTCTCATGAACGCAAAATTTACACTATGTAAAATTCAATTTTGCTGATTAAAAATAATATCATCGATAAAAAAACGAACCATGGCCCGGGTCTTGATAATCGGCACATGAGGACAGAACGGTGGCCATGAGCACTAGCACGATGAGGCACAAAGCGCTAGTACTCTTGCCAAGGATTGCCATGAGGAGATGTTGGAGCTTCTTGCTGAGCAGAATCTGGGTGTTGTTGTTGCAAAGTTTACTTTTGAGCCTTGATGGTATGTGTCTATATAGAGGATCCAGGTTTGAATGCATTGAATGTTTTCTTCGATTATATGCTAAAATTATTGAAGGCATTAACTTTTGTAAATAAATAATATGTATAGTAGTATGTGGATAGCTCTTGCTGACCAAGCTTTGACCGAAAATGAATTAATTTGCATAAGATCATGCGTAAAGGTTGGAACCTTGTGTTGAACGCTAGTTTTCTATGAGCTTCGCGCAAAAGTTGCGTGCAGCGTTTTTGGCCCGGTGGAATGTGCCAGAACATTGCTCCCTCAAGGCGGGAGTTACACGGTCTCTCGATGGAAGCAAGGTAAGGCTATGGTGTCGTCCACCGGAATGGTCATACACCACACTAATGGAATTTTTGTGCAAAAACACACTACACTGGTGGATTAGAATACTTTAGTTGATGGGGTGGGGTGACGAGGAAAATCATAAGAGAATGCATTGGTTTGCTTGGTGGAAGATGTCAGTTACGAAGGAGAAAGGAGGGATGGGTTTCCGTGATATTCATAGTTTTAACTTAGCACTGTTAGCTAAGCAGTGTTGGAGATTCATTGACAACTCGGACTCCTTATGTGCTAGAATTTTGAGAGCCACATACTATGCAAATGGAGATATCCTGAATTGTGAGTTGAAGAAGGGATCATCTTTTGTATGGCAAGGTATATGGGCGGGAATTTAATCGTATAAGATGGGTTGTATCTGGAAAGTGGGCGGTGGTGAAAAAATGACATCTGGAATGATTGTTGGATTAGTGGCCATTCATAGAACCAATCGAGATGCCTGAATTAGTGGCCACAGCTTCATGGTACATATGGTGGCAACGCAGGATGCATGTTCGAGGTGAAGTGGTCCAAACTAATGTACGAGCTTCACCAGCTATCCATGCACGGATGCGAAATTGAGTTGTGCTTTGGTACACGGGAGCTCCTATTTGCCGCATTCTGCGGCAAATAATAGCCCGTTCGCACAGACCGAACCGATTGGGCCGACCATTGGGGTCCAACCCTTAGCGTATGGTCGGATGCAAAAAATCTGAAGAAAATGTGGGAAACCCAGGAATCAATCTGGCGAGCTACTATTAAGGAGAGAACAACCCTGCCAGTCGCACTGAATCACTTGCCGTGAAATATATCCCTAAAAAAAACTTGTCGTGAAATATGTGTAGTGCGAATTGTAAAGAACCAAAGAGAAGCAGCGTAACTCAACATTACTCAAAGAATTTAAGAAACACATATAAATTATTAAATACCAATTTCTTTTGAAAATGCGTGTAATTTTTTGAAAAAAGCGAAACAATCTATGAAAAAAATGAAACAAATTTCAAAAAACGGGGAAAAAATTGAAATTCTGAACAAATTTCGGAAAAAAAGGAAATTTGAACCTCCATTTTTTTTGTTGAAAAAAGAACAAATTTATAAATTAAGAACTTTTTTTAGAAAAATGAACAAAATCTAAAATTGTAAACTTTTTTCAGAACAGAAACAAAATTTAAAAGTCAGAACATTTTTTTGGAAATGTGAACATTTTTTGAAAATGCGAACAAAACTTTGAAACTCCAACATTTTTCGACATGATCTTTTCTGGAAATTCTGAACATTTTTTAACAAGGCGAACATTGTTTGAAAATGTGAACAAAATTGAAAATTTCGAACATGAACAGAACTCCAAAAATATTTTTTGAAGAGCTGAACAAATTTGAAATTCCAAACATTTTTGCAAATTGAGAACAATTTTTTGAAAATGTGAACAAATTTTGGAATTTTGAGCATAATTTTGAATTGTAACCAAAAATGTGTAAACGGGAACATTTTTTGAAATTGTGAACTAAATTTTGCCAATATGAACATTATTTAAAAAATGTGAACAAAATTTGACAAGAAGATTTTTTTTTGAAAATTCTGAACAATATTTTAACTTAAAAAGGATAAGAAGAAACAAAGAAAACGAAAGAATAGAAAAAGAAAATGAAGAAAACTCGAAAAAACCAGTAGAAGGAACAAAAGTTTTTTGGAAATTCCTAAACTGGTTGTAAGTTTCGTCGCTGGTGTGTGTTTCTTTAAGTTTTGCATTGCTATTCGTTTAGTTGCACGAGCTAGTCGTCGTGGCTAGCATGGTGTGTACATCTACAGTAGGTGCTGGGTTCGATCCCTAGCTTAAACTTTTTTCTCGGTTAAGAGCAATATGGTCATTTGATCATAAGGTATACCTGTATATTGATGTGTATACCAGTATACGTACTAGCAGACCCATCAACCGCCACACACCTCGTCCTGGGCCTGGCCCATTTTTCTTCTTCTTCTTTTGACCTTTAAAAGTTTGTTGTGAGAGGTAGGATTTGAAATACCAACATCTTAGTTTACTTTCACCCACCATAATCAACTAGGACAGTCCACTTGTTGTGTTTAATTACTTTTTTACTTTTCTTATTACAGTACAACTTGTTGGTCTACTTTTATTTTTTGGAAAAAAAATCAAAGTAGGGACGCCGCACGTCGTCCGTCCCGTGCGGCCACTGCGCGATGGACCAAATAGTGCATGCCCCGTGACTGCCGCACGCGTGCACGCTACAGTAGGAGTTTTATAGCACCACAAACTGCGGGCATGTTGGGGATGCGCTACAGTACATTTGCGTTTTGCTACAGCAGCTATACAGTGGAGCTAAACTACTAGTACTCCGTTATATTTTTGCTTTTCGAACAATCAAATTGGCCATGCATTCGCTACATGATAATGACAAATTGCTTTCTCATGCTACAGTGACAGTGGTAGGTGTTAGTACATGTTTCTTTTATCAAGCTTCATGCTGTCTTAACACAATTAAACAAGTAGGCAGGCACAACAATTATGGCAATTGGATGCTCTCTTATGACCAATTAAAGGCCCCAAACCGAGTTGTTTATGTTTTCGACAAATTTTACATTTCTGGAGATTTATCAGCTAAAACAGGCGGATAACTGGCCGGACGTGCCACAACTTGCAGACGGTGCCGGAAATCATTCAAACACGGATGCCTACCATGAGCATGCCCACCTACTTGCAAAAACCGGGTCATTTGAAACATGTCCGAACATAGACCATGTGTCAACGAAGGGTGTTCGGGTAGGCCAGAAGGTTCCGTCTGAGAACACACTGCATCCCGATATCCTTGAAATGGTCCCATTCTTTTCTTGGCTTTCTATGAACAATTCAAGGCACCATGCCATGTTGTTATGATTTTCGACAAATCTTGCATTTTCTGGAGTTTTGTCTGTCAAAAAGGGCCAATAAATGGTTGGACGTGTCGCAACTTGCATACGGTATAAAAAATCGTTCAAACCTGGCATTTATGACTACTTCGGCATGCCCACCTGCTTGAAGAAGAATACGCTTAGGCCTATCAAAAATCGTTTGAACCTGGGATGGATGACTCATATGTCTATGTCAGGCAACTGCAAGAAGTTGGGCTCATATATCCATAGTCCAAAAAATACCAGTTGAGAGGTGTGTGCTAGACAAGGCCTTGGTTTTCTAATTATAAAGTTCAAAAAGGAGTAAAATGTATTAACGAAAAAATAAAATAAAAACCAAAACAGAAAAACAAGAATACGCTCAGGCCTTGGTTTAACTTTTTTTAGGCCTGGCCTAGGTTTAATTACGTGATGACATCACTCCCGTCGGGTACCTGTTGGGCCGACCCAAGTGTTTGCGGATTTAAAAAATCCATCAATTTTGATAACAAATGTTCACGATTTTGAAAAAATTGCAGGCTTTGATAAATTTTGGTAAAATTTGAAAAGAGTTTGACGACTTGGAAAGAAGTTCATGGATTTGGAAAATAAATTCGTAAATTTAAGAAAATACTTACATATTTGAAAATTTCATGGATTCCAGAAAAGATTCATGATTTAAAAGCAGTTCATGAATTTTAATAAAGAAAAGAGAAAAAGATAGAAGGAAAACAGGACAAACCATAACCGAAAAAGTAAAACCACAGTTTTTTTAAAATTTTCAAGTTTTCAAAGATGTTCTGAAATTTTTCATGTTCCAAAACTTTGTTCAAATTTTCAAAAATGTTAGCTCAAATTCCATTCACAAATTCGATAACTATTCATGATTTGAAAATTGTTCGCATATTTCCAATAAAAGTTTCGTATTTTTTAGAAGTATGCGGTTTCCTGTGGGGCAATAACTAGAGGTCACCGTGGTAACACAGGCAGTCGCTTGGGGAAGTGGCTAACAGCGCATGTCTTGAAGTGTGAGATCTTGAGTTTAATTCCTCATGAGGTCCTCTTTTTGTAAGTATTTTTTATGTTGCATATATTGGACGTGTCTTAATGGTCTGGCCCGTGCAATTTGTATACGAGGTCTCACGACATAATTTTAGAAAGGACCATCTTGCCCTTAATTATGAAGGGGCATGGGATAATCTCATCCATCGATGTGTTCAGGGGGAGGTGTACCGAAGTAGAAGTGCGCCAAATTTTGTTCATGCAGTAGGAAAGACAAGTACATCTCCCAAAACTAATAGATGGAGCCCAATGCTTGAAACGCATCAGATTTTTAACATTGATGCATCCTTTTGTGAAGAGGAGTATGCGGTTTCATGTGGGGCAATAACTAAAGGTCACCATGGTAACTTTGTCAAGGCATCCACGGCGAGGCTAGAGCAGGTTGCTGATGTAGTTTAATACCAAGGGACCATGACATGAATGGGCTCAAATCAGATCGAGCATAGGAAGCAGTAGTGCCCTGATAAGGATGGACAATATCACGGTGATGGAAGCTTTAGAGTGAAACGACAGTCAATCTATGGTCGCAACTCCTACATTGGAGGATCACAGAGATCTACTTAGGCTTTGTTTGGTACAAGTGGATTGGGGAGGTTTAGGGAGGAGGGAATTTCAGGGGATTTGGTGAATCCCTTCCTTCCACCCAATCCCCTCAATTCCCCTCACATCCCCAAGTCTCTAATCCCCTTCCATAGAAATTTGTTTGGTAGACAGGGTTTTCTATAATAACTTAGATGATACCAAATAGAAACAGTACGGTTAAAAATCCAATCTTTGCCAGTTTGACAACTCGTATAATAAAATACTGCTATAGAACTTTACTGGTCATTGCTCCCAGAGTGTGCAAAGTAGGAAACTATAGTAAAAAAACACAGAGATGAATTGCTCCCAGATCATACAAACAGCTATAACAAGTTCATGGTTCACATAAAATACACATAACCATATAGTACGAAAAACTTGCTTAATGGACCGGCCCGTGCAATTTGTATACGAGGTCTCACGACGTAATTTTAAAAAGGACCATATTGCCCTTAATTATGAAGGGGTATGGGATAATCTCAGCCATCGATGTGTTTAGGGGGGTGTATAGAAGCAGAAGGCGCTAAATTTTGTTCGGGCAGCAGGAAAGACAAGTACAGCTCCCAAAACGAATAGATGGAGCCCAACGCTTGAAACACATCAGATTTTTAACATTGATGCATCCTTTTGTGAAGAGGAGAATGTGGTTTCATGTGGGGCAATCATTAGAGGTCACCGTGGTAACTTAATCAAGGCATCCACGGCGAGGCTGAGGTTGCAGATGTAGTTTTGGCTGAAGCGACTGCGTTATAGAAGCGGCTCAAACTAGATTAGAGCATAGAAAGCAGTAATGTCCTGGTAAGGATGGACAATATCATGGTGGTGGAAGCTTTAGAGTGAAACGAAGGTCAATCTGGTGGCAGCTCCTATATTGGAGGATCATAGAGATCTACTTAGGCTTTGTTTGGTACAAGTGGATTGGGAGGTTTAGGAGGAGGGATTTCTGGATTTGGTGAATCCCTTCCTTCCACCCAATCCCCTCAATTCCCCTCACATCCCCAAGTCTCCAATCCCCTTCCATAGAAAATTGTATGGTAGCCAGGGTTTTCTATAATAACTAAGATGATACCAAATAGCAACAGTACGGTTAAAAATCCAATCTTTGCCAGTTTAACAACTCATATAATAAAATACTGCTATAGAACTTTACTTGTCATTGCTCCCAGAGTGTGCAAAGTAGGAAACTACAGTAAGAAGCCACAGAGATGAATTGCTCCCAGATCATACAATCAGCTAGAACAAGTTCATGGTTCACATAAAATACACATAACCATATAGTACGAAAAACTTGCTTAATGGACCGGCACGTGCAATTTGTTTACGAGGTCTCATGACGTAATTTTAAAAGGACCATCTTGCCCTTAATTATGAAGGGGTATGGGATAATCTCAGCCATCGATGTGTTTAGGAGGGTGTACCAAAGTAGAAGTGTGCTAAATTTTGTACGGGAAGCAGGAAAGACAAGTACAACTCCCAAAACGAATAGATGGAGCCCAACGCTTGAAATACATCAGATTTTTAACGTTGATGCATCCTTTTGTGAAGAGGAGTATGCGGTTTCATTTGGGGCAATAATTAGAGGTCACCGTGGTAACTTTATCAAGGCATCCACATCGAGGCTGAGGTTGCAGATGCAGTATCAGCTGAAGCGACCGCGTTACATAAGGGACTCAAACTAGATCAGAGCATAGGAAGCAGTAATGTCCTGGTACGCATGGACAATACCACGGTGGTGGAAGCTTTAGAGTGAAACGAAGGTCAATCTATGGTGCCAGCTCCTATATTGGAGGATCACAGAGATCTACATAGGCTTTGCTTAGTACAAGTGAATTGGGGAAGTTTAAGGAGGAGGGGATTTCAGGGGATTTGGTGAATCCCTTCCTTCCATCCAATTCCCTCAATTCCCCTCACATCCCCAAGTCTCCAATTCCCTTCCATAGAAATTTGTTTGGTAGACAGGGTTTTCTATAATAACTAAGATGATACCAAATAGCAACATTGCAGTTAAAAATCCAGTCTTTGCTAGTTTAGCAACTCGTATAAGAAAATACTGCTATAGAACTTCACTGGTCATTGCTCCCAGACTATGCAAAATAGGAAACTATAGTAAGAAGACACAGAGATGAATTGCTCCTAGATCATACAATCAACTATAACAAGTTCATGGTTAACATAAAAAACACATAACCATATAGTACGAAAAACTTGCTAAGTTGAACATTCAGTTTGGTAGGCATTTTTCTACAGAAGATGAATTGCTCCCAGATCATCCAGTTTTTGAGTGGCCGGAAGTTTATCCATCCAGCTTGTTTAATCTTTGCTTCTTTGGGTGCCTAAGAACCTGATGGAACAATAAGGGATGAACATGTTTGTTTGTAGTTAAAACAAAAACCAGGAAAGCATGTACATGAAGATACATTTTGCCATCAAATTTGAATGGAAATCTAGTAATGTTTGCTATTTCTTACTGACATGTCACCGGTCAACGTCACCTCTTAACCGGAGTAGTATCATGTTGACATCACTAGGATTAATTCTCTAACACACGCTTACCCTCTCCAAAGTCCAAATCCACACTTTGTCAAGTTTACTCGTCGTGTTCTGCGGATGGAGATTACCGACGTTAACAACATATGCCACATGCTATCTGATACGTCTCCAACGTATCTATAATTTTTGATTGTTCCATGCTATTATATTACCCCTTTTGGATGTTTATGGGCTTTATTTTACATATTTATATCATTTTTTGGACTAACCTACTAACCGGAGGCCCAACCCATATTGCTATTTTATTGCCTGTTTCAGTATTTCGAGGAAAAGGAATATCAAATGGAGTCCAAACGGAATGAAACCTTCGGCATCGTGATTTTTTTGGAAGAATATGATCCTGGAGACTTGGAGTCCATGTCAGAAGATCCTCGAGGAGGCCACGAGATAGGAGGCCGCGCCCCCCTTACAGGGTGGTGGCCCCCTGTCTCGTGGGCCCCTCGAGCACCTCCCGACCGACTTCTTTCGCCTATATAACCCTACGTACTCTAAAACCATCAGAAATCAAGATAGATCGGGAGTTCCGCCATCGCAAGCCTCTATAGCCACCAAAAACCTCTCGGGAGCCTGTTCCGGCACCCTGCCGGAGGGGGAATCCATCACCGGTGGCCATCTTCATCATCCCGGCGCTCTCCATGACGAGGAGGGAGTAGTTCACCCTCGGGCCGAGGGTATGTACCAAGAGCTATGTGTTTGATCTCTCTCTCATGTTCTCTCTCGTGTTCCTCTATGGCATGATCTTGATGTATCCCGAGCTTTGCTATTGTAGTTGGATCTTATGATGTTTCTCCCCCTCTACTCTCTTGTGATGAATTGAGTTTCCCCTTTGAAGTTATCTTATCAGATTGAGTCTTTTATGAGAACACTTGATGTATGTCTTGCCGTGTTTATCTGTGGTGACAATGGGATATCATGTGCTACTTGATGTATGTTTTGTTGACCAACTTGCAGGTTCCGCCCATGAACCTATGCATAGGGGTTGGCACACGTTCTTGACTCTCTGGTAGAAACTTTGGGGCACTCTTTGAAGTACTTTGTGTTGGTTGGATGAATCTGAGATTGTGTGATGCTTATCGTATAATCATGCCCACGGATACTCGAGGTGACAATGGAGTATCTAGGTGACATTAGGGTTTGGGTTGATTTGTATCTTAAGGTGTTATTCTAGTACGAACTCTTGAATATATCGATCCGAAAGAATAACTTTGAGGTGGTTTCGTACCCTACCATAATCTCTGCGTTTGTTCTCCGCTATTAGTGGCTTTGGAGTGACTCTTTGTTGCATGTTGACGGCTTGTTATATGATCCATCTATGTTATTATTGTTGAGAGAACTTGCACTAGTGAAAGTATGAACCCTAGGCCTTGTTTCCTATCATTGCAATACCGTTTGTGCTCACTTTTATCATTAGTTACCTTGCTGTTTTTATTATTTCAGATTATAAAAACCTATGTCTACTATCTATTTTGCACTTGTATCACCATCTCTTCGCCGAACTAGTGCACCTATACAATTTGCTATTGTATTGGGTGTGTTGGGGACACAAGAGACTTTCTGTTATTTGGTTGCAGGGTTGCTTGAGAGAGACCATCTTCATCCTACGCCTCCTACGGATTGATAAACCTTAGGTCATCCACTTGAGGGAAATTTGCTACTGTCCTACAAACCTGTGCACTTGCAGGTCCAACAACGTCTACAATAAGAAGGTTGTGTAGTAGAAATCACTATCTGCCCATGAGAGAATGTTTATCGCCAAGTCCAATCTTTTTTTGACGAATGTTCTACTTCTAGGAGAATACACCACCACTCAGATAAGCTAAAGAATAATGTGATATGCAAGGGGATCGATCATTATTTAGCTTAAAGCAAATAATTGTACGACCCTACATGGGGCCTCTCAAATTGTTGTCGATAATTAAGCTTACCGATTCATGCGATCACACTACAACTTGACCATAATAAAGTTGCCGCCATTCATTTTAGTTATATCGTTTCTGGACACTCACTAATGAATATGACTCTTGACCACCGTAAATTAGACTAGTCTCCGAGGGCCGCTTTGATTCAAAGATTTTGTACTAGATTTCCTTACAATTCATTTGTACTAGATTTCATAGCAAAATTTCCATTTATTCCAACCTCAGGCCTATAATTTCCAGGCCTATAATTTTGCATGCATTTATGTTGGAGCAATTTCCAAATGCTTTTTAGCAGCTCTCAGACTCATAAAACCAAAATATTGTACATGATTAAGCGGACACAATAAAATTGGTTGGAAGAAATCACCATGTAGTTAACAACTATGAACATACATAAAACATGACGACAATTGTGATAGGGGAGGGCATTGAATAACATTGGGCCATTATCAGTATTAAAGATACAACGACCAACTACATTTGCCACAACAAGCGACACAAATTTAGACCAATTGTCGCATACCAGACATTTTCAGAGTACCACCATCATCTATAACCACTAGTAGAAAACAGGGCTTTGGTCCAGGCCAGATAAGAGCATTAATCCCGGTTCTGTTACGAACCGGGGCCAATGGATGCATTGGTCCCGGTTCATGAGGCCAGGGCGCCGGCCGGGCCAGGGTCCCAGTTCGTCTAAACCCTTTGGTCTCGATTCCACACACGAACTGGGACTAAAGGGCCTCGCTCCTGGCACATCCCCTTTAGTCTTGGTTTGTGGCTGGAACCGGGACTAAATGTTGTCCTTTAGTCCCAGTTTTAGACACAAACTGGGACTAAAGTTTTCCCTATATATATCCACGCCCCCCATCTCCTCTGTTTTTTGGTCGTGGAAGGGTGGGAGGTGTGCTGCTCTTTCACCTCCTATGCACATGAGGTGTTTGATGAAACCCCGGAGCCACACTTAAGCTTTCTCCTCTCGAAGCTCGACCTTCAAACTTCATTTTCCCCAAGATTTGTCTAGGTTTGGTGGTGCACCAACTACACAAGTGTTCTAAAAGGTTAGCTACTTCATCCTTTCATCTCTCACTACTAGTAGCTCAATTCAAATGCTCTAGAAGTAGAGTGGTTCGTGGGTTTTAGTGTAGGAGTGTATGTGGGAGTTCTTTGATTTAGATGCATAACTTGAGCTCAAATTAACTTCTTAGAGTCTGCACATGTGTAGGGTGCTGTCCCGTCCCCGTCCTCACTATCGTCGACCGCCCGCGCCAATCTCGTCGCCGGCACCACCGTGGTGAGCCTCTTGTTCTTATCTTCTTTTTAAAAGAAAAAAAATTCTCACTTGTATGATTTATATAGATATACTTGTATAAATTTCTTACTTTTATTATTGTTTGTTATTATATAGTGCCATGGTTTTGGTATCCGTCCCCGTCGTCCCTCGTCTGGTCTATGATTCAGATGTGGTATATTATCTTTTATAAGTATTTGTTTCATCTAGTATTTATGACAATTATGCCGACCAACGTGACATAAATGTTTTTTATCTAGGAGGTGTGTGAACCGAAAATTCCAACCGACCCTCTTGTCGAGAGATTAAATTTAGTTGAAAAGAAAACGAGTATTTAAAAGAAACATTGAAAAGAATTGAGAAGGAGAAGATGAAATTGGAGTTGCATGTTGCCGATGTCGTCGATGATCACAAGATCAAGATGGACGCAATGCGCTTGAAGATTAGAAAGATAAAAAATATTCCATTGGTAATGAGGCTTGGTGTCATTATGTTATTGGATCAATTGTTACCTTAGTTGCGATTATGATCACATTTGTTGTTGCATTTAAATGTTTTACATAGTTGGATGTTAGTTTCAATGTATGTTTCAATTAGATGCTATAGAGAGCTGTATGTTTTCTATGAGAACTATGTATGAACTTTATGTATTCATTTTTTAAGTAATAGCATTTGATCACTACTGTACTTTGGTTTTAATGTGATGATGAACTTGTATTAATTTGACCACTTCTCTATTCATGATGTTCTGTAATTATTTTTGATACACTTAATTATAATGCACGCAGATGAACCGGCAATGGACGTAAGGTGATCGACGCACCTCCGAGTATATTGAGGACCTGCATAAATTTCTCGAAGTGGCTGAGGCAAACAAGTAGAACGGTTTTATGTATTGTCCATGTACTGTCTGTGGGAATACGATCACTCTAACTTGAAAACCCTTCACATCCACCCGCTTGAGAAGGGTTTCATGCCACACTATAATGTTTGGACCAAGCATGGAGAAAGAGGGGTTATGATGGAAGACAACGAAGAAGAAGAGGATGTTGACAACTATCCCCCTAAATACGGTGATACTACAATAGGGGAAGCTGAAGATCAAGAGAAACCAGACGATGTGCCCGATGATGATCTTCGTCGGGTAATTGTTGATGCAAAGAGAGAATGCCAAAGTGAAAGGGAGAAGTTGAAGTTCAATCGCATGTTAGAGGATCACAAAAAAGGGTTGTACCCAAATTGCGAAGATGACAACACAAAGTTCGGTACCACACCGGAATTGCTGCAATGAAAAGGCACACAATGGTGTATCTGATAGCAGATTTGGGAAGCTACTGAAAATAGTGAAGAAGAAGCTTCCAAAGGATAACCAATTGCCCGACAGTACGTACGAAGCAAAGAAGGTTCTATGCCCTTTAGGATTGGAGGTATAGAAGATACATGTATGCCCTAATGACTGCATCCTCTACCGCGGTGAGTACGAGGATTTGAATCCATGCCCGGTATGCGGTGCATTGCGGTATAAGATCAGACGAGATGACCCTGGTGATGTTGAGGGCGAGCGCCCCAGAAAGAGGGTTCCTACCAAGGTGATGTGGTATGCTCTTCTAATGCCACGGTTGAAACATCTATTCAAAAACAAAGAGCATGCCAAATTGATGCGATGGCACAAAGAAGACCGTAAGAAAGATGGGAAGTTGAGAGCACCCGCTGACGGGTCGCAGTGGAGAAAAATCAAGATAAGGTGGCGGGACTTTGCAGGTGACGCAAAGAACGTATGGTTTGGTTTAAGTGCAGATGACATTAATCCTTTTGGGGAGCAGAGCAGCAATCATAGCACCTGGCCCGTGACTCTATGTATCTATAACCTTCCTCCTTGGTTGTGCATGAAGCGGAAGTTCATTATGATGCCAGTGCTCATGCAAGGCCCTAAGCAACCCGACAACGGCATTGATGTGTACCTAACGCCATTAGTTGAATAAGTTTTATAGTCGTGGAATGGAAAAGGTGTACGTGTGTGGGATGAGCACAACCAAGAGAAATTTGACCTACATGCGTTGTTGTTTGTAACCATCAATAATTGGCCTGCTCTTAGTAACCTTTCAGGATAGAAAAACAAAGGATACCAAGCATGCACGCATTGTTTAGATGATACCGTGGAGTTTGTAGACAGAATTCAGGAAAGCTTCAGCAACTGTCTCAGTTGTATATAGGTGATGCAGAGGAACAAAATGCCTATACTTGGATAGCTTGTCAATGATCACCATTAAGGAATTATAGCGCCCAGAAGTAGGGAGGCCCTCAAGAATGTTGTGCAATTTTTCAGACCTACTAAAGTCCTTCATGTGCAAGCACATAAGCACCGAGCATGCCTGATCAAAGTTCTTTATCTAGGGGTCTATCTTCAAACCATTGCCATTTGAACGTCCAATTGAAACATCGATAGCTTATAAAGTCCTTTATGATCAAGCCCTTAAGCACCGGTCGTGTCACATCAAAGTTATTCATGGTCAATCTCTTAAGCACGAGGCTGGTTAAATCAAAATTCTCCATCCAATGTCTAGCCTCATACAAGTGTCCTACCAAATAAAATCCAAGGTCCTTTGCGTTGGATGACTCAAGTACCGATGATGTCGGAACAAAGTGCTTAACTCGAGGGACCTTATTCATACAAGTACTCTACGTAGCAGGTTGCAATCAAACAAGAATAAAATCTACATTAAGTGGTACGTCTCAATAATGATGTGCAATTGTCCATATCTATAATACCTAAATAGTTCATCCCCACTATCATATTTCTCTTGACATGCAAGCTATCCACCTCATCAATCTGCCACATCAACTTTCTTTTTTTTAATTCCATTTATTGATAGGCCGACCTCTCATCTGTTCACATCTTCGTTTTCCCTGCTACTGAGGCTAGCCCACTGGATCAGATTTTTTTCACTGGATAAATATTGTGGACCTTGATGAAGTGCATGTATTAATCTTCCTTAAAAAACTCTCTACAGTAAAGGCACCCATGAGTTGCAATTCTGAAGCACGACTAGCAGGTTGGCCTCCTCCACTTCCCCTTCCTGTGTATAACTATCTTTGTTTCGCGTCTTCTCCCCTTCATTTCTCGACCCACTTCCTTTTCATGTGTATATATGTTCACCTCCTCTGCACATCGCTCCCTCGCCTCCTCCCGCACCTGGTCATTGCCTCCCGATCATGATTGCTATGAGTGATGCCGCCTCAACCTGATTGTACATAGGGATGCCGGGGATCTTGCTTTCCTTCCAGCGTTAGCAGTCACATCAGATCTAGGTCATCGTTTTCCTGGAAGAAGATCGATGCCCCCAACCCAATCATCAAGTATTCATCTACGCTGCTGCAGCAGGATGAACCATATGGATATTGCCCTCTTCCTCATCCCTCCACCATGACATCGGGGACGGTTCTTCTCCACCAATACCAATCTGTGTGGAGGACATATAACTTCTTCTATGCTGTTTTTTATGATATTATATTCCATATGCATGTGTGCAGATCGGTCAATAAGGGAAAACTCTCGGAACCTCGGTAAAACTCATCAGGATGCCCCCCGGCAAATGTGTTCATTGCATTTTCCGCAGTCCCTCTGTTCTCTGTACGTGATGACATGATGGATGTGTGCCTGGTGTTCATATATACCTGACCTGATGGATGCGTGCATGGTGTTGATCAATGCGTATGTGTTTCTGATCCATTGCAAGATGCCCTTCTCTCCATCTAATGTTGCAAGGGGCGACCCGAGAGTACAAGCCGCACGGCATCAGTGACTTTCACCCCCTCCCTGATATCTCTCTTACTACTGACATGTCCCCTCTCTTCCATATAAAATAGATGGCAACTAGGAGTGTACGTTAGTTAAAGATAGTAGTATATTTTCTTTGCTCGCCACAGAATGAGAAGGTTCCTAATTGAAACAGGGTGGGATTTCATCATACGTGCTTATGATTTCTTCTCTGTCTACTATAGGGATTCTCTCTTCTGTGTGAACAGACGTGGACGGGCGCATGCGTGCGCTGGGGATGCAAGCTGCCAGGCCGCCACTTGGATGTACGGGGCGTTCTCTTTTGGAGAGAAGCAAAGGGATTAACTAGCCCCTAATTAATTATCTAACTTAGGTGATTAATCTTTCAACTGATGTAGATGGATCCTCTTAAAACTTCTTAAATAGCAACTGATGCGTTCTGCTGTAGTACAATTCTTTTTTAATCAAAGCTTTGCTAGATTATTGCCTTAGATGCTTGACCAAATGCCTCGACTACTTAACAACTTTCTTCGGAAATAAGATTACTCCCTTCCCTGTAAACATTTGAATCATATCTATTCACATGTTTTATTTTTCATCTATCATACTTTGAGTCGAGCTACTCTTCTTCACTATATGAACATTGATCCGACTACGAATTTCCGCAGCAACGCGCGAGGAGTTATCTAGTTAACTAAAGTTCTTCGTGTTCGAGCACTTAAGCACCGGCATGTTCGTACCATTGCCCTACAAAGGTCCAATTGAAACACCGAGAACATATAAAGTCCTTTGTGATCAAGCGCTTAAGCACCTGCCATTTTTTAGAAAAGGAGGATGACCCCCGGCCTCTGCATCTGGGCGATGCATACAACCACTTTATTAATTATTCTCACAAGACCTTACAAAGCCATACAACAGCACGACTAAATCCACCGTGTAAGCAACAACCGTCGCTACACCTATCCAATTAATGAAGGGGGGCAGATAGTCTGGGCCTAATACCAAAAAGACATCGCAGCCAAACCTAAATATCTAAGGCCTGAGGCCCCAACCAGGACGCCTGCCGGGTATGGGGCACCTACTAGTCCGACGCACTCCTCAACCAGGACGTCTGCCGGGTATGATGCTGCCGCAGCCACCTGCCACCAATCCATCTTCAGAGCTGTACCGTTGCATGTACCGTGCTAGGTCTCTCTACCATCGACGCCACCACGACGCTCGATAGTGTCGTCCTCCTGCGCGAGTCCATCCTCCCACAGCAAACTCCGAATCTGCACTGCGCCACGCCATCAAGATCCGTCGCCATCAGTATGTAGGATGAAGCACCGCTCCACCAAAGAATCCACCCTCTGGTCCCTCGATCACGTGTGTACCTCCAAGAATGACGCCCCCAAGAGAGGAACGACACCAGAGTGCCGCCGTCATCCAATCTTCCGATCTGGGGTTTCCCCGGAGGTAGCAGAGAGTGGCCTTGAACTTCTCCATGGCGATGCCTTCAAGAAGGGAACGACGCACATAGCGCCGCCACCGCCGGCCTTAGCAGGAGCCGAAGACAAGTTTTCACCCAGATTAGTTCGAAGGGATCCAACTCTCGTGCCCGGGCCGCCGTCACCACCACCACCACCAGGCAGACCCTGGTGTACCGGCATATAAGCGAGCCACCGACACCACCGCATCTAGATCACCGGCCACGCAGGGCCGCCGCCATCCCCCGCGTCGTCCGGGTAAGAGACGGAGCCGCCGATCGCGCACAGGGACCGCCGCCGCCGGCACACGCCGGAGTGCCGCCGAGAGCCCAGCACCCGCCACCGCTTGCCGAAGCCAACCGCCCAAGCACTGGCGCCACCGTGGAGCCATCAGATCTGGGAGGAAGACGCGCACCGACCATCCTCGCGGAGCCTGCCCCACGCCCGAGCGCTGGCGCCACCGCGGCGCCATCAGATCGGAATGAGGAGGAGCCCGCGCGCTCGCCGCCCCGCGCAGACCACGCCGCCGCCAGCACCGCAGCGCCACCAAGCAGGGGAACCCCGCCCAGATCCGCGAGGGCCGGCCGTCCCGTGCTGCCCAGGAGCCTCGCGAGGGGGGAGGGAGACCCGCCGTCGCCGACGCACGCGCGGGCTTTGCCCGGCGGCGTCCCCTAATGGCGGCAAGGGAGAAGGAAGGCGAGAAAGGGGAGCGGCGGCGGCGATCTAGGGTTCCGCTCGGGCCGCTCGCGGGAGCGGCGGCGGCGATCTAGGGTTCCGCCCGGGCCGCTCGTGGGAGCGGCACGGGGGACGGGACTCACGGTTTGATCCACTCGCAACCTGAGATCTCCATGACCGAGATTTAGGCACTAGGCTTGTTGAATCAACAATCACAGTATACCATACATGACCGACCACAGTATGCGATACAAGACCGATCATAGTGTATAGTTAAAATAGTTCTAAAAAGATCTTGGGATCCTTAAGTTGACTTTCACATATATCAATAGTAATGTTTAGTAAAAGAATCCATAAAGATGGTTAATACAAAGGTTGTCTAAGGCAGTTATTTCAAAATTTGTTCCACTCAAAAAAATATTTAATTGTTAACAATGAACTTAATTGGTCAGGAAGAAAGTATTGTCAGACCCGAGTGGTCTGAAGACGAAATTCAGAAGGACATGAACATAACCAGTCGAATTTAGCTTGAATTCAGAGGAAAGATTAAGCAAGTCTAGCTCGTTACAGTGGTTCTTGCCAACCAGGAACACTGGCGGCGCAAAGGGGGAAACCCTAGCAACAAGAGAGATACCTCCCCTCGATCCCAAGTCCTGGCTTTATAGCCTTACAAAAGGGAGGAAAAAGAAGAGAGAAAGCAAAAAGAAAGAGAGGGGCGCTGTGGTCTTTGCCGGAAAGGGAAGAGCGACCACCAGAGCAATACCCGCCACACGATGGAGATCGGACGCTCTACGGGTCATCATAACTGGCGAAGCGGTACGACGTCATCTCGGCCGTGCGATCGAAGATGTGTGGCTACTGTCGTTTCCCTCCTGTTAGAATGGGTTTGAATTAACTGAATCCCGTTTGCAGCGTTCAGATCTTCAGACAGAGGCATTTGGGTCCTGACAACTCCCCCCGTTCCAGATCAGACCTGTCCTCAGGGCTTGAAATTAGGAAACACCTTTTGTATGAATGTGGCATCCTCCCAAGTGGCCTCCTCCAGGGGTAGATTACTCCATTTGATGAGCCATCGAACCACGGGAATAATGATGTTGCCTTGCACGCGCGGTACCGGCTTATGCTCAGCGCTTGTTTCGTTCCGAGAAGATTGTTCCATCAGGATTGAGCAAGGGTAGCTTGGGGTTTGGAATCGCCCTTGGGCCAATATGCTTCTTGAGCTGGCTCACATGAAAAGTATCATGTAGTTTGCAGTCGTCAGGGAGAAGGAGCTTGTAAGCCACTGGACCAACTTTCTGGGTAACTCTGAAAGGGCCATAATATTTGGAATGCAGCTTAAGACATCTATGGATGCTTAGAGTGGTATGCCTGTAAGGTTGTAGTTTCAAGTAGACCATGTCACCCACTTCCAAAGTTCTCTCAGATCTCTTCTTGTCAACGTAATGTTTCATTCTTTCTTGATCTCTCAGGAGATTTTCCTTAATGTGTGCTGCGGTTTGTTCGGCAGTGAGTACATCAGGGAACTGTTCCAGTTCTTCCACAGGATAAAGAGCAGATTCAGCTAGCATATGAGGAGGTCTGCCATACGGGGCCTGGAAAGGGGTGATCTTGAGGGCTGTGTGGTAGCTAGTATTGTACCACCACTCTGCTAGGGATAACCAGTTGAGCCACTTTTGAGGTTGGATGAAGGCCATGCATCTGAGATAATTTTCAAGACACTGATTGACTCTTTCTGTCTGAACATCAGACTGAGGGTGATAAGAAGTGCTCAAGTGTAATTTGATGCCCAACTTCTTGAACAAGTCCTGCCAGAGCTTGCTGGTGAAGATTTTGTCTCTGTCAGTGATAATCACAGCTGGTAGTCCATGGAGTTTGAAGATGTTAGTAGTGAAAGCCTTGGCTACAGTATTAGATGTAATGGGGTGTTTCATTGGGATAAAGTGACTGTATTTGGTGAATCTGTCGACCACAACCAAGATCATGTTCTTGTTGTGAGAAGTAGGAAGACCTTCCACAAAATCCATGCTTATGTGGCACCAGGCAAAGTCTGGGACTGGCAGAGGTTGGAGTAGCCCAGGGTACTTGCAGTGTTCTGCTTTGTTTATTTGACAAGTAGGGCATTGTTTAATATAGTCAACAACAAATTGCTTCATGCTAGGCCAGTGGAATAGGAGCTTAACTCTTTGGTATGTAGCTCTGTGTCCTGAATGGCCACCCAGTTCAGAGCTATGGAGAGCAGCTAGCAATTTAGTTCTGATGGTTTTATCAGCTCCAATGACAATTTTGTGTTTGTATCTGAGCACACCCTGTTGCAAAGTGTAGTTGGTCACAGAAGTAGGATTTACACTCAGTTAGGCTAGAAGATCCTTGCATCTTTGGTAATTTTTGTAGCTGTCAACAACTTCAGTTATCCAGGCAGGTTTGACAGAAGAAGCAATTAGTGCATGAATTTTGTGGTGCACCCTAGAGAGGGCATCAGCCACTTTATTTTTCTTTCCCTGCTTGTACTCCACAGTGTAATTGTAACCAAGAAGTTTGACCAGAAGCTTGTGCTGAATTCCCTCAGTGAGTTTTTGTTCTTGAATATATTTTAAACTCTGTTGATCAGTTCTGATGATGAGAGTGGATGCAGCAAAATAATGTTTCCAGTGCTTGAGGGCTTCAATAATTGCTAAAGAATCCTTGTCATAAGTGGAATATGCGGCTGCTCTAGGCCCAATTGCTTTACTGAAAAAGGAAATAGGTCTCCCCTCTTGCATTAGAACTGCACCTAGTCCATAGGCACAAGCATCCGTTTCCAGGATGAAAGGTTTTGAGAAGTCTGGTAGGGCCAACACTGGGGCTTGTGTCATTTTGTTCTTCAGGGTGTTGAAAGCTTGAACTTGCTCTTGCCCCCAAGTGAATCTGTCCTTTTTTAGGGAGTGAAACAGTGGCCTGCAAATTAGTCCATAATTTTCCACAAATCTTCTATAGTAACCTGTTAAGCCTAAAAAGCTCCTGAGCTGTGTGACATTTTTAGGTTTTGGCCATTGCTGCACTGCCTGAATTTTGATAGGGTCAGTTGCAACTCCATCAGCCCTAATAACATGTCCTAAGTACTCCACCTGAGGCTGCACAGACACATTTACTTGCTTTGATGTACAGCTGGTGTGCCTTCAGAGTTTCAAATACTCGTTTCAAGTGAAGTATGTGTTCCTTCATGTTTTTACTGAACACCAAGATATCATCAAAGAATACTAGTACAAATTTTCTGAGATACTTGGCTAGGATAGTATTCATGAGCATTTGGAAAGTTGCAGGGGGATTTGTTAAACCAAAGGGCATGACTAAGTATTCATAGTGCCCACAGTGGGTGCTAGAAGCAGTTTTCTCTATATCCTCTTCCTTCATTCTTATCTGGTGGTATCCACTTCTGAGATCAAGTTTAGTGAAAACAGTGGCTCCATGCAGTTCATCCAACAAGTCCTCAATAACAGGGATGGGGTACTTGTTTTGATAGTCCGAGTATCGACCTTTCAAATCATTACAAAGTCTCCGTGATAGGTCTTTCTTTTTCACTAAAATTGCAGGAGAGGAGTAAGGACTAGAACTATCTCTCGATCACTTTGTTTTTAATCATTTTCTCAATGATCTGCTCCATAGCTTCCTTCCGTGATAAGGCAATCAGATGGCCTTTGGTTTATAACTTTTGCACCAGGTTCAAAGGGAATTGCATGACCAACAGTTCTCTTAGGAGGTAAATCAGTAGGAGTTCCAAAAATATCCTTGTACTGACCCAGAAGTTCTTGGATAGGAGGGGGAACAACAGTGTCCTCATGTTCTGTCAGAGCAATTCTGTTTAGCAGCAATACAGCTCCACAGATATTGTCATCAGATAAGTGCTCCATGCTGTCCATTTCTTGAACCGGCCCACTGGGTAGGCTTTCATCCCTGAAGATTTTCTTTTCTCCTGATTTCAGTGTGACTTGTACTTCCATTTCCTCAAAATCTAGCTGCACAGGGCTAACAGTTTTCATCCAATCAGCTCCCAGTATCACATCATAACCTTGTAACTGTAGGACTCTGAAATCATGGGAAAATTTAGTTCCTTGCACCACAAAAGGGCACTGGAGAGCAATGAATTCAGTCCATAAAGTTGCACCATTGGCAACTAACACTTTCTTCTTCTTAGTTGGTGTGAGAGCACACAGAGCCAGCTTTGCTAGTGCAGGAGTTACAAATGCTGCAGTGCTGCCACTGTCAATAAGAGCAGTTGCATGTTTGTCTCCCAGCATGACTGTAACAGTGAAACTCAGCTTGGAGGAAGTGACTCCCATGAGGGCATGCATAGAGATTTGCATGGGAGGGTCATCCAAGTGAGTGGGAGGTGGAGTTTCAGTATCATCAGCTGTGTAGTAGACCAATTCTGCATCTTCAGGGCAGGTTTCTTGCAAGGCTTGTATCTGCATTTGATTTGCCAATTTACAGACTTTCTTATGGCCAGGAAACCATGGTTCTTTGCACTTGTAGTAGATCCCACTACTAGGAAAAGGCCTACTAATGGCGCACCTAATTTGGCCATTAATGGCGCATTAGTGGTGCGCCATTAGTGCCACGCCATCAGTATATTTTACTAATGGCGCACCACTGGTGCGCCATTAGTATCTGGTATACTAATGGCGCACCTCTGATGTGCCATTAGTGTATACAGAAGTGCACCATTAGTATGCCTCCCAGGGTCCATGTATACCCAGGTGCTCTGGCATACTAATGGCGCACGGCGACGAGATGCGCCATTAGTAACCTCGGCATACTAATGGCGCACTGTTTAGTGATGCGCCATTAGTATACTTTGTCATACTAATGGCGCACTGTGATGTGATGCGCCATTAGTATCAATATTAGGTTTTTTATTTTTATTTTCTGTTTTTGCACAGGTTACAAAATGTATAATTGGACAAAATATAGACAAAGACACATCAACAACAGATTCATCGAATACAATAGAAGATTAGTCTTTGAATACAATTCATCATATTAGTCTCCTAATACAATTCATCATATTAGTCTCCGAATTGAAAAGACCGAACAAAGATAGAACATTATATTACAAGTCTCAAGACCGCGAGTAGCGAGTTTGTCTTCACATTACAAGTCGATATCGATCATCTAAACTACCATCACATAGAAGAGAGCTGCGGTCATCACGATGAGCATCATCACGATGAAACTCGCCTTCATCCGGTTCCTCCAACGCTCCCTCCCTCTCCGCTAGATAGCGGCGATCTAGATTCGCCTCGCCCTAGTGGTGTACCTTTGTAATCATTATCGCTGAATCGGTGAACCTGTCTCCGACACTCCTCCCGATCGTCGAGACTCCGAACCTTACCCAGACACGACATACGCCAAGATCGCTATGCACTAGCCAAACGAAACATTACTACCAATTCACGCACAATACATAAGCAATATATAATTATGCAATGTAACAATCGGAAGAGAAAAGCAAGACATTAGTAGCATCGATTACATCTAAGTTGAACGACTCTCAAACCAAAGAGACATACTACAAGTTCATTAAAGTTTAATTACAACATGAGCCAATCGATGTTTGAGAACCAGACACAAGATCACCGCTTTCGACTTGACTCAAGGGACCGGAGCGTGGATGAAGCCGCCGCCTATGGTGGGAGTCATGAAATAACGGTCGTTGTCACCTGCATTTGTAGCATTGTGTCGATGTCACCGTTGGACGGTTGATTGTTGAGGTAGAACTGCCCGAGGTACGGCGACATCTTGATGGATGATTTCCGCAAACTCTTGGATGCGAAAGAATTTTGTCGGAGGTCCGCGCCCCGGATTGCCGACACGCTCTTTGCCCAATCTTTGAGTTTACTCGGTAGCGAAGTTGATGATGGTCCCGCACGATCGCCCGCATGTGATGGATGGCGAGTAGGCACCCTTCCGATCGCCAGCGGCTGCTTGACGCAGCGAACGTCAGACAGTGGGAGAACACGTGCTTGCCGATTTACTTAATAGGCTTGGTGAAGGTGCTCCAGATTTGGCGAGCTAGGAGAACATCATCAAGAACCTTCTTGACATTTGTGTAGTCTACGTTCGACTGACGGTCCGGGTCGAAATACGTGGCCATGGAATATTTGGGGCTTAGGAGGATGAGCGTGCAATGTGTGTCACTGCAGAAAACACGGAATGTTAAAAGAAAAACGATCAAAATCTAAGAATTCATATGTTACGGGCCGGTTGAGGGGAGGACTTACTCGGGAAAGTAAAGCACGAGGAAGTTATCCTTATCTTGGTTTGCCAGAATGACGCCTTCGAGGTAAGAACTCGCGACTTGCCGGTCCCCAGCGCTGCCCAAGATCTTGGCACGCATGTAGAAGGGGTCGACTATCACGATGTCCGGGGTCTTGTCGCGAATGATCCGTGATTCCATACTCAGCGAAAATAGCCGAACGAAGGTGTAGTGCAGCGGATGAAGGTTCAACATAGCGTGGATGTCATCAAACCGCAGGACGATCGATGCCCGGCGGAGTTATCCACAAAGCCCTTGCCCTCGCACCTTGGCCGCGAAAACCGGTATGCCACATCCTTCTCTCGAGACGCCGCTTCTCCAAAGAATGAACACCATCATGCAGACTCCGTGATAGCACCGGTTGCAGCATTGAGCATATTTGTTCGGTAACATCGCCCTAGCCGCCACATGCACCTCCTCGAGATATCCTTAGGTGAAGGTGGCCCGCCCCGAGCACGGATCGCACTCGGTGCCGGCTGGCTCGCACCCTTCTTAGTCTTTCTTTTGCGTGCCTTCTTCTTCTCCTGTAATGGGACCGAGTTCTGCTCACAGACTGCCTTCTTGAGTGTGTTGGGGCTGATAATATTTTGCACCTCGCCTAACTGAGGCTCGGTGAAGTTGGCAGCTGGAGGCGTCTCCTGAGAGCTGAACGCCAGACGGCGCCTATTGCAACTTGGCTTCTCCGCGGTACCAGCTAGATCGCACACGTCTTTTGTTGGGTCGGGTTCTTGAGAAGGAGGCCCCATGAAGTCGCCATCGTACCCATGATCGACAAAGTACTGATCGACATTGCCAAATGTATCATCGTCGTCGTCGTCGTCCTGATCCTGTGCCATATGCATGTTTGGATCAGTGGCATAGGGATGTCCGGCACCGTTGCGGCGGTCTTGCCATGGGGCCGACTTGGCGCCGACACGACTGGCGGTGTTGTCTTTGGGGTGGTGTCCCCGCCTCAAACGAATCCGCTCTTCGCCAAAGCAGGGCCAGCTCAGCAAAGCGCCGAGGGTCATCACGTCATCATCGTCGGCCCCGACGGGTCGAATCGGAGGTAACAACTCGTCGCAGCCTGGCAGCACCCAAACCATTTGAACCCTAAACAAGTTGGGTGGCATCTGGGTAGGGTTGCCCGGTTGAACAATTTTGCCCTTGGCGACATCGACCAACTCGTTGTTCACGGCGGAGGAGAGTGCACGAACGTCGGCGGCGCCTGCGAACATGTAGGGCATCGGGATGCCCACCAAAGGCAAGGAGATGAAGTCCTCGCCGAGAGAGGCTTAATTAGTTACCGTGATGATGGCGCCGAGCTCGGCTAACGTCGAGGCACCGCAAACGGCAGCGGCAGTTGACGGAGGGGCCGCTTCTGCAGAGGTGCCGCCGGCGACACCCGGTGCATTAAGCTCCGTGCGGCGCCGGAGACACCAATGCCGCCCGCCGGAGGCACCAATGGCCCCGCCATCGCATTATGCAAGTTGCTGGCCGTGAAGCTAGGAATCGGGCGGCCTCGCTGGCCGCCCGCAATCCACGACTCAACCCCGAGATCAAGGTAGGCACAATGGCGGTGATCGCCGCCCGAGTCGTTGCTCCACTTGCTCTTGGACAATCTCCGGAATCCGCGCCACCTGTGCCTTGAGTTCTTGAACCTCGCGCGCTTGGCTTTCCGAGCTGGTCTTTTTCTCCTTCCGCACACCAGCGGTATAGTATGACCCCCATTTTGTCGACAAGCCTTTGCCGGCCACACGACCAGCTGACGTCGGCTTACTAAGCTTATCCTTGTTCTTCATTACAATCAACGCCCTATTTAGAGTGGTTTCCCAAGGGTTGCTCTTAGTCGACCCCGCGCTACTACTTTCAGTCGCCTGCGGAAGGAATGTGAACCATTTAGAAATTTGGCTTCATTAATTAGAATGCAACCATATGGAGCTAATTACGCGGGGGTGTATTCCTTACCAGAACAAGCTCAAGCTTCCTGGTCTTTGGATCCGTGGTAAGCTCCTTTGTTTTCAGGTCCTTCTTGTACCGAGCCCTGACAAAGTTCCAGGTCTGCTTGTCACTGTATTTATCAAAGAGGGGCGGTAGGCCTTGCTCGGCACGGTCCGCCTCCTCCTTGTCCCATATAGGCTCCGCCACTCTGTAACCGCCGGGACCGAGTGTGTGTTCCCCTATGATCAGCTCCCGCATTTGTTTCCCCCACTCACTTGATTGGGAGTTTGCAATGCTCGAGCAATTGATCTTGAAGTCGTTGTAGTCATCTTCGGTGATCGAAGGATTTTTCTCCTTGATCTTCTGATAACTCTCACCTTTCTCGATCATTCTCTTCACATTGCTTTTCCAAGTAGACAGGGCCTTGCTCATCTTCGTGAGGGCAGCATTGTTCACTTTATTCCCTTTGAGGCTTGTGTTTGCAAATTCAGCGGGGAACTTGTATCGTTCGTGCAGCTTCGTGAAGAGGAGGTTGCGCAAATTCCCTCGGTCAGGATGCCTCAGGTTCTCGGTGTTGATCGAGACGGTGCTCCAGAGAATGCACCCGAGCTGAAGCGAGTACCCCTTGACTATTCGCTCGGGTGCCGTTGGATTCTCGTTGGAGTCCACTTCAGCAACTTCCTCCTTGAGGGTGAGAAGCACGATCGGGCGCCGGTCCTTCCGTTGCCTCTTCGGTTGGCTGCCATCTGTGCGTGCGCCGCCATCATCAGTGGTGGCATCCTCGGCGGCACCATCAGTGGTGGCATCAGTGGGGTCATCCTCGGCGGTACCATCAGTGGTCTCAGGATCGGTGGGGAAGGCGGCGTCCTCATACAACTGAGGTTGGTCCTCCATCTCCTGGGACAGCTCCCAAAATGCCTTGCCGCCCGAACCCCCGGCCTCATCGTTGTTGGCCATGTTTCTCTCTAAATAGGAACAAAGTTTGGTCAAAAAGTTGGTTATTGTTTAGGGTTTGTCGACACCGAGGCATCCTAAAAGCTAAGCTTTTATCATTGAGGATTTTTCGACGCCGAGGCACCCTAAAAGCCTAAGCTTTCATCATTAGTCACAATTACCCCATATGTCCTATTTTTAACAAAGTCATGCTAAAATTCACGGAAAATTTCAGCATGACCTTTGCTGAAAATAGGACATATGGAGTACTCGAATTTGCTGGAACGGAAATTAATCGACATTCCAGCAAACTCAAGGGCCTCTCGGGTGGACAAGGCAAAAAAAGCCTCCATCACAACAAAGCAAATCATTGCATGGTTATAAGGAACACCGACACTTGGCAAGTTCACGGGTTACTACATTGTATATATGAGACTGAAAACATCAGTTTCGGAGAGATGAACTAGATAATAAAATTAGAAGATGAACTTGTAATAGTTTCACGAGGTTTGGTTGGACACTGTAAATACACTTTCTACCTAACATCGTTCAAAACACGAGTAATCTACTTGCGTAACAAAGATGAGAACTTCCAATTTTTTGTATATCATCATCATTTTTCATAAATAACTTTGCTTGATATGTCACCTTGGTTCAAATTAATGGAGGTTTGGGCTCTCTGATTTACTGGTTGTTGGTTCAAATACCACCCACTAACAAGAAAACGAACAACATCTGAAGTTTTAAACACAAACAAGGAAAAGGGGTAGCATTTCAGTTTCTCAAAATGTTCAAGAACAGAGTACTGAACATTAGGTTTGACATCTGCATTGTCTTTAAAAAAAACTCTGTATTCAGCATGCGGGAAAGGTGCTCTAGGATAATGGCAAGGAGCAAATTGCATGAAACAAAAATCACCAGTAATTGAAGGATAATGAAAACTGATATATGAGCTAGGCAGTTTCTTGGTTCCCTCTTTATATTCTGCAACAGTAGAAGTGAGGCAGTTTTCTGAGATATGTAGACAGCACCACTGAATGATGCTCATTACTAGAGTTCAGTCCATGAATTAATTATGTGTTCGTGCTGGAAAGGTGCTCTAGAATAATGGCATGCAGCGAATTGTATAAAAAACAGCACCAGTAATTGAAGGATAATGGAAACTGATATACAAGGTAGGCAGTTTCTAAAATCATCTAGGAAGAACTGATGTACCATACACACAAACAGAATTGTTGCTCCCTAACATCATGACACGCAAACAAAACTGCGGTAGAGTCTGTAAGATGCCATGACCACATAATTATTTTTTCACAATTTACCTGTTATTGCAATGCTATTTAAGTAAAGTTGTGTACATGCTTGTTCCCTAACATCTGCACTACAAATCCTTGTTTGTTAGACTATGGGGCCACTGAAATTCATGCACCTTCAGAAATTCTTAGGTCAGGCCATGCGGTCCTGGCATCTCAGAGGCTCTAAAGCAACAATTTGTTTGCGGGTATGGCATCACAGAGCAGCAGCAATGGCATACAAGAGCATGATGAACAGAGAAATACTACTAGCACAGCGGAAGAACCATAGAGGGAAGCGGCAGTACCAGTGGACGGGGAGGAGCGTGGGCTGGGCAGATCGGGGGGCGGTGGCGCGGCTGGCGCCGAGCGCCGGGCAGGCCGAGGGTGCGACGGAGAGACAAAGGCGGGGGCGGCGGCGCGGGACGAGGACGACGGGATGGCGGCGGCGGGACGAGGACGACGGACGAGGACGAGGAAGACGGGCGGCGCCGAGGCGGCGGGTAGCAGCGCTGGGCGGCGCCGAGGCGGCGGGCAGCGGCGCTGGGCGCGGCCGAGGCGGCGGCAGCGGCGCTGGGCGGCGCCGAGGCGGCAGGCAGCGGCTGTGGAAGGGATCGAGGCGGTGGGGCAGCGGCGTCGGGGAAGGGGATCGAGGACGAGGGCGAGGGAGAGAGAGGGGCTCGAGGGCGAGGGAGAGAGGTGGGCCGCCGGGGAGGAACTATGGATGGGGGAAGGCACAATACTAATGGCGCACCACCCCTCGGTGCGCCATAAGTACATACACACTAATGGCGCACCTCACCCTGGTGCGCCATTAGTAATTTTTTTTCTGCTCAAGCCAACAGGTTATATTCCACCTGACCTGATCCACATCAAGCTCCCTCTACTAGCTCGACTGGTCAACAGCCAGTTCTCACACCAGGAGGTCCTGGGTTCGATTCCCAGGCTCCACAATTTTTTTTTTCATTTAAAATGTTGTTTGATACTTATTTGTGTTTAAATATGTTCAAACTTGTTTAAATCATAGCAGTAATATTTTTTTATAAGACAGTAATAATTTTTTAAAAAATATCATCAAACAGTAATGCCGGTGGAGCGGGGGAGGGTGCGGGGGGTGCGGGGGGTCGGCGGCGGCGGTTGAGTAGGGGAGGGGTGCGGGGGGTCGGCGGCGGCGGTTGAGTAGGGGAGGGTTGCGGGGGGTCGGCGGCGGCGGCCGGTGGACCGGGGGGTGCTCGGCGGCAAGGGGGACCGGATCTGGCGAGGTGGGATAGCGATCTAGATGGAGGGGGATCGAGATTGAGTGTCCATGAAATTTAAAAATATTCATGATAGTTCAAAAAGTGCCCATGAAATACAATCAAGAAATGAAGGCTACGATTTAAATACAATCGATCTTAGCTAGCTATCTGTTCACAATCTTCTTGCCCTTCTTATTCGCCAATGGAGTTCTTCTGTGGAACGGACGTCCTTTAGGTAGGGTGGTCCTGCTTCTTCTTGTGGTGTATGGTGCTACTTCATCATCGTCGTCATGTTCGATCCTGTCGCCAGACATGTCAAGTCTTGCTCATTGGCTACTCCATCCATTCCGATGATCTTCCTTTTGCCTCTCCTCACGACAACACGACTGGGCTTTGATGGGTCGGTAATGAAGAAGCATTGGTCAACTTGGGAAGACAGTACCCATGGCTCATTTTTCGCGGTGACGCTTATACCGCGATCTTGGATTTGGCTTCGGGTATAACCATGGTGGTGCAATACCGGTCTTCTTTTAGGACGCCGCCCATCCGACACGGAACATCGGGACCTTCTCTCCAACAGAGCTCAGCTCCCAGATCTCCTCTATCCTTCCGCATTATCTGTCCTTGTCGTTACCGTGTAGGATTCCATCATTACCCCGAGTTCGATAACCATCGCTCTTCATGTCCTTGGCCTCGGTGTAGAATGTGTAGCCATTGATATCGTGACGCCTCATAGGTCATCAGTTGTGCTCGCTACCGTGACAAGGCGAATATGAGTTGTTCTTCCGCTGAAGAATCCTCATGTAAAGGGTACGACGAAGCTTCGCTGAACCAATGCGTGAAACATGAGTTGTGCTCTTTGATTATATCTTCGTCCGCCCTCCGTTGGCCCGGTCATTGTACGCCTTCTTAATAAAGGTTTTGTGCTCTACCACCCAAAGGATCGACCACGCCTATGTGTTGTAGCGCGACTAGGTTTGCTCTTTCAAAGTCGGCGAGTCGACCCTCTAAGTCGACATGCATTTCGGCGACCCTCACGGTGACCCCATCCAATGAGCCCGCCGAGGTGCTCGCTGACGGCGTAACAACGGGTTCTCGATGCCTAGATAATTCGTGCAAGAGGAGATGCACTCTTCGGTCAGAAAGCCCCTGGCTATACTTCCCTCTAGACGTGACATGTTGCGAACGTATCCTTTGATGACACCATTCATCCTATCGAACGACATCATGCTGTGCAGGAACGTCAGCCCGAGTTGGATGATATCCTCCACTATATGGACCAGCAGATGCACCATAACATCGAAGAATGCGGGCGGGAAGTACATCTCAATCTCGCATAGTATCACCACGATCTCTTCCTGTAGCCTTCTAAGTTGCCTCACGCCAATCGACTTCCGAGAGATGACGTCGAAAAAGTTGCATAGGCCAAATAGCGTTTCACGGACGTGCGCGCCCATGATCCCACGGATTGCAACCGGAAGTATTCGCGTCTATCAAGACGTGATATCGTGAGACTTCATCCCATCAACTTTTGCTTCACTGGGTCTAGGTATCGCTTATCTTCCCCGCAGAATCAGAAGGAAGTTTTACTCCTAGGAGGCGGTGAAAACTGCTCGATCTCCTCCCCGACTTAGAGTGAAGCACGGGAGGGTAGTCATTTCCGGTCTTCTTGGCCTTTTGCCTTTGCGACGACTTTTCGTGGTCCCGCTTCTCATCATCATCATCATCATCATCATCATCATCATCATCATCATCATCATCATTAGCGTGAAGCTCCCGCCGATGCCCATTGATTTCAAGTCCGCCCTTGCTTTCGCCCATCTTTGGTCCTCTCTCGCATGTTGAGCAGGGTACCAAGCGCACTCTCACACGCGTTCTTCGTGATATGCATGACATCAAGGCTGTGAGGCACACGATGGATCTTCCAAGACGGCAAGTCCCGTAAAACAGACCTCGCTTTCCATACCTTCAAGAATGGTCGGCGCTTTCGCTTTTTTCCCGTTTCGCGCCTGTTGCTTCTTTCCGGCATGGGCGTCTTTCCAATTTTTCAACAGCTTGTCTATTTCTCGCCGCCCTCGACAGGCGCGCTGGGTTCGATTTCACCATCGAACAGATCCTTGCGCTTCTCCATGGGTCATCATCGTGAAGCCACCTTCGATGTCCCAGAACACGGTTTCAAGACCCGGATCTCTATCTAGCCGACGATACGTTGTGTCATCCATGCACCTTACGATCCGTAAAATCCGTGGACTACCTGCCCCGCGAGATATCCGTGAATCGAGATAGTCGCGGCACCGTCGTGAGCAAAGGCGGTTCTCATAGGGAAATATTCTTTCTCTGCGGCGCCTCACGTATTGGCTGGCGTTTTCCACAAGGTGTCAAGCTCCTCTTTCAAAGAGCCCTAGATACAGATTGATGTCGCTCCCTGGTTGTTTCGGTCCTTCAATTAGCATACTCATGTGAATGTACTTCCTCTTCATGCACAACCAGGGGAAGGTTGTACATCCACACAAACACAGGCCGGTGCTATGTGTGCTTCTCTGTCTCACAAATGGATTGACTCCATTGGTGCTCGCGCCAAAGACGATGTTCCTTGGATCGCTCCCAAATTTCGGTATTCAAGTTCAACGCTACACCGCTCGCATCCTTAGGGTCACTCAAAGATCTTGTCTTTTTATATATCTCCGGATCATTTGCGCCATCTTCTCGCTTCTTCTCCTCCCTATCCGCGTGCTAACGCAGGAGCTTTGCTACCTTAGGGTCTACGAAATACCGCTGCAGACGAGGAGGATCGGAAAGTACCACACCACTTTTCGAGGAGCTTTTTCCTCTTCTTGTATCGAGTGACGCCAAGACACCGGACATATGGTAGACTCCGCGTGCTCGTCCCGATAAATGATGCAATTGTTCATGCACACATGGTATTTCACGTGCGGTAAATCCAGAGGACACACGATTTTCTTCGCCTCCTCCAAACTGGTTGGGCAATTGTTCCCCTTGGGAAGACGTTCGTGCCAAAATGACATGTTCTCGTCAAAGCATGCGTCGGTCATTTTGTGTTTTACCTTCATCTCCAGAGCCATGAGCGTTACTTTCAGGCGGGTATCCTCGGCCTGCATCCTTCATACAATGGAGTAACCGCGCCTAACCTGTTGATCCATCTTGGCTTTCTCTCGGCGGCAGCTCTTGCGTTATCCGTCCGCTTGAGAAGAAGCTCTTGAATATGAGGGTCCTGCACCCAGCCCATCGATGGTCCAGCGTCGTCGCTCGCCGCATCATCATCATGTCCTGCATCTTCTACATGATGATCGTGTACAAGATCACCATCGTGATCATCTCCGGGATTCTCGTCTTCTCGCCTACCGAGCCGCGGTGGTTGTCTTGTCGCCCTTCCTCATTTCTTGCCCGGCCCCCATGGACGACTTCATAGTCATCTTCATCACCTTGCCACCGATAGCCATCCATGAAACCACGCAAGAGCGGTGGTCCGCACCTGCCCGAATCCGGTCCGCAATAAGGCTCTTCACTTGCATCTTTGACACGTACATCTTATCTCCGCCTCGCTCTTTTGAAGCATCTCGCCTTCGCGGACCTCAAAAACCTATTCACGATGCCTTCGGTCATCGTGCGGACTATGGTCGTCATGGGTAGAGCAAAACGATATTTTAGAACCAAGAAAAATTTGGCATGACTTTCGCTAAAAATAGGACCAAAAGAATGCTTAATGCCAAAATTCTCACCAAACGGAAATGAATCAACATTCCGCAAAATATTGGCAACTATCGCATTTCAAATACCGTACACCTCCAAACACAAACACATATGCAACACCACAAACATATGCAACACCACTAACATACATAGATCTAGCTAGGCCATAAAAAGTGCATGTGCACATTGTTGTAGGGAGAACAACATAAATATAGCTTCCCCTTACTTACCTATCAAAACAAGTTAATTTAACCACTTAATTTGAATGAATCTATGGTGGAAATGAGGTGAAAAGAGGAGGCACCCGAGACAAGGAGGAGGCGGTGGAGAGAATGAAGTGGGGAGAAAGTGAGTGTGGAGGAGAGGCTGTCCAAAATATCTTGTTGTTTTCACTTACTAATGGCGCACCAATCATAAATGCGCCATTAGTAATCCAGTTACTAATGGCACACCCTCGGTGGTGCGCCATTAGTAGTTTACAAAAAAAATATACTAATGGCGCCGTCCCACGGTGCGCCATTACTAGTTTAAACTAGTAATGGCGCACCGTGGGACAAAGGCGCCATTAGTAGTTTTGCAAAAAAGGAATAAAAATATAATAAAAAAACAACATTAGTGGCGACTTTACGGTAGGTGCGCCATTACTAGTTACAACTAGTAATGGCGCACTTCGTCTGGATGCGCCATTAGTATGTCTGGACAGGCGCACTAGTTCAAAAATTTTTTTTGATACTAATGGCGCACCTTGGGCAAGGTGCGCCATTAGTAGTTTCAACACTAATGGCGTATCAAAAGGTGGTGCGCCATTAGTATATACTAATAGCGCACCACTTGTCTGGTGCGCCATTAGTGTCAATCCCATCTATAGCCCTTTTTCTAGTAGTGTCCCTTTCATTCTGGCCTGTTGGATGATAGCAGGTGTGTTGTTAGGATGGAGCTTTCCTGGGTCAAACTGAACCTGCTTCCTAACTGGCTGATTAATATAAGACACTGGTGGTTTCTTGCTGGGCTGAGCTTGTTCCATTCTTCTGGCCAACCAAATGGCTTTTTGTAGGTCTGCTGGTTCATGACATTGAACATAATGTTGGATAGAGTCACTTAGGCCAGCAATGAAACTAGCTTTGTAATAATTAGCGTGTAGTGCAGGTTGTCCTTCCGAGTAAGTTCATGGACTGCTCAAACTTGAGAACATAGTCATTAATGCACCTAGATTGGTTGAGAGCATGAAAGGTTCGACATTGTCACACACCAAGTTTCAAAACCTATCTCCAATCGGCCTACGTAACTGTATTGTGGTAAGGTATTGGCAGAATTCCAATTCCTCTCCACCACTCTATTGTCGCCCCTTTAAGTAAGTGACAACAATCTCTGCTTTCTGCTCAAATGGTGTCCTAGCAGCTTCAAAGTACATTTCAATGGTTTGATCCAAGAGTCGGCCCACTTCCATCGAACTCTGGTATGTTGTACTTGGCAGGTTTCACCAGAGTCAAGCACTACAAGAAATATGTCAACTTGTGACCCTCACTATTGGTCGAAAGGTCATAGTTTTTCATTTGCGACCTTTTGTGACCAAAAATGAAGGTCAAAAGTCGAGGGTCATTAATCGACTATAGCGACCTTCTCTCGTGATATGTAAAAGGTCATTGGTTCTTTGACCAAATTTTTGGTCACTAGCAACTTTCTCAGCCACGAGGCATCCAGCGTGGCAAGTCGATGTGGCACAAGATTCAGCCCGTCCAATTCAGTGTTTATATGGGCCGAGCCCATTAATTCGCCTTTTAATATTTATTTTCCTATTAATTTTTGCTACCTACATGGGCTGGCCCAGCTATAATTCGCCTTTTATTTTTGGGTTGTGGCCTGCTTTTTTTTTTTTCAAATGGGTCCCAATTGTCGTTTCGATATGTGGGTCCCAAATTTCTAATTTGGTTTGTGGGTCCCTGTGTCATGGTCATGTTCCTCGATTTCAATATGCCAATAATTAAACAACCAATATTTAAATCACAATAGACAGAAAACAAGTGTAAAACTTCAAATAACAAGAAGCAACAATCTGTTACATCAAATCACATACAACATTTCATTCAAAAACAGAGAGAAGATACATGAAATTCTGGAGTTCACAATGCCCAAATAACCTAGCTATTATTACATAACTTGCTATACAAAATGTCTTGGCGCTTCTTTGAACATCTTGTTTCGCCTTGAATTTAGGCAAAATATCCGCCAACAAGAAATGTAACAGCGAGGATATAGTGAATAACAACAAAAAGAAGTGATGGGGTGCTATTTAGTAAGATTAAGTCCGGAAAGAAACATGCATGAAAATTAAGAATAGCTAGAGCAATTCTGCATGAAAATTAAGAAGTGCTATTCAGTATGAATGCCATGAAGTTTTCGTGCACGTCATGCCAAGTCAGCCAACATGTAGCATGCATGTGAGCCATAAAACATGATCACAGTTCAGCACCTACAACAGCCTGACACAATAGATAAAGCCATGAAGTGATAATAACAGCCTGACCACAATAGATAAAGACTCTCGAAAAGATTTAATCATTCCGTTAAAAATAGAGTAGCAAGAGCAACGCTGGACATCATTACAGCATATGAGTTGTAGGATACAACTTGTGGAAACGAGCAAATAACAACAAAGATCAAGAAAATTAGAGTTCTTGATTCTTGAAGCACCGACAAATAGGAAACCCAGATAACATACGATATATGAATTGTGGGATACATCTTCCTATAGTTGTGGAAACTTGAGTCAATAACAAAGAGCATAAAGTTGACATTGACAACAAGATAGCAAAATGAGAATGACCTTTTCCTAGTAGTTGTGGAAACATAAAACAACATGAAACCGACATTGGCAGCAAGATAGCAAGATAGGAATGACAGTCCATGCATGGTACATGAATGATTCACAGAACTACATCGACCCTGTTCATTCATTTAACAAAGGGAACATGCAGAGTAATCGCTTAATCAGCAATGGCATGGCAGATCTCGGACCAAAGCACACATGCACGCATGCGTAGTAGTACCGATCGATCTGCATCAAACGGTGTAATCGCTACTACATGCGTGTTTAAAACATGAAAAATCCAAATCTATCTCACGTAAAAACAACCGACTTGTTACAGTAGCGCTTAAGTTTGAGAGTGCTAACAACGCTAGACACGGGCGTTGTTATCCACACCCTGCAGCCGAAAAGTACTATCACTTTACACGGCAATAAGGTTGTCACAGGTTGCTTCTTGCCCTCCACAAATTTCTTCAGATAGTTAGGATTCCCACTAAAGATTAAAAATCCTTGCTGGTGCCTACTTAGACAAAATGAAATAAGGAAAGGCGCCATGATTTTATATTTACATGCATGCTTGTGAAAATGATGATCTTCTTCAGAACCGCATGAATTTATCATAAGAAAATGCTTGTGAACCGCATGAATTTATCACCAGAGAGCTCAAAGAGGAGTTGATGCTTGGTTACAAAGATCTAGCAAGCAACTCAATGAGCCCCACATCCAACTCCAAATCATGGCCAAGGCCATGCAGGAGCTACATCGAGATGAAGGATGGGGAGGACCTCACCAGAGGAAGGTTGTAATCAGAGCAGAGGCTCAGCCACACCACGGCTATGGTGTGACCATCACCACATTGAGGAGAGGGTCTGCAAGCAGCCAAGCACCACCACGGTGACCAGGGCAAGCGCCGGGCACAAAGGGCGCCACCCCTGAGACATCACCAAGACGGACATCACCGGCCTCGCCTGCTTCAAGAAATGTTCAGAACAACTTTGTCGACTCGATCAATTCTCAAGAAACCACTTCGTCGCCGACACATACATACATACAGGATGCAAAAGAATAAGAAATAGAGCAGGGACCTAGTCGATCATGAGATAGTGTTCATATCATTAGGAAGAAATAGGCCATTGTATAGCTCACATAAACAGATCTGCTACTATGCACAACACGAGCACCCACTTGCACTTGGTATATTTCAGATCTAGGACACCCAAAGACTCAAGCCATTCAAACTGCAGCACTAGTTAGATGCAAGCACAAATGCTCTTAATTCTACTCACGGTGATGATCCTAGAACCAAAGAGAAGTAAAACATAAATCTTTTTATGTAAAGAGGGCTAGTAAAAGATAACTCGACTAACAAGAATCCAAAATATTACGGATGAGCATGAGCAACAATAACCAGAGATATCCTACATGTCAAGGCTACGGGCATGAGCAGCTCCTTTAAATTACGGCCAAAAACACTTGCATCGATCAGACATTAATTAGAGAATCGACACTAGATCTACCGCAGATTTACAAATGCTAATAATAAGCTACTTCCTCGATGCAATTATAAGATGTTTTGGTAGGCTAAAATAGCCCGACAAAACGATTATAATTTGGGGCGGAGGTAGTAGTACTAGCACATAAGAGAAAACCTTGAGACTAGGGACCATAACCACACGCTGCCGCGCAAAATAAACAGACACGGCCAAGAAATGTAATCAAGCAAAGCTTCCTTGGGCGAAGCGTGGCACCACTGCAGCTCCGGCCGGCGCGGTGGATCTCGACGACGGCGAGGGCGAGGTGCGCTGGTGGAGCTTGAGGGTGAGCTGGTGCGAGCCTCCGGTGGTAGAAGTTGGCGCATTGCCGAGCATCTGCGCCAGAGGCGCCGCTGCCGCCTTCCCGCCCGCCAAGAAGACAAGACGAGGAGGAGGAGCGGTGGAAATCTGGATCTGTTCCGGCCGCCAACCTGCGTGACGAAACCAAACCGCGTAAGGGGAGGAGGGCAAATGAAGTCGGGCACGAGAGGAGGAGAGGGACCTTCCATGGCGCCGGAGGAAGAGCGGCGCCAAAGGCCACCCACCGGACGGCCCCGCCCGAGAAAGGGAGCATGGTATGCAGATTCGCCTTGGTCTTGGTCAAGCAGGAAGGAGGCGGACGTGGTCTCGGATCCGTGGTGGATCTGGGAGCGCCATGGCCGCCGCCGACCAGCTGGATCTGGGGCCTAGGATTGGGGATCGGGAAAGAAACCCTAGAGGCGATGGAGGAGGAAGAAAAGCTGGGAGCGGAGGGAGGCTTGGGTGCAGCGTGGGGAAGGAGGGAAGGCCACGGCGATGGGAAGAGAGATAGAGAAGCGATGAAGGAAGGGAGGAGAGGCGGCCGATCTGGATCGGGAGAGAGAGAGGGGAGCGGTGGCGATCTGGATCGGGAGGGAGAGAGGGAGGTTGGTGGGAGAGGGACGAGAGGTGAGAGGTGAGCAAGAGACGCTGGATCGAGGGACTGAGGGAGAGTGTGGACGGCCAGATCGACTCTGTGGGGTGATCCGTGGGCTGCTTCTCGATTGGTTCAAAACATGAGGTATTTATTTAAATTATCTCTTAGTGCTAAAAACAGGGGGTTTGTGAAACAACTAGCAAAATTATTTTGCAAATGGCATCACTAAAATTTTCACTTAGTTTAGACCACATTTTATGGATGATCACCAATTTGTATGCATCTCCGATCCTTCTAGCTATTTTTGTTCATTTAAACAAATATCCGAGATTCAATAGGAAGCGGGTCAAATTTAATCTGCAAAATTGGACCAAATCAATTTTATAAAATACTAGGCCATATATAATGCACAATTGACAAAATGGTTGGGTGTCAAAAGTTTTGATCCACCTCTCGTGAAAAAGACAAATTCTCGCCGATTCACCGAAGCGGGTCAAATTTGAACTGTAGCTACCTCGTAATTTGCTCTTTATTTTTCCAAAAATCAATTCTAGGTACATAAGTATATATTTAATCAGAGAAACACCAAAAAATTCCAAGATTCAACCACTAGCTAGAACGGTCAAGCCCGCCGCTTTGACAAAGATTTTGAAACGGGCATAAAAATTCAAAAAATCAAAAATTGGAAAACCTTCGATTGTGTCATTATATGTGACCAAGTTTCCAGGAAAAATAATAAACTACTAATACGGTAATTATTTTAAAAAGTGTTCTTTAAATGAGCTATCAAGTGTGAAGATTCATGGCTTTCAAGCCAAATGATCAATCTTATGGCCACATTCATGGCATAGTTTGTCCAAATGATCTCATAATGTGCACAAGGGTGCATATTGAATAGCAAACAATTTTGCCTAAGGAAGTTTTCATTTTCGCTGGACTAAAAAACCATTTTCCATTTTTCGAAAGTGCCCAAAGGAGGTTTTTTGTGAAGGAACTACCAAATAATTGTTGCAGAAATGGACCAAATCAATTTTATAAAATACTAGGCCATATATAATGCACAATTGACAAATCGGTTGGGTGAAAAAGTTTTGATCCACCTCGATGAAAAAGACAAATTGTCGCCGATTCACCGAAACGGGTCAAATTTGAACTGTAGCTGCCTCATAGTTTGCTCCTTATTTTTCAAAAATCATTTCTAGGTACATAAGTATCTATTTAATCATAGAAACACCAAAAAATTCCAAGATTCAACCACTAGCTAGGAACGGTCAAGCCCGCTGCTTTGACCGCATTTTGAAACGGGCATAAAAATTCAAAAAATCAAAAATTGGAAAACCTTCGCATTGTGTCATTATATGTGACCAAGTTTCCAGGAAAAATAATAAACTTGTAATACGGTAATTATTTTAAAAAAGTGTTCTCAGAAATGAGCTATCAAGTGTGAAGATTCATGGCTTTCAAGCCAAATGATCAATCTTATGGCCACATTCATGGCATAGTTTGTTCAAATGATCTCATATTGTGCACAAGGGTGCATATTGGAATAGCAAACAATGTTGCCTAAGGAAGTTTTCATTTTCGTTGGACGAAAAAACCATTTTCCATTTTTCGAGTGCCCGAAGGAACTACCAAATAATTGTTGCAAAATTGGACCAAATCATTTTTATAAAATACTAGGCCATATTTAATGCACAATTGACAAAATGGTCTGGTGTAAAAAATTTGATCCACCTCTCGTGAAAAGACAAATTTCGCCGATTCACCGAAGCGGGTCAAATTTGAACTGCAATGCTTCATAGTTTGCTATGTATTTTTCCAAAAATCATTTATAGTTACATAAGGACCTATTTAATCATAAATACATGGTTTGGTGGTGATACGTCGAGGTTTGGGCGGTGGCCGAGGGCCCCAACTCTAGAGCTGCCAGAACTCAAGATGTTCTTGGCGTGGTCATCAGCGTGACCGTGGCGCTGCCATGTGTTCTGGGCGGCCTAGGCATGTCTAGTGGGTTGGGCACTCCCAAAGTTGGTGCTAGGAAGAAAATTACAACATAAGATTCTCATGAGGAGACCAATCGATGCTCAAACATGAATTAGCAGCCAAGTGTTTGATTAGTGGTACGGAAATGTACATGGATAATGGGCGTGAGTTTTGGTGAGGATGATCAGCCATTAAGAAGACCGTTTTCACAAATTTTCAGCTCAAAAGGAGGAGCCTAGGTGGTACTTGCTTTGCAAACCACCACACTGGACATAAATACTGAATGTTGAAGCTCGCTCAAAATAATGAATGGATTGAGCTGGCATTTGGTGGAGGATGGTTATTTGGGCATAGGAAAGCATCAGAGAAAATGGATACTATTTGGACATGCCAAAGTGGTACTTCCTTCACAAACTGTTACTCGAACAAAATAGGAAAATGAATATTTTTGAATTATTTTGAACTAGTCAAGGAAGGTTTTACATATTTGACGAAGATATGACCCAAAGAATTTATGAGATTTTTTGGGAATTTTGGGAATGACAGAAATATAGGTTGCTTCACAACCTAGGGCAAAACGCCACATGGACATGACACATAGGCAAACTCGATGAGGTGGCGCCTAGTCATAGCAACCCACCACAATTTACAAGGCTATGACCATCTATATTGGTCGTTAACAACTAGAAATAAGGCAGCGGACTAGCACTATTTGCTTTGTGACCATTTCGTGTAAGGAAATTACGACCTTTCTGACCAAAATGGTCGCAATGGTTCAGGGTTTGGAGCCCCCTGAACAGCTTTTGACCAATTGGTCTAAAATGGTCATAGATTTATGACCAATTCTTCGAGGGTCACTGACAAAAGGTCATAAGTTGACATATTTCTTGTAGTGAAGGGTCTTCTGTTGTCTTGGACTTGGTCTCTCTGAGCATGACCTCCTCTGCCAGCAATTTGCTGAGCCTGCTCCTCACCTTGCTCTTGTTCCAACGGAGTGACTTGTTGCATGTTTCCTGTTTGAGGAATAGCAGTAGTTGCTCTGGCATCAGGTGGAGGAAGGTTGTTGTTAGCAAAGTGGGGGTGCCTGTAAGGAATTTTGGTGCTGCCATCCAAGTTAAGTTCTTTGCCAGTGTGCTTGTCCACCAAGGTTACAGAGCCCGCAGTAGGGGGGGGGGTTTGGAGGCCATCGACTGGCCGAAGCACTGGTCCTTGCGGTGTATGATTTTGGCCACTGCCTTGAGACATCTTGGGGAATGGGTGGGTTTTCTCGTGGATTAGGAAAACCAGTGATAAATTTGTTAAGTGTGCCCTGTAATTTTCCCAACGTCTTCTGCATGGATTGAAAATTTTCTTGCACATGATCCCTGAAATCCTCAAAGTCCTGTCTGTCCTGCTCTCGATTTCTCTGCAGTGTTTGGACATTAAGTTGTAAGGACTGCATCTTTTGCTGGTGGAGGATGAATCTGATGGGCCCGTCATCTTGATGGAGGAACGCATAGAGGGTTTTTAGAACTGGCAGGGAGCCAAGTAACCTCACTGCCCGAGATCGTCAGGCGAAGGGAGGAATCTTACCACAAAGACATGCCGCAACTCGCCCTAGTCGAGATCCTCGCCGCCGCCGCACCGCCGCCGCCGCGCCGCCGAAGTACACCGGATCTGGGTGGGAGGTGGGATTTATCGCTGAAACAAGGTGTTCCGCAACCACACCCAAAGACTAAACCAGACCGAGCTATTCGCCGCCAACGCCGCTTTCACTACGCCGCCAAGATAGTCCGGTGAGAAGTGAAGGATTTTACGGCTCCTCCAACTCCACTTCGGCACCAGAACTCGCGCCGCCAAGGAGATGAACCTTGCTCTGATTACCACTTGTCAAGCCCGAGTGGTCTGAAGACGAAATTCAGAAGGACATGAACATAACCAGTCCAATTTAGCTTGAATTCAGAGGAAAGATTAAGCGAGTCTAGCTCGTTACAGTGGTTCTTGCCAACCAGGAACACTGGCGGCGCAAAGGGGGAAACCCTAGCAACAAGAGAGATACCTCCCCTCGATCCCAAGTCCTGGCTTTATAGCCTTACAAAAGGGAGGAAAAAGAAGAGAGAAAGCAAAAAGAAAGAGAGGGGCGCTGTGGTCTTTGCCGGAAAGGGAACAGCGACCACCAGACCAACCCCCGCCACACGATGGAGATCGGACGCCCACGGTCATCATAATCGGGCGAAGCGACGACGTCGTCTCGGCCGTGCGATCAAGATGTGTGGCTACCGTCGCTTCCCACCGTTAGAATGGGTTTAAATTAATCAATCCCGTTTGCAGCGATCGATCTTCGCATGAGGCATTTGGGTCCCGACAAGTATTTCCAACAATAATACAATTAACTCGAGCAAAGATAGCGAGCTGCTTTTCCCATCCAAGATCTTCAAGATTAGAGCAACAGTCCCAACTATCTTGGCTCTTCGTAATAAATAACCATCGGTGGAAAAAGGCCTTTAGTCGCGGTTCAAGAAGGCCTTTAGTCGCGGCTGTGCAACCGCGACCACATAGGCGCGATTAAAGACCCCCTTTAGTCGCGGTTTCACGAATCATGATTAGGCTTTAGTCCGTGCTCGTGGCTAACTAGGGACTAAAGGCCTCCTCCGCAGTTTAAATTTTTTACTTAATTTTTTTGTGAATTTTTTCATTTTTTTTATTTTCAAATTTCTGAATTATTTTAACCTCTAATCTCTAATCACCACCCCTCATCACTGCTCAATTTATCCTCTAATCTCTAATCACCCTCATAATTTCAAATCATCTAACTTCCTAACGGTCACCCATCCTCCCACTCCCCACTGAGCACGCTTAACTTCCGGGTTCTATTCTCCTCGCTTCCAAGTCTGCACTTGTTGTTTTCCGACAATAGTAGGATGTCAATTCTATTAACCCTCGTGTATTTAGCTTGAGCATGAAGTGACACATTTCACTGCTTGAGTTTGAAACTATTGTTTTAAAAACAATAATTATTTAGTAACACTAATATTTCGGAATAATTAGTTTGACCATTTTTGACCACAGTTTGACCAGATTTGACCAAAATTTAAAAAACTGAAATAATTATTTAGTAACACTAATATTCTAGAATAATTAGTTTGACCATTGTTTGACCACAGTTTGACCACAATTTGAAATTTTTGAATTTTTTGCCTCTCCGTAACTTAAAAGCCCCGTGATCTTTTTTTTTCTGTTAGGTTTTTGGGGATTCTAAAATGTTTAACGGGTTCCCTGTTAAATTCGGATGTAACTTTTTGAGTAGATGATTTTCATATAAAAACTTTTTCATCCGAAGTTCGTATGCAAAAGTTATGCCAATTTTAAGAATTTCAGAGAGATTTTGCAAATAAAGTCGAAATTCATATTTGTTAATTTTCCCAACAACTAGACCACATATCACATGGAAAACTTATTTTATTTTATTTTTTGACATTTCCATAATTTTCTTTTGTTTTTTCTAAAACTGAAAAGGCGATCCCGGGGTAGAGTTTGAAAATGAGGCCTCAAATCCCTTTAGTCGCGGTTGGCGGACCAACCGACTAAAGGTCCGCCAATCATGATTAAAGGTTCAAGCCATTAGTCGCGGTTGGCAGACCAACCGACTAAAGGTCTAACTTTAATCCCGGTTGGCTCGCCAATCATGATCTAAAGGCCTTCGGCCACTGAGACCTTTAGTCCGGTTGGTCTGCCCAACCGCGATTAAAACCCTCACGCACCAGCTGGCCACCGAGCGCCTGGGCCCAGTTTTGGTCGCGTTCACCTCCGTAATCATGACTAAAGGTCCCATTGGTCGCGGTTCCTACAGCTTCGCGACTTATGGGCTGGACGGAAAGCCTGTTTTTCCACCAGTGAACCGGGGGCAACCTGTACATAAATACACCAATTGGTATGGTTGGATTGCAGATGTGGACAACAAAGAACATGAGCAAGTTTCAATATCAAATTCCGAACCAATAAAAGAGGATTCTAGACACAAAGAAAACAAAGTGAGGTAGTGTGAAACAAGAAAACTATGTACAGTACTATTGCAAAAAAAATAAAAAATCCCACATCCATCCATGCCATTCTAGTTCCACGTGAATAAGTATACTGGTAATAAATTCCAAACTACAGAAACCAGTCCATCGATAGCAAATCCACACACAAAAATCCATCAGCACCTTCCCGCTCTAAAATCTCTCCAACTGGAATCATGTAGATGCAGCGCCCCCTCCATAGGCCAAAAGAAGAAGCGTAAGCAGCTGCCAATCTAGGCCGTGGGCGAGCTCGCGTTATGGAGGAGCTCACCGATGGATCTGACCAGTTGCTGCTCCTCCTCCTCTGGGTCGTTCCCATGGTCGCGGCAGCACCTCGGTTAGTGTCGTCGTCGCGGCACCAGGCATAGGCAGGGGAGGAGTAGCTCGTGGTGGTGGTTATGGCGCCCGCCGTCGGCCGGACATCGAGCACGCCAGAACCAGCTGCATGTGGATCCGAGGTGTTGTTGCTCGCGGCACACTCTTAGAGATGGAAAATTTGACACAAACTAGGAGACTTATAAACCAGGACGGAGGTAGTACAACACTTCATGTTGCAAATATACATTTCCACTTACATGAGATGTAAAACTCGCGGTCGCGCGCCAAAGGCCAACAACTTTGCAGTTTCATTCCGCCCGCCTGCATGTCGCCCGCCCGCCTGCATGTCGCCCGCCCGCCTCCGTGACGGCGATTTCTGGCAGGAAATATTGCCGCCCGTCCGTCCATCCCCGTTGCCCCCGCGACACCGCTGGCTATCCCTGCCTCCCGTCGAGGAGCTTTGAGTGCTGCCTCCCGCACTTCAGCCGCCACGCCACTCGCCGACCGCAACACACTACCCACCGCCTCGCTGTCAAATCTGGGCGCTCCATCGCTGCCACTGCCGGATCCGTCGCTGATCCGCCGCCGCCCGCCTCCAAATCGGTCGAATTAGCCACTTCACTGCCACCGGATCGCCGCCGCGCCGCCACATGATTTGAGTTCTCCCCACCACTGCCGAACTCGAGCCGCACACCTACCGCCATGCCGTTGCCCCTTTTCCGGCGCCAGACTCGACCTTCTCGCGCCGCACGGCCGCAACCCCTCCGCGACCAATTCGGCGCTCGAATCACAGCCACGGCGCCGGCCATTCGAGCTGCCACCGCCAGACCTCCCGGCTGTCGTTGCTCGACCAACGGCTCAAGTGCTGCCTCCGCTCAGTTCGCCAGCACTCCTCCCGGCTCTCGGCACTCGGCCGCCGGCGCTCCTCCCGGCTCGTTTTACATCTTCATTTACATCATCTATTAGAGTTGGACTTTTACGTCACCAATATACATCATCTGTTGGTGTAGGCCTTTATTTGGAGATGAAAAAGCACTTTTTTGGAGATGTAAATTTTTACATCTCCTATTTCACATCTCTAAATTTGCATCATCTATTGGATATGCTCTAACTACTGGAATACAGTTTGTCCACTCGGGAAAGACTTCCGGGCAAAGCTTGGCACCTTTCTGAACGAAATATGCCCTAGAGGCAATAATAAAAGTTGTTATTTTATATTTCCTTATTCATGATAAATGTTTATTATTTATGCTAGAATTGTATTGATCGGAAACCTAAATACATGTGTCAATACATAAGCAAATAATGTGTCCCTAGTGAGCCTCTACTTGACTAGCTTGTTGATCAAAGATGGTTAAGGTTTCCTAACCATAGACATGAGTTGTCATTTGATAACGAGATCACATCATTAGGAGAATGATGTGATGGACAAGAACCACTCGTTAGCTTAGCATATTGATCGTTCAGTTTTATTGCTATTGATTTCTTCATGTCAAATACATATTCCTTCGACTATGAGATTATGTAACTCCCGGATACCGGAGGAATGCCTTGTGCGCTATCAAACGTCACAACATAACTAGGTGATTATAAAGATGCTCTATAGGTATCTTCGAAGGTGTTTGTTGAGTTGGCATAGATAGAGATTAAGATTTGTCACTCCTACTATCGGAGAGGTATCTCTGGGCCCTCTCGGTAATACACATCATAAGTTGCAAGCAAACGACTAAGGAGTTAGTCATGAGGTGATGTATTATGAAGCATGTAAAGAGACTTGCGGTAACGATATTCAACTAGGTATGTAGATACCGACGATTGAATCTCGGGCAAGTAACATACCGATGGGCAAAGGGAATTACGTATGTTGTCATAATGGTTCGACCGATAAAGATCTTCATAGAATATGTAGGAGCCAATATGAGCATCCAGGTTCCGCTATTGGTTATTGACCTGAGAGGTGTCTCAGTCATGTCTACATAGTTCTTGAACCCGTAGGGTCCGCACGCTTAACGTTCTATGACGATATTGTATTATATGAGTTATGTGATTTGGTGACCGAATGTTGTTCGGAGTCCCGAATGTAATCAAGGACATGATGAGGAGTATCAAAATGGTCGAGAGGTAAAGATTAATATATAAGATGATTGTACTTGGACACCGGAAGTGTTCCAGAGTGTATCAGGTATTTATCGGAGTACCGGAGGGGTTACCGGAACCCCCGAGGGAATATATCGGCCACTGATGTCTGCTAGAACTACGTTGGTGTTTCCCCAAAGAGGAAGGGATGATGCAGTATAGCGACGGTAGGTATTTCCCTCAATGATGAGACCAAGGTTATTGAACCAGTAGGAGAACCTCCTCACACCACGTAAACAACACCTGCACACAATAACAAATACTCGCAACTCGACGTGTTAAAGGGGTTGTCAATCCCTTTCGGGTAGAGCGCCTCTAGATAGGAAAATAACGTGAGGTAAAAGAGGTAGATAGAATAAATAGATCGCGGAACAAGTAAATTGCAGCAAGGTATTTTTGTATTTTGGTTTAATAGATCTAAAAATAAATGCAAGAGAAAATAGATCGCAATGGCAAATATGATGAAAAGAGACCCGGGGGCCGTAGGTTTCACTAGTGGCTTCTCTTAAGAAAAATAGCAAACGGTGGGAAAACAATTACTATTGGGCAATTGATAGAACTTCAAATAATCATGATGATATCCCGGCAATGATCATTATATAGGCATCACGTCCAAGATTAGTAGACCGACTCCTACATGCATCTACTACTATTACTCCACACATCGACCGCTATCCAGCATGCATCTAGTGCATTAAGTTCGGAGTAATGCAATAAGAACGATGACATGATGTAGACGAGATCCGTTTATCTATTGCGGAGATATAGATCTCATCTTGGTATCCATAGTAGCAACGATACATACGTGTCGGTTCCCCTTCAGTCACTTGGATCAAGCACCGTAAGATCAAACCCACTACAAAGCACCCCTTCCCATTGCAAGATAAATAGATCAAGTTGGCCAAACAAAACCCAAATATAAAAGAAGAAATACGAGGCTATAAGCAATCATGCATATAAGAGATCAAAGAAGACTCAAATAACTTTCAGGGATAAAAACATAGATCTGATCATAAACTCATGGTTCATTGGATCCCAACAAATACATCGGAAAAAGACTTACATCATATGGATCTCCAAGCGACCATTGTATCGATAATCAAGAGAGAGAGAGGAAGCCATCTAGCTACTAACTACGGACCTGTAGGTCTACAAAGAACTAATCACACATCATAGGAGAGGCACCAATGGAAGTGGTGAACCCCTCCATGATGGTGCCTAGATTGGATTTTGTGATTCTGGACTCTGCGGTGGCTGGAACTGATTTTCGTCGAATCCCCTAGGGTTTCTGAAATATTGGGGTATTTATATAGCGAAGAGGCGGTTCAGGGGGCACCCGAGGTGGGAAGCACCCACCAGGGTGCGCCTGGTCTTCCTGGCACGCCCTGGTGGGTGCTGCTCCCCTCGAGGAGCCCCCAGGCGCTTCCTTGGCCCACTGGCGTTCTTCTGGCCCAAAAACAACTTCCAGGAGTTTCGTTGCGTTTGGACTCCATTTGATATTGATTTCCTGCGATGTAAAAAACATGTAGAATACAACAACTGGCACTGGGCACTATGTCAATAGGTTAGTACCAAAAAATGATATAAAATGACTATAAAATGATTGTAAAACATCCAAGAACGATAATATAACAACATGGAACAATCAAAAATTATAGATATGTTGTAGACGTATCAGCATCCGCAAGCTTAATTCCTGCTTGTCCTTGAGTAGGTAAATGATAAAAACAGAATTTTTGATGTGGAATGTTGCCTAACATGTTCATCACATTTCTTTTCTTTATAGCATGGACATATGGACTTTTATATGATTCAAAGCAATAGTCTAGTTTTGACATGAAGACTTTAATACTCAAGCATATCAACAAGCAACCATGTCTTTCAAAATATCAACACTAAAGCAAGTTATCCCTAGCCCATTATGCTCAATCATTGATCCATTCATGAAAAACACTCAAATATTAGCTACACCCAATGCTCAAATACGATCATAGTGCCCCTTAGTTGGTGCTTTATAAGAGAAGATGGAGACTCAAATTCAAAAAAAAATTGCACAAGTAAAAGTAGGGCCCTTCGCGGAGGGAAGTAGGGATTTGTAGAGGTGCCAAAACTCAAAGCTTAAATTAAGGGATAAAAATTATTTTTGAGAGGCATACTTTTCCCACCAACGAAAACGACTTGGTGCATCCCAACACTTTCCATGCAAGATACATCATAGGCGGTTCCCAAACAGAAAATAAAGTTTATTCCTTTTTCCACCATAACTTTCACTTTCCATGGCTAACCGTATCCATGGGTGAACTCCATACCAACACTTTCCAATGAATTTATTATTTGACAACATAAATTAAATTCATTATTCATTTCAGGACTGGGCATCCCTAGTACCTTTGTCGTACTCTCGTGCAATGACAAGTGAATAAACACTTATTGTGATAATAACACATCTAGCATGGAAAATATTGGCTACCCTTTATCACTTCGCGAGCAGTTGAGCACACAAAAGAGAAATTTAGTTTGAACATTAGAGATGGCACATGCAAATTTGCTTAGAACGCCATGGAAATACCGCATATAGGTAGGTATATGTTGGGAAACGTAGTAATTTCAAAAAAATTCCTACGCACACGCAAGATCATGGTGATGCATAGCAACGAGAGGGGAGAGTGTTGTCCACGCACTCGTGAGACCGAAGCGAAGCGTTATGACAACGCGTTGATGTAGTCATACTTCTTCACGATCCGACCGATCCAAGTACCGAACGACGGCACCTCCGAGTTCAAGACACGCTCAGCTCGATGACGATCCCTGACCGATCCAGCAGGGTGTCGGGGATGAGTTCCACAAGACGACGGCGCAGGACGATGATGATGTTCTATCGACGCAGGCTTCGCCTAAGCACCGCAACGATATGACCGAGGTGGAATATGGTGGAGGGGGCACCGCACACGGCTAAGGAACAATCACGAAGATCAACTTGTGTGTCTAGAGGTGCCCCCGCCCCGTGATATAAAGGAGGAGTGGGGAGGTGCGGCCGCCCCTAGGGGTGCGCTCGAGGAGTCCTACTCCCACCGAGTAGGACTCCTCCTCTTGCTTTGGTGAAGAAGGAAAGGGGAGGGAAAGAGGAAAGGGGCGCCTTCCTTGTCCTATTCGGACTAGGGGAGGGGGCGCGCGGCCTACCCTGGCCGGCCCTCCTCTTCTCCCTCATGGACCATGTAGGCCCATACCCCCGGGGAGGTTCGTAACCCCCTGCATCTCAGTAAAATCCTGATTTCACCCGGAACGTTTCCTATATCCAAATATAGGCTTCCAATATATCAATCTTTACGTATCGACCATTCCGAGACTCCTCGTCATGTCCGTGATCACATCCGGGACTCTAAACAACCTTCGGTACATCAAAACTTATAAACTCATAATAAAACTGTCATCGTAACGTTAAGCGTGCGGACCCTACGGGTTCGAGAACTATGTAGACATGACCTAGAACTGTTCCCGGTCAATAACCAATAGCGGAACCTGGATGCTCATATTGGCTCATATATATTCTATGAAGATCTTTATCGGTCAAACCGCATAACAACATACGTTGTTCCCTTTATCATCGGTATGTTACTTGCCCGAGATTCGATCGTTGGTATCCAATACCTAGTTCAATCTCGTTACTAGCAAGTCTCTTTACTCGTTACGTAATGCATCATTCCGTAAGTAACTCATTAGCTACATTGCTTGCAAGGCTTATAGTGATGTGCATTACCGAGAGGGCCCAGAGATACCTCTCCGACAATCGGAGTGACAAAACCTAATCTCAAAATACACCAACCCAACATGTACTTTCGGAGACACCTGTAGAGCTCCTTTATAATCACCCAGTTATGTTGTGACGTTTGGTAGCACACAAAGTGTTCCTCCGGTAAACGGGAGTTGTATAATCTCATAGTTGTAGGAACTTTGTATAAGTCATGAAGAAAGCAATAGCAACATACTAAACGATCAAGCGCTAGGCTAACGGAATGGGTCAAGTCAATCACATCATTCTCCTAATGATGTCCCGTTAATCAAATGACAACACATGTCTATGGTTAGGAAACATAACCATCTTTGATTAATGAGCTAGTCAAGTAGAGGCATACTAGTGACATTATGTTTGTCTATGTATTCACACATGTATCATGTTTCCAGGCAATACAATTCTAGCATGAATAATAAACATTTATCATGATATGAGGAAATAAATAATAACTTTATTATTGCCTCTAGGGCATATTTCCTTCAGTCTCCCACTGGCACTAGAGTCAATAATCTAGATTACACAGTAATGATTTTAACACCCATGGAGTCTTGGTGCAGATCATGTTTTGCTCGTGGAAGAGGCTTAGTCAACGGGTCTGCAACATTCAGATCCGTATGTATCTTGCAAATCTCTATGTATCCCACCTGGACTTGGTCCCGTATGGAATTGAAGCGTCTCTTGATGTGCTTGGTCCTCTTGTGAAATATGGATTCCTTTGCCAAGGTAATTGCACCAAGATTGTCACAGAAGATCTTCATTGGTCCCGATGCACTAGGTATGACACCTAGATCGAACTCCTTTATCCGACTCTTCATTTGCTGCTCCAAGCAGCTATGTACCGCCGCATGTAGATCCCGCCACGACGCTTTGTTTAGAACTGCACCAACTTACAGCTCCACCGCTTAATAAAAACACGATCCGGTTTGCGATTTCGAATCGTCGGATCGTGTCAAAGCTTGCATCGACGTAACCATTTACGACTAGCTCTTTGTCACCTCCATAAACGAGAAACATATCCTTAGTCCTTTTCGTATTTCAGATGTTCTTGACCGCTATCCAAAGGATCCACTCGATTACTTTGGTACCTACCGCCAAGCTTATTGCTAAGCATAAGTCAGTCCGTACACAAGCATTGCATACATGATAGAGCCTATGGCTGAAGCATAGGGAACATCTTTCATTTTCTCTCTATCTTTTGCTGTGGTCGGGCATTGAGTCTGACTCAACTTCACACCTTGTAATACAGGTAAGAACCCTTTCTTTGCCTCATCCATTTTGAACTTTTTCAAAACTTTATCAAGGTATGTGCTTTGTGAAAGTCCAATTAAGCGTCTTGATCTATCTCCATAGATCTTGATGCCCAATATGTAAGCAGCTTCACGGAGGTCTTTCATTGAATTTTTTTTATTCAAGTCCCTTTATGCTATCCAGAAATTTATATCATTTCCAATTAATAATATGTCATCTACATATAATATCAGAAATGCTACAGAGCTCCCATTCACTTTCTTGTAAATACAGGCTTCTCCAAAAGTCTGCATAAAACCATATGCTTTGATCACACTATCAAAGTATTTATTCCAACTCCGAGATGCTTGCACCAGTCCATAAATGGATCGCTGGAGCTTGCATACTTTGTTAGCAACTTTTGGATCGACAAAACCTTCTGGTTGCATCATATACAACTCTTCTTCCGTAAATCCATTCAGAATGCAGTTTTGACATCCATTTGCCAAATTTCATAATCATAAAATGCGCAATTGCTAACATGATTCGGACAGACTTAAGCATCGCTACGGGTGAGAAAGTCTCATTGTAGTCAACCCTTGAACTTGTCGAAAACCTTTCGCAACAAGTCGAGCTTTGTAGACAGCTACATTACCATCATCGCGGTCTTCTTCTTAAAAATCCATTTATTCTCAATGGCTTGCCGATCATCGGCAAGTCAAGCAAAGTCCATACTTTGTTCTCATACATGGATCCCATCTCGATTTCATGGCTTCTAGCCATTTTATGCGGAATCTGGGCTCATCATCGCTTCCTCATAGTTCGTATGTTCGCCATGGTCAAGTAACGTGACTTTCGTAATAGGATTACCGTACCACTCTAGTGCGGATCTTACTCGTAGACCCACGAGGTTCAAGAGAAACTTGATCTCAAGTTTCATGATCAATATCATTAGCTTCCTCACTAATTGGTGTAGTTGTCACAGAACCGGTTCTTGGGATGGGCTACTTTCCAATAAGGGAGCAGTCTGATTACCTCATCAAGTTCTACTTTCCTCCCACTCACTTCTTTCGAGAGAAACTCCTTCTCTAGAAAGGATCCGAATTTAGCAACAAAATCTTGCCCTCAGATCTGTGATAGAAGGTGTACCCAATAGTCTCTTTGGGTATCCTATGAAGACACATTCGATTTAGGTTCGAGGTTATCCGCTTGAAGTTTCTTCACATAAGCATCGCAGCCCCAAACTTTAAGAAACGACAACTTTGGTTTCTTGCCAAACCACAGTTCATAAGGCGCCGCCTCAACGGATTTTGATGGTGCCCTATTTAACGTGAATGCGGCCGCCTCTAAAGCATAACCCCAAAATGATAGCGTAAATCAAGAAGAGACATCATAGATCACACCATATCTAGTAAAGTACGACACGACGCTCGGACACACCATTTCATTGTATGTTCCGGTGGCGTGAGTTGTGAAATTATTCCGCATTGCTTCAAATGTAAACCAAACTTGTAACTCAAATATTCTCCTCCACGATCAGATCGCAGAAATTTTATTTTCTTGTTATGATGATTTTCCACTTCACTCTGGAATTCTTTGAACTTTTCAAATGTTTCAGACTTGTGTTTCATTAAGTAGATATACCCATATCTGCTCAAATCATCTGTGAAGGTGAGAAAATAATGATACCCGCCGCGAGCCTCAATATTCATTGGACCACATACATTAGTATGTATGATTTCTAATAAATCAGTTGCTCGCCCCATAGTTCCGGAGAACGGCGTTTTAGTCATCTTGCCCATGAGGCACGGTTCGCAAGTACCAAGTGATTCCAAAAGTCCATCAGTATGGAGTTTCTTCATGCGCTTTACACTGATATGACCTAAACGGCAGTGCCACAAATAAGTTGCATTATCATTATCAACTCTGCATCTTTTGGCTTCAACACTATGAATATGTGTATCACTACTATCGGGATTCAATAAAAATAGACCACTCTTCAAGGGTGCATGACCATAAAAGATATTACTCATATAAATAGAACAACCATTATTCTCTGATTTAAATGAATAACCGTCTCGCATCAAACAAGATCTAGATATAATGTTCATGCTCAACGCTGGCACCAAATAACAATTATTTAGGTCTAAAACTAATCCCGACGGTAGATGTAGAGGTAGCGTGCTGACCGCGATCACATCGACTTTGGAACCATTTCCCACGCGCATCGTCACCTCGTTCTTAGCCAATCTTCGCTTAATCTGTAGTCCCTGTTTCGAGTTGCAAATAGTAGCAACAGAACCAATATCAAATACCCAGGTACTACTGCGAGCATTAGTAAGGTACACATCAATAACAAGTATATCACATATACCTTTGTTCACTTTGCCATCCTTCTTATCCGCCAAGTACTTGGGGCAGTTCCGCTTCCGGTGTCCACCGCTTGCAAGAGAAGCACTCGGCCTCGTGCTTAGGTCCAGACTTGGGTTTCTTCTCTTGAGCAAGCAACTTGTTTGCTGTTCTTCTTGAACTTCCCTTCTTCTTCCCTTTGCCCTTTTCTTGAAACTCGGTGGTCTTGTTGACCATCAACACTTGATGCTCCTTCTGATTTCTATCTCCGCTGCTTTTAGCATTGCGAAGAGCTCGAATAGTCTTGTCCATCCCTTGCATATTATAGTTCATCATGAAGCTCTTTTAGCTTGGTGGCGTGATTGAAGAATTCATCAATGACACTATCATCGTGAAGATTAACTCCCGGTTGAATCAAGTGATTATTATACCCGCACATTTTGAGTATGTGTTCACCGACGTAACTATTATCCTCCATCTTACAGCTATAGAACTTATTGGAGACTTCATATCTCTCAATCCGGGCATTTTCTTGAAATATTAACTTCAACTCCTAGAACATCTCATATGCTCCATGACGTTCAAAACGTCGTTGAAGACCCGGTTCCAAGCCGTAAAGCATGGCACACTGAACTATCGAGTAGTCATCAACTTTGCTCTGCCAGACGTTCTTAACATTGTCAGTTGCATCAGTAGCAGGCCTGGCATCCAACGGTGCTTCCAGGACGCAATTCTTCTGTGCAGCAATGAGGATAATCCTCAGGTTACGGACCCAGTCCGTGTAATTGCTACCATCATCGTTCAACTTAGCTTTCAAGGAACGCATTAAAATTCAACGGAACTACAAAGACGAGCCATCTATCTACAACAAACATAGACAAGCAAAATACTATCAGTACTAAGTTCATGATAAATTTAAGTTCAATTAATCATATTACTTAAGAACTCCCACTTAGCGAGACATCTCTAGTCATCTAAGTGATCACGTGATCCAAATCAACTAAACCATGTCCGATTATCACGTGAGATGGAGTAGTTTCAATGGTGAACATCTCTATGTTGATCATATGTACTATATGATTCACGTTCGACCTTTCGGTCTCCGTGTTCCGAGGCCATATTTGTATATGCTAGGCTCGTCAAGTTAAACCTGAGTATTCCGCGTGTGCAACTGTTTTGCACCCATTGTATTTGAACGTCGAGCCTATCACACCCGATCATCACGTGGTGTCTCAGCATGAAGAACTTTCACAACGGTGCATACTCAGGGAGAACAATTCTTGATAATTTAGTGAGAGATCATCTTAAAATGCTACCGTCAATCAAAGCAAGATAAGATGCATAAAGGATAAACATCACATGCAATCAATATAAGTGATATGATATGGTCATCATCATCTTGTGCTTGTGATCTCCATCTCCGAAGCACCGTCGTGATCACCATCGTCACCGGCGTGACACCTTGATCTCCATTGTAGCATCGTTGTCGTGACGCCATCTATTGCTTCTACGATTATTTCTACCGCTTAGTGATAAAGTAAAGCAATTACAAGGCGTTTGTATTTCATACAATAAAGCGACAACCATATGGCTCCTGCCAGTTGCCGATAACTTCGGTTACAAAACATGATCATCTCATACAATAAAATATAGCATCACGTTTTGACCATATCACATCACAACATGCCCTGCAAAAACAAGTTAAACGTCCTCTACTTAGTTGTTGCAAATTTTACGTGGCTGCTATGGGCTGAGCAAGAACCGTTCTTACCTCCGCATCAAAACCACAACGATAGTTTGTCAAGTTAGTGCTGTTTTAACCTACGCAAGGACCGGGCGTAGCCACACTCGGTTCAACTAAAGTTGGAGAAACAGACACCCGCTAGTCACCTGTGTGCAAAGCACGGCTGTAAAACCAGTCTCGCGTAAGCGTACACATCATGTCGGTCTGGGCCGCTTCATCCAACAATACAGCTGTATCAAAGTATGACATGCTGATAAGCAGTATGACTTGTATCGCCCACAACTCACTTGTGTTCTACTCATGTTTATAACATCAACGCATAAAACATGGGCTCGGATGCCACTGTTGGGAAATGTAGTAATTTCAAAAAATTTCCTACGCACACGCAAGATCATGGTGATGCATAGCGACGAGAGGGGAGAGTGTTGTCCATGTACCCTCGTAGACCGTAAGCGGAGGCATTATGACAACGCGGTTGATTTAGTCGTACGTCTTCACGATCCGACCGATCCAAGTACCGAACGTATGACACCTCCAAGTTCAGCACACGTTTAGCTCGATGACGATCCCCGGACTCCGATCCAGCAGGGTGTCGGGGATGAGTTCCTTCAGCATGACGGCATGGTGACGATGATGATGTTCTGCCGACGCAATGCTTCGCCTAAGCACCGCAACAATATGACCGAGGTGGAATATGGTGGAGGGGGGCACCGCACATGGCTAAGGAACGATCATGAAGAACAACTTGTGCGTCTAGAGGTGCCCCCTACCCCCGTATATAAAGGAGGGAGGGGGGAGGTGCGGCCGGCCCCCTAGGGGTGCGCCTGGAGGAGTCCTACTCCCACCGGGAGTAGGACTCCCTCCTCTTGCCTTGGTGGAGAAGGAAAGGAGGAGGGGAAAGAGGAAAGGGGGGCGCCGCCCCCCCTTCCTTGTCCTATTCGGACTAGGGGGGAGGGGGCGCGCGGCCTGCCCTGTATGGCCCTCCTCTTCTCCCTCATGGCCCATGTAGGCCCATTGACCCTCGGGGGGTTCCGGTAACCCCCCGGTACTCCGGTAAAATCCTGATTTCACCCGGAACGTTTCCTATATCCAAATATAGGCTTCCAATATATCAATCTTTACGTATCGACCATTCCGAGATTCCTCGTCATGTCCGTGATCACATCTGGGACTCTAAACAACCTTCGGTACATCAAAACTTATAAACTCATAATAAAACTGTCATCGTAACGTTAAGCGTGCGGACCCTACGGGTTCGAGAACTATGTAGACATGACCTAGAACTGTTCCCGGTCAATAACCAATAGCGGAACCTGGATGCTCATATTGGCTCATATATATTCTATGAAGATATTTATCAGTCAAACCGCATAACAACATACGTTGTTCCCTTTATCATCGGTATGTTACTTGCCCGAGATTCGATCGTTGGTATCCAATACCTAGTTCAATCTCGTTACTAGCAAGTCTCTTTACTCGTTACGTAATGCATCATTCCGTAAGTAGCTCATTAGCTACATTGCTTGCAAGGCTTATAGTGATGTGCTTTACCGAGAGGGCCCAGAGATACCTCTCTGACAATCGGAGTGACAAAACCTAATCTCGAAATACGCCAACCCAACATGTACTTTAGGAGACACCTGTAGAGCTCCTTTATAATCACCCAGTTACGTTGTGACGTTTGGTAGCACACAAAGTGTTCCTCCGATAAACGGGAGTTGCATAATGTCATAGTTGTAGGAACTTTGTATAAGTCATGAAGAAAGCAATAGCAACATACTAAACGATCAAGTGCTAGGCTAACGGAATGGGTCAAGTCAATCACATCATTCTCCTAATGATGTGATCCCGTTAATCAAATGACAACACATGTCTATGGTTAGGAAACATAACCATCTTTGATTAATGAGCTAGTCAAGTAGGGCATACTAGTGACATTATGTTTGTCTATGTATTCACACATGTATCATGTTTCCACGCAATACAATTCTAGCATGAATAATAAACATTTATCATGATATGAGGAAATAAATAATAACTTTATTATTGCCTCTAGGGCATATTTCCTTCAGTATAGTGCACTCATATGGCAAAACTGGTTTAAAGGGGTTTGGATGCACAAGTAGTGATCATACTTAGTGCAAAATGAAGGCTAGCAAAAATATTGAGAAGCGACACTGAAAAGCAAAAATTCTCGTACCCAAACATTAAGAATAAGTAACACTGAATAATGCACCATAAGTAGGATATAAATTTCATTGCATAACTATTGATTTTCGTGCTTGCATAGGGAATCACAAACCTTAACATCAATATTCTTATTAAAGCACAATTACTCATCAACATGACTCACATCATATCATCATATCTCAAAACCATTACTAAGAATTAGGTTTACTTTGTCCAATGATCTTCATGAAATTTTTTATTATATCCTCCTTGAATATCTATCACTTTGGGACTATTTTCATATGTTGCTTTTGATAAGCTCAAACAAATATAAGTGAAGAACATGAGCATAATTTTTTTCTTCTTTCTCTCAAAATAATCTAAGTGAAGCAAGAGATAATTTCTTAAAATTTTACTAACTCCCAAATAAATCTAAGTGAAGCATGAGAGTATTTCTTCAAAATTAACAAAGCACACCGTGTTCAAAAAGATATAACTGAAGTACTAGAGCAAATCCAAGGCTCTAAAAATTTAAGTGAAGCATAGGAGGAAGCATAGCATAATTTTTGGCTTTCTCAAAAAGGGTGTGTCCAGCAAGGATTCAACACTTAAAACACAAAGAAAAACAAGCAAAGACTCATATCATACAAGACGCTCCAAGCAAAACTCATATCATGTGACGAATAAAAATATAGTTTCAAGTAAAATACTGATGGTTGTTAGAAGAAAGCAGGGATGCCACTCGGGGGCTTCCCCAACACTACTAGGGAAAAGCCTAGTAGTGGCGCTGGTCTTTGGCCTATCAGTAGCATGGGTAAGCACTCTACTGATACAACGCTACAGCTAAAGCTTAGCAATAGCGCCTACTGGCACTTGCTACTGCTATATCTACTTAGTAGTAGCGCTTTCCAAGTCAATCGCTACTGCTAATTGCTAGTAGCACTTTCGAAAACAACCGCTACTACTATTATTCCGTATTCCATTTCTTTTGAATTTTAGGTCGTATTCATACACCTGTATACAATTTTTAAACAAAGAGCAATTTAGAGATTGTTTTACATCATAATGAGTTATTAAATCACTAGGTAAAAGAACCTTGGATTAGTTTCAAGTGCATGGATCCAAAGTAACCAATGGTCACTTTGGATCCATCCATTTGAAACTAATCCGCGGTTCTTTCATCCAATGACATAATAACTTATCATCATCATCATCATCATCATCATCATCATCATCATCATCATCATCATCATAATATCATTAACAACTTACATCATAATATATCATTGTCATATAACTCCTCATAATCATCATTTTCGTCCATGATGAGACATCATATAACAACTTCTTCACTAGTTATAATAACAACTCCTCCTCATCATCATTATAATACTCATAATCACTACTCCTACTCAGCATCACCATCAAGTCTAAGACATTGTAGTCATATATAATCAACACTAACTAATTGTTCTTAATACTTAGGACCTACTCCTCTCTCCTAGCTAAAATACCATAAAACAGATAAACCGGTCCTTCACCATAATGGAGAATGGACATAAACCTATCTCCAACTTGTGGCTTGCGCACATTCATTTTGTCTCCAATTATTTGCGTGTGCGCATTCATCACTTTGCTCCATTCTTTGATTTTGATCCTTCCATCATTTGAAGAAATCGAGTATGCAGTATGGTAAGCCTTCGAAGGAGTTGGTTGTAAGCTAACCATATGCATATCACCTTCGATAAATAGCATGTCCGGAACAACCTGCTTCGCGAGCCTCTGTTCAAAAACGAAATAGTAACATATATAGTTAGCAACGTGGTTTACTTAAGAATAATGTATGCAATGAAGTTACCATCATTAACAAAATCTTACCAAGTTTTTGGCAATGAAGTTACCATCAAGCAATTTATGGACTAGTGGCACATATCTAGTATAATTTGGGCTGATAGAGTGACTGTTTTTGAAGGCCTCAACATCTTCTATCAATGAGACAAGATAACCTTTCTCCTCACAATTAAGCTTGGAGTCATAGCTGTAGTATGTGCTGTCTACTACCTTCCGAGTATTTCATGAAGATAAGAAATAAGTCGACAATTATAAATAAATAAGTTTAGTATGGACGAACACCAAATATTTTTAAATTAACAACATAAATTACTGAACTTAAAAAATTAGTTTGACAAACTCACGTCTAGGTAAAACTGGAGGCATATCCACATCTACCCATATGTCGATATTATCATCATCACCATAATCTTCGGGACAAATATCAAATCTTATTCGCATTGCCTCCTCAAATCCATATGCCTTGCAGAGAGTTTCCCAATTAGAGCAACCGAAATGGGAGCAATCGACTGCATTGTAGAACTTAACCAGAACCTCATAACCATGTGTTAGTTCTTAAGTGAGCCCTCCTCGTCTCCACATTCTCAAAGTCATCTAAACCAAAACCAAGCTTCTGCAATACATATGGTCTAGCATGGCATGGGATGTATTAATCGAATTGAAAAAAATCCATAAATTACACGTTGAACAAAAGAAGCACAAGTGATGATATTAATTATGATGAAATGCTTGTCATTGCGTATCGTACAAACACCGAAGGTCTCTTCTAGCTTCACGGTGAGAAACCTATCATTTGGCAGGTGAGGAAACCAACAACACACACCCGGTCATCGTAGCGATACATTCAAGACCGGGATCCCATCACATCGACATCTCCGTGTTCAAAATTCAAAGATTATAACTCGACGACAAAACCCAAAAAATCCGCATGATCTTTGCTAAAAAGGACATATCGAAACCAAATTACCGAACAGAAATTAATCAACACTCCGCAAAACATAGGCCACTTATCGATGGTCATTGCATTTCAATGGTTGAAAATATGAAAAAAACATTTGAAAATATCTTATACATATAATCCTAACACTAAATAAACTAGTTTTATTAACTACTTACTAAATAAACTAGTTTTATTAACTACTTACTAAATAACTAGTTCTATTAAGCACTTACTATAAATAAACTAGTTCTATTAAGCACTTACTAAATAAACTAGTTCTATTAAGCACTTAATATAAATAAACTAGTTATATTAATCACTTACTAAATAAACTATTTCTATTAAACACGTGCTAAAAATTCTACTGCCCTAGTTCTACCCTAAATTTTCTTACTTCTATTTTATTCAAAACACCTAAAATAGTCAAATAAATTATCCTATTAAAAAACCTACAGTCAACGATGTCTACATTCTAAAATCTACATTTAAATTACCTACGATTCTCAAGAATAGAGATATGGGAGGGAGGGAGGAGAGAGGAGGGGGAGGGGGCGGCCGGAGGAGGAGGAGGGAGGGGCGTTGGGAGGAGGGCTGCCAGCGAAGGAGGGAGGAGGGGGCGGCCGCAGGCGGAGGGAGGAGGGCGCGGTGGGAGGTGGAGGGAGGAGGGCGCGGTGGGAGGATGAGGGGCGGAAGGAGGGAGTACCTCGGTGGCGGACGGACAACAATGGCAGCGACGAACGACGATGGGTATTGGCGCGGGCGAGAGTGACTGAGAGGGAGAGTGAGTGAGAGAGAGGGTCAGACGTGTGAGGGGATAAGGTAGGGTTAGTAGTGGCGCGTGTCAGAAAATGCACTACAGCTAAGGAGAAGAGCAGTAGCGCTGGGCGAGGATAAGCGCTGCTACTAAGTTGGGCTAGCCGTGTGCGCCCAGTTCAAAGTTAGCAGAAACGCTTTTTGCCAGTACGCGCTGCTGCTAAAGTTATAGCAGTAGGTGGTTTGTTTATACGCGCTGCTACTAAGTAGCGGCAGCGCATGATTTTGTCCAGCGCTACTGCTAAGATGTTGTGTATAAGGTTTTCACTAGTAGTGCAAGCTTAGTTGCTAGCTACTTCTTTGAATATTATCTTGGGGTGCCTCAGGCATCCCCAAGCTTAGCCTTTTGCTTATCCTTATTCCTTCATCCATCATAACATAACCCAAAACTTGAAAACTTCAATTACACAAAACTCAAACGAAAGCTTCGTGAGATCCGTTAGTATAAGAAACCAAACGACTACTATAAGTAATGTAGCAAACCTATTCTTATTTTGTTTTTGCAATATATCTACTGTATTCCAACTTTTCTATTGCAAAAACTCATCAAAGAAAACCATAGAATCATCAAAACAAGCACACAACGCAAAGAAAACAGAATCTGTCAAAAACAGAACAGTCTGTAGAAATCTGAATATTTCGAATACTTATGTAACTCCAAAAATTCTGAAATAAATTGGTGTATGTGAGGAATTTGTATATTAATCCTCTCCAAAAAGAATCAACTTAAAAGCACTCTTCTGTAAAAATGACAAATAATCTCGTGAGCGCAAAAGTTTCTGTTTTTCAGCAAGATCAAATAAACTTTCATCCAAGTCTTCCCAAAGGCCTTGCTTGGCACAAACACTAGTTAAAACACACAAAACACAGTCATAAAAGTAGAATAATTGTTCTAACACTCAAGAACAGGAAGCAAAAATAAAAAATAAATTTTATTCATTGGGTTGCCTCCCAAGAAGCGCTATTGTTTTACGCCCCTAGCTAGGCATAACGCGTTGGATCTAAGTGTTGTCATCTTTATCCTTGTTGCCCTTTGAGGTATTTTTGTCGGGGAGTTTTGTAAATAAGACATAAAACACATTATCCATGGAAACCTTAGCACTATCAAGTTGCTTTTTATCATAACCCGTTTGATTTCCGGCAGTGATCCAAGAATAGTGTTGATTAACATCGTTAAAAACTTGTTGGATCATATCTAAAATAGGGACTTGCTTTTTAAGATTCTCATCAAAGAGTTGGTTATCTCCAAGCAAATGTCTCAGGTCATAATCACTATTATAAAGTCTTTCAGCAATCACGGGGTTTTCATGATTCTTGCCATAAAAATCAAATATTTCCGTAGCTTCTCGTGTTATGTAGTCAAATTGATTCATCAAAACAAGAGTGGCTAACTTTTTAGCTTTAGGATCCTTTAGAATAGGCAACTCATAAAACAATCTTTGCAAGGTAGGATGAGTACGAATGAATCTAGTTTCAAGCTTCAAAACAAGTGCCGAAATAGCTTCCGCATGAGATTTAGTTCTTTGAAGTATAGGGATATCATCAAGACTTAATTTTCTGACACAATTTAAAAAATTCATGGATATGTTCTTTCCTATAAAATTCCCTTGCCCCAAATCAGAAGTTTTGGCATCCAGATTACCCATATGCTCCATTTTAGGAGTTAGGCCATCATCTGTTTATGTCATACCAAAGTCACTCATGGTGAGAAGTTCAAGCAAATATGAGATCTGGCGAGAAAACAACGAACAAAGAAGAGGGCGATTAAAAAAAAAGAATTTTGTGAAGTGGGGGAGACAGGAAAACGGGTGGCAAACGACAAATAATGTAAATTGCAAGGAGATGAGATTTGTGATTAGTAACCTGGTTGATGTTGAAGATCCTCCCCGGCAATGACGCTAGAAATTCCTTTTGATGTCTCCTAGAACTACGTCGGTATTTCCCCAAAGAGGAAGGGATGATGCAGTATAGCGATGGTACGTATTTCCCTCAATGATGAAACCAAGGTTATCAAAACAGTAGGAGAACCTCGTCACACCACGTAAACAGCACCTGCACACAAATAACAAATACTCGCAACCCGACGTGTTAAAGGGTTGTCAATCCCTTTCGGGTACGGCGCCTCTAGATAGGCAAATAACGTTAGGTAAAAGTGGTAGATAGGATAAATAGATCGCGGAACAAGTAAATTGCAGCAAGGTATTTTTGTATTTTTGGTTTAATAGATCTGAAAATAAATGCAAGAGAAAATAGACCGCAAAGGCAAATATGATGAAAAGAGACCCGGGGGCTGTAGGTTTCACTAGTGGCTTATCTCGAGAAAAATAGCAAACAGTGGCAAAACAGTTACTGTTGGGCAATTGATAGAACTTAAAATAATCATGAAGATATCCAGGCAATGATCATTATATAGGCATCACGTCCAAGATTAGTAGACCGACTCTTGCCTGCATCTACTACTATTACTCCACATATCGACCGCTATCCATCACGCATCTAGTGTATTAAGTTCAGAAGAAAATGGAGTAATGTAATAAGAATGATGACATGATGTAGAAGAGATCCATTTGTCTGTTGCGGAGATATAGATCTCATCTTGTTATCCTTCGTAGCAATGATACATACGTGTCGGTTCCCCTTTTGTCACTAGGATCAAGCACCATAAGATCGAACACACTACAAAGCACCTCTTCCCAATGCAAGATAAATAGATCAAGTTGGCCAAACGAAACCCAAATATCGGAGAAGAAATATGAGGCTATAAGCAATCATGTATATAGGAGATCAAAGAAGACTCAAATAACTTTGATGGATAAAACATAGATCTGATCATAAACTCAAAGTTCATCGGATCCCAACAAACAAACTGATACGTCTCCAACGTATCTATAATTTTTTATTGTTCCATTCTATTATATTATCTATTTTGGATATTTAACAGGCTTTAATATGCTCTTTTATATTATTTTTGCGACTAACCTATTAACCGAGGGCCTAGTGTCAGTTTCTGTTTTTTTGCCTATTTTAGAGTTTTGCAGAAAAGGAATACTAAACGGAGTCCAAACGGAATGAAACCTTCGCGATGATCTTTCTTGGACCGAGAGCAAACCAGAAGACTTGGAGTTGAAGTTAGAGACGCAACGAGGCGTCCACGAGGCAGGAGGGCGCGCCCAGGAGGGTAGGCGCGCCCCCACCCTCATGGGCCCCTCGTAGCTCCACCGACCTAGTTCTTTCGCCTATATATACTATTTTACCCTGAAACAACAGGGGGAGCCACGAAACCAGTTTTCCACCGCCACAACCTTCTGTACCCATGAGATACCATCTTGGGGCCTTTTTCGGCGATCTTCCGGAGGGGGAATCGATCACGGAGGGCTTCTACATCAACACCATTGCCTCTCTGATGAAGCGTGAGTAGTTTACCACAGACCTTCGGGTCCATAGTTATTAGATATATGGCTTCTTCTCTCTCTTTGATTCTCAATACAAAGTTCTCCTCGATGTTCTTTGAGATCTATTCGATGTAATACTCTTTTGCAGTGTGTTTGCCGAGACCCGATGAATTGTGGATTTATGAACAAGATCTTCTATGAATATTATTTGGTTCTTCTCTGAATTCTTATATGCATGATTTGATATCTTTGCAAGTCTCTTCGAATTATCGGTTTAGTTTGGCATACTAGATTGATCTTTCTTGCTGATACGTCTCCATCGTATCTACTTTTCCAAACACTTTTGCCCTTGTTTTGGACTCTAACTTGTATGATTTGAATGGAACTAACCCGCACTGACGTTGTTTTCAGCAGAATTGCCATGGTGTTGTTTTATGTGCAGAAAATAAAAGTTCTCGGAATGACCTGAAACTCCACGAAACACCTTAGGAAAAACAATAAAAAAAATCCTCGCAAAAGATGAAGACCAGGGGGCCCACACCCTGTCCACGAGGGCGGGAGGCGCGCCCCCCTGGGCGCGCCCCCCTACCTCGTGGGCCCCCTGGTGGCCCTCCGACGCCAACTCCAACTCCATATATTGGCTTTCGAGGAGAAAAAAATCAGAGAGAAGAAATCATCGCGTTTTACAATACGGAGACGCCGCCAAGCCCTAATATCTCTCGGGAGGGCTGATCTGGAGTCCGTTAGGGGCTCCGGAGAGGGGGATTCACCGCTGTCGTCATCATCAACCATCCTCCATCACCAATTTCATGATGCTCACCGCCGTGCGTGAGTAATTGCATCGTAGGCTTGCTGGACGGTGATGGGTTCGGGACCACTCCCGGTGATGACCATAGTTTGAGGAGTTCATGTATTAAAAGGAGGCGTTAATATCCCTTAGTTTCCAATAGGACCCCGCTGCCACGGGAGGGTAGGACAAAAGATGTCATGCAAGTTCTTTTCCATAAGCACGTATGACTATATACGGAATACATGCCTACATTACATTGATGAACTGGAGCTAGTTCTGTGCCACCCTACGTTATGACTGTTACATGACGAACCGCATCCGGCATAATTATCCATCACTAATCCGGTGCCTACGAAGTTTTCCATATACTAGTTCTCACTTATTTACTTTTCCGTTACTATCATATAATCACTACAAAATACCAAAAACATTACTTTTATTGTTTTTACTTTTGTTACCGTTACCACTACTATCATATTACTTTGCTACTAAACACTTTGTCTGCAGATACTAAGTTTCGAGGTGTGGTTGAATTGACAACACAGCTGCTAATACTTGAGAATATTCTTTGGCTCCCCTTGTGTCGAATCAATAAATTTGGGTTGAATACTCTACCCGAAAAACTGCTATGCGATCCCCTATACTTGTGGGTTATCAAGACCTTTTTCCAAGGCGCGTTGGTGGGAGCATAGCTCTATTCTTTGAGTCACTTGGGATTTATATCTGCTGGACACTATGAAGAACTTGAAAGATGATCAAACTACTATTTTGCCCTCAACTACGAGGGGAGGTAAGGAACTACCATCTAGCCTTGCACTAGATTCTCCTTCTGTTATAAGTAAGCTCGCGACACCTAAACCTGCTACTGCTATGAATTCTAATATGTCGCATGTTATTGATGATGCCACTTCTGCTATGCCTGATACTTATGATGAAACGACTTCCACTATAAAAAAAAGAAACATCCGTGACATTTTGAGCCGAACGGAATTTTTTCCTGTCATACATATGACACTTCTATGACGATAATTGTGACAAAACCCTGTATCATCATAGATGTGGTGGCCTCCTACTTCTATGACAAAAAATCATGACAGAAAATGGGCTTTTCGTCCTGGGCGGGCCGGAGACGCACCTGCATGACATTCTTTGGGCCGTCCATGAAGGAAAAAACCGTGGTAGAAGCGAGGGGGAGGAAAATTTCGGGGGGTTGCCGGTTATGGTGGGAGAGCGACGCGCTGCTTTCTCGTGACGACGCGCTGCAGTGTGCGTAGGCGTTGGCTCTAATCGAACCCGAAGCGAGGCGTTGGACACTAATCGAACCCGAAAGGACAGACCGCAGTTACACGTTATCGAACTCCGAGCGATCAATCGATGGCTGTTAATCGAACCCGCTGAAGCGATTCTTCGCCATCGCGCTAATCAAGCCGATCGATGCTGCCTCTAGGATGAACAGTGAGTGTTGCAGGGGGTTTGGATGAACAGTGAGCGATGGCGTTGCCTCTGGATGAACAGGAACCTGTGGTGTGGAGGGCTGGATGAATAGTAGACGATGGAGAGGTGGTCGTGGAGGGGTGGTTGAACAGGACCCCGTGGTGTAGAGGGCTGGATGAACAGTAGACGATGGAGGGGTGGCCGTGGAGGGGTGGTTGAACAGGACCCCGTGGTGTGGAGGGCTGGATGAACAGTAGACGGTGGAGGGTGCCCGTGGAGGGGTGGTTGAACAGTAGACGGTGGAGGGGTGCCCGTGGAGGGGTGGTTGAACAGTAGCCGGTGGAGTAGCGCGCGGTGGAGGCTGGATGAACAGGAGCCCATGGAGGCTGGAGGAGGTTGACGGTAGCCCGTGGAGGCTGGAGGAGGTCGACGGTGGAGATGAACAGTATCCCGTGGAGTCCCGTTTTGCGGTACGCCACACCCTCCCCCCCGTTTAGACCATAGCGCTCCAACACAAGTCCGTTTCGTCCGTTTTGCGGTACGCCACACCCCTCCCAATGAACAGGACCCCCGTTTCGACCGTAGCAGGTTTGTTTCCTCCGTTTTGCGGTACACCACACCCCTGCCAATCAATAGGACCCCTGCTTCGATCAGAGGAGGTCCGCTTCTCCGCTTTTGCGGTATGCCAGCCCCTCCCGATCAACAAGACCCTGCTTTAATGTGGCTGGTCGAACACAAGGCCGCTTTCTCTGCCAGGCGGTACGCCAGCCTCGCTTCCATCGCTTATTCCGCCCAAGCCTCCCGATGAACACGCACTCATGCATTCCGCTCAACCAGCCCGATGGCTCCCCATGAACACGATAACGACGCTGTTTCTCCGTTCACCCAACCATGTACGAGCGCGCGATAGGCGTTAGAGACCCCGCCCGTATGTACGATGTGGTCAGATTTTCTTTCTTGCACCCTCACCGCTGTACGTACGTGTACATGCTACGTGCGCGCCTCTACTACGGCACGTGCGCGCCTCTACATCTACGACACGTGCGGGCTTCTACATCGACCAGTATGTACATACACGTTCGCGACTAGAATGACAATGCTACGTACGCTTCGACCAGGTGGGTCCCGACTATCAGGCACTTCCTTGCGTGCGAAGATGTAGCTGGTGGGTCCCAGTAGTCAGGGGGGCAAATCGTTTTCTTTTTTTTTCCCGGACGCACTTCCTTGCGTGCGAAGATGTAGCTGGTGGGTCCCAGCAGTCAGGGGACGAATCTTTTTTTTGCCCGACGCACTTCCTTGCGTATAAGGTATCGCCGGTGGGTCGCAGCGGTCGTGGGGCTAATCGCTTTGTTTTTTATCCGGACGCACTTCCTTGCGTATAAGATGTAGCTGGTGGGTCCCAGCAATGTGGGGAAATGTTTTTTCATGAAATACAAAGGGTCTGCTCGATGGTCCCAATTGTCACGCGGAGGAATCATTATTTTCCACGTAATAAGGAGGCACTTCCTTGCTGCGGACGTGGACCCAGCTGTCAGCCTCTCCACGTACAGTCCACGTTCGATGGAAGTCGTTCCTTGACAATGTTGACCACGCTGCGCCAAGAGCACCAGGGCGGTGGATGACGGCGAGGCCTAGGAAGGGGACGACGGGAGCTGTGGAAGATGCGACAAAGGAAGCCTCGCGCAGAGGAGTACGAGGGTTCACCGTTCGGCCATGTGTGAGGTTGCCGTCGCCGCAAGGCCTGGCCAGCGTTGGAATAGTAGGGCGGTGAGGCCACCGCGCAAAGACAGCCGCCACGGAGGCAGGAGCATGTGGCACGACCGCGCCGCTTTGGGCGGTTTGGAGCAAGAAGACCATAGGTTGCGTACACTATGGCTGTTGGATGGACATCGCACGGTCACTAGAGCTAGAATCGCTCATATTGACTAAAGTTGACAAAGGCCCCGCCCCACCAACTTAGTAGGCCCATTAAGTCAGCCTCCCACCATGGTGGGTCCCAGCCAGCAAGGGGAGTATTCATTTTTCTCGCGCGTAATAAGGAGGCACTTCCGTGGGTCCGAATGACAGCTGGGAACGCTTTTTTCGCAAAATACGCTGCCCGTCCGTGGGTCCGAGGAGTCGTGGGGAAACGCGCAAATAAGGTGGCCCGTCCGTGGGTCCCTACCGCCGTGGAGGAATAATTATTTTGCACGAATACGGAGGCACTTCCTTGCGTCGCTGCGTGGACCCAGCTGTCAGCCTCTCCACGTATAGTACTCTTCCGATGGAAGTCGGTCGTTGACCACGTTGACCACGCCGCGCCGAGAGCACCAGGGCTAGTAAGGGGACGACGCAGAGCCAGGGAAGACGCAGCAGTGGTAGCCCACGCGGAGAGGAGTACGAGGGTTCATTGGCTCGGCTGCGGCGTGAGGCTGCCGTCGCCGCAGAATAACAGGGGGTGTGGGTGAGTAGAGGGATACCCTGGGCCAGCGGTGGGAGTAGTAGGGGGCGGTGAGGCCTCCGCGGCATCACAGCCGGCCACGAGAGGCAGGAGCACGTGGCATGACCGGCGCTGCTTTGGGCGACTGGAGAAAGAAGACCAGGGGTTGAAGAAGCACTATGGCCGTTGGATGGACATCGTACGGTCACTGGAGCTAGAATCGTTCATATTGACTAAGTTGACAAAGCCCTCCATCCCCGTCAACTTAGTTGGCCCACAAGTCATCATCCCACTATGGTGGGTCCCATCTAGCAGGGTGGGTATTCATTTTTTGTTGCGTAATAAGAAGGCACTTCCTTCCATGCAAAGATATAGCTGGTGGGTCCGACATGTCAGCGGGTGGAACGTTTTTTTCACGAAATACAGAGACCCTTCCGGTGGGTCCCAAACCGCCGTGGAGGAATCATTATTTTATGCTGCATACCACGGCCGATGGATGTCGTTTGTTGACCACGTTGACCAGGCCGCGTCGAGAGCACCATGGCGGTGGACGACGGCGAGGCCTAGGAAGGGAACGACACAGAGCCGGGGAAGACTCGACAATGGTTGCCCACGTGGTGGGGAGTACGAGGGTTTATCGTCCGCCACTGTCAGCCGGAAAATAACAGGAGGTGTGTGTGAGTAGAGGAATGGCCCGCCAGCAATGAAGTAGGGTGGGCGGTGCGGCCTCTGGGGCAAGACAAAGCCATGGGAGGCGGAGCAGTGAAGTCCCACCGAGCTGGTTTGGGTGTGTCGGTGTCAAACCTGGCGGATCTCGGTAGGGGGTCCCAATCGCAAGGCCTAGGCGGATGGTAACAGGAGACAAGGGACACGATGTTTTACCTGTGTTTGGGCCCTCTCGATGGAGGTAAAACCCTACCCCGCTTGATTGATATTGATGATATGGGTAGTACAAGAGTGGATCTACCATGAGATCAAGGAGGCTAAACCCTAGAAGCTAGCCTATGGTATGATTGTTGTAATGGTTGTTCGTCCCACGGACTAAAACCCTCCCGTTTATATAGACACCGGAGAGGGCTAGGGTTACACAGAGTCGGTTACAATGGTAGGAGATCTACATATCCAGATGCAAGCTTGCCTTCCACGCCAAGGAAAATCCCATCCGGACACGGACGAAGTCTTCAATCTTGTATCTTCATAGTCTTGGAGTTCGCCGATGATGATAGTTCGCTATCCGGACACCCCTAGTCTAGGACTCCTCAAGAGTCTCCTCGAACCAGGCTTCAATGACGATGAGTCCGACGCGCATGTTGTCTTCGCATTGCAAGGCGGGTTCCTCCAATAATTCATAGAAGATTGTGAACACCAGGATAGTGTCCGCTCAGAAAATAAATTCCACATACCATCGTGAGAGAGAATAATATTTATACAAGTTCAATCTGTCGACGATTTGGTGGTGTGACGCCACACCACTACCAAGCCTTTACTTGAATCGCTTTTATTATACCACCTCGGCATGCTTAGCTTAAGCGGTTTCTTGGCACGCCTTGTCGGGCGTAGATCGTGTTCCCTTATTCCGGATTCCCATCAATACAGACGCAGAACGCAATCGCGCCATTGATCGCGCGCTTGGGAGATAAGCTTAATTTTACCAGCTGGTGGGGACGATAGTCTTCGGTCCGCCCATATATAAGGGATAAGGATCCACCTTTTTACCCACGCCTTCTTCCTCCTTTGCTTATCCATCTCCAAGATTCGAGCTCCAAATACCAAGTCCGCACATTCACCTCAACCTTCTCCAGCCATGTCCGGAGCAGAGGCAGTGGATGGCCTCCTCCGCTACGGAGGGGCACATCGAGAAGCTGCCGCTGCACAGATACCTGTCCAGCCGACATCGCAAGACCGGCCTGCCCGACGGGGCAACTCATCCCCGCCCCAGCCCCATGAGAGGGTCGATTCTTCCCACTTCCTCCATGGACTGTGGCTTCCCACTTCACCCCTTCGTCCGGGGCTCATGTACTACTACGGCCTGACTTCCACGATCCGGCACCAAACTTCATCCTCAACATCTCAGCGCTTATCGCTGCAGCGAGGCCTTCCTTCAGATCCAGCCCCACTTCGCTTGTGGCTAAAGACCTTCAATGTCAAGCCAAAGGTGGTGAAGGGCGCCCAAGCGGAGTGCGGAGGCGCCATGGTGGGTAAATGCCCAACGCCACTTGGCTTGAGGGTGCCTTCGTGGAATCCATCAAAGGGTGGCAATCGGGTGGTTCTACATCACCGGCCGCTGACCCTAAATGGGCAGCGGCCCCGAAGTTCAGATCTCGTATCCCCATGCAGCTCACCTCCGGAAAGAGAAGGGCTTGCTATGGGGCAGTTCGAGGAGCCGACCGACTCCAGCCCCGCTCTGCACTCGTGAACAAGAAGCTTAAACTTGTCAACGTGATCCGTGTGATGCTCGTTCACGGATTCTCCCCGCCAAAGAACGGGCCTTCAATTTGTGGGAGTTTGATCCGGCACAGCACCGAACCTTGAGCGGGATCTTCGACACGATGTATGAAGCTGCCTGGAGGGTGCTGTTCAAGGGCGGAGAAGCCCCCGCATCCGCAACTGAAGACCGCGGATTCAGCACGCAGCGCCCGGCCGGCGAGGTAAGCTATGTGATCCTTTATGGGATACTCATTTTTTTCATAGTTTGACTCTATTTCGGATTTAAACTCCCAATGCCTTTAACAGATCGGCAGAAGACGCCCGACAGTTAATCGTCCGGCCCCTTCCCAAAGACCCAACGGACACCCGTTTGACGGGGCTGCTGGTCCCGGCACTTTACGTGGTGCGGGAGAAGAAGGCCAAGAAGAAGGCCACGGGAACCCGAAGGAGTTCCCGATGCGAGGTGGTATCGGACTCATCGTCTGATGACTCCGAGGCGGACTCCTCCCCCAAGGAGGAGGAGAATGATGCCTCTTCCCCAGTGGGGGGAGAGAAGAAGAGGAAGGCCTCCCCAACGAGGGCGGCTGAAGGGTCCAAGAAAGGACGGACCCTTCCCCCGGACTGCTCCGCCAACACCGACGATGGCGACGAGGAGTGGCCCTCAAGGGCCAAGCCCCTCGCAAGATCGTAAGTGTCCGGATTCTCGGATGATTTATATTTCTCTTTTGCCACGTGGTGTCCTTCTAATGCCGTGATACAACTCGTAGTCCCGCCAAGGATTTATCTTCCCGCTTCGCCGAGCGGGTCCTTGGCTTCGCCGGATATGGATTCCTTCCCACCGCCTCCACCCATCGTGACGCTGATGACGCCGAGGTGGGATCCCAGAGGGGATCCCTCAGGAGGGGAGGCCCGAGGTGCCACAGGCAACGCCCCGGATTTCGCAGACCGACTCCGCACTGTAACTTGCAAGTGGTTTCGAGTCCGGCAGCGCCCTTCAGAAGAAGGTCAAGATCGGACACCGTGGCCTCTGGCCCAACCGAGGCGCCGGATAATTCAGTTGAAGGCGCCAACGGCGCTCCATCAAGAGGAACACCGCACCGCCATGAGTGCGGTGATTCAAGGTTCAGCTCGCCAAGAGCGGGCTGACTGAAGCTCGCAGCAGCCTTCTAATGTGCTTTGAGTTAAGAAATTTAAAATATGTAATATAATACCACATAGACAAGAGTCCCTCGATGCTCGGTTCGGTGTTCGGAAAGAAAAGCCGGACTGAGGATCTAAAAAGATATATGCAGGAGTTCTAAAAATATGTCAATATGGGATTGCAGGTTACGCTTGCCGACCTCTCCAGACCGATCATGGAGGTCGATGCTTTTGAAGCGTAACCTCGAAGTGTCCGAGAACGAGCTCGCCTTGCCAAGAAACAGCTCGAGGACAAGGAAGGTGAGTAACACCATATTAAATTTGTACCTTGTAAAAGGATTTTGGCTGCAAGAGAAATAACAAGGATAACGTGGTACCGCAGGGCCACTTAACGAGGTGGCGACTCAAGGAGGCCGTGGTCCATGGCTGAACGCAATGCGGCCGCGAACGAGCCGAGCGAGAGAAGCAGGAGGTGCGGTGGCGGAGGTGCAGAAGAGCTCCAGTGCTCGTGGAGAAACATGAGAGTTTGAGCGACTCAAAGACTCGAGAGTCCGAGCTTGCATCGCTCTTGAGAGTGCCAAAGCCGCTAAGGCCGAAGCCCACAAGGCCCTCCAGAAATCGAGGCGGAGAAGAAAATAGCGCGGTAAGGCATTTTTCATGCAAAGCAAGCATGTGAATGTGAATTACTTGTTACTTACCCGACCGGAGCTCTCCAGAGCTGCTCACAGATCTGCCTCACACAGGTCCGATGCCGCCGCATTCTATCGGGCCGAGGTGGGGAGCTCGACAGAGAAGGTCTTCCGTCTCAAGATGCCGAGGCCGGACATCCGTGCCCTTAGCGACTAGATGAAGCAGCTGGTCGAGCTCCACAAGGTAGCCGAACAGGCCATGAAGGGCCTCATAGTTCGGTCAGGACCAAGGAGGCCATGCCTCGGGAGCAACTTCTGCCCTGTGCGCGGCTGGTGGATGCGTGTCCCGGTGGAAGTCGCCAAGCAGTCCGCCGCATTGAAGGTGCCTGTCTGCCCTTGCCCGCGAAGTGCATCGGGCAGGATGGACCCTGAGAAGCTTCTGACGGACGCGCCGCCGGCGGGCAAGGAGTATCGCACGCCCGAAATGTATTATAAGAGTGCCCTGAAGGGTGCTCACATGATTGCGGATGAGTGCTCCAAAGATGTAATATTTGAGTAGAATCGCATTATGTTATCCTGTGCGCTAAAAAATTTATTCATATGCGCTAAGCAACGCTTAATAATTTAAAATATTACCTTCTGTACGGTCGTTTATCAAATCTGAGAGATAGCAAGTCATTGGCTTCAACCCCCATGCCACGAGTGCTGGGGTGTTCGGGATAAACTTGAGCGCTCTTGTTCCCATTGTTGGGTCCATCTAGGGAGGCGCTCAACACAACGAACGAGGCAACCGGACTTATAATGCTTGAACACTCTCAATTAGCCATAGAATTCTATAATTTTAAATTTCGGCGAAGCCCCTAGTGTTCGGAAGACCGTGTTTGGGGTGCTATCCACACCTGGGCCGGACAAAGCCGGTTCCTCGCTCTAAGCGGCATAAGTCTTTAGGGACTCGAAAAGACCTCTCGAACAGCGACCAACTCTCGCCTTATCATGATAGTCAGTTTTAGCTTTCCATCGAGGCGCCGCCCAGCTCAACCGGGCGATTCAGAGGGTTCTCCCTGCTACCTTAGCCGATAAAATGGAACGAAGGTACTAAAACATGGAGCTGGGCAAACCCAACTATTGACCCAAGACATGATTCGGAGCCGATGCATATAATGCTATAAGTTCGGGGTGCCGCACTTGTGAAAGTGTTCGGACTTGTCACACCATAATGCGGAGAACTTAAGCCCCTGGTGTATTCGGCCGTACCAAAGTGTACGGATGCAAGATGTCATAAATGAACATATATGTAAGAAAGAAATGCAATTATACGCGAAAAGCGATGCATTATTTATTCAAGGAATTCTGCGATGAATGCAGAACGATACAAATAGTGCGGTAAGCAATGGGAAGACTATTAAACATGTCCCCCTCCAGGGGTAGGCTGCGGAACGGTGTATGAAAACGGTTTTAATGCTCGTAATGGAGACCACCTGAGTACTCGTCGTAGCCTTTCTTTTCCCCTGGCTGTTGCATCGTGTGTTCGGCAGGTCTACTACCGGATAGGGCCTCTGGTGAACGGAGTCCTGTGGGTAAGAAAAAAGGAAAAAAAAGAAAAAGAGTGCCATACTTGGGAGCCCCTGGTGTGGTTGAGCCGCACTCTGGGCCTGTCGTGGTCGTGCTCCTTCCTCTATGCCCATGGTATCTCCAGAGCGTAATGATGTACGCGAAGGACTAGTTTTGCAATTATGCAAGGGCTGGGGTTGGGGCCGCATTGCTACGCGTGCTCGGAATGTGCCAGGTGGTCTTGCTGTAGGTTACTACGGGCGCGTTTGGAGGCTGCTCAGATTTACGCCGAGAGTCTTGTGTTCCTCCGCTCGAGGGAGCGCTCAGTTTCCATTGACCGTGATGACTCGAGGGCCCGCATCTTGAGCTTGAGGTATGCATAGTGCGGCACCGCATTGAACTTTTGCAATGCGGTTCGTCCGAGCAGAGCATGATAGCCGCCATGAACGGGACTATGTCGAAGATTAACTCTCGCCCGGAAGTTATCCGGGATCCAAGACCACTTCCAAGCAGGACCGAGCCTGCATAATTGGCCTCTACACTGGTATGACGCCTTTGAAGGTCGCCTTTGTAGGTTTAATCCTTGAGGGGTCTATGCCCATCTTGCGACCGATCCCGATAAAGCAGGTTCAGTGCCGCCGCCGCCCATCGACTCGTGAGGTGAAATCCATCGACGATTGGGTCTAAAACCAATTCGGCGAATCTGCCATGGCGAATACTGATGGGGTGGTCCCTTCGATCGAAAGTGACCGGGCAAGAGGACCATGGATTGAACTTCGGGCGATCGCTCCATCACATATCGTCCCCTTGTGCATGCTTCCGCTCCCTCTTGGGTATGTCGGTTATGATATCATGTTTATCGCTCGCGACTTGTGGGGGAAACCCTTCGTTCTCTATTGTTCGGGCGGCGGGTCTCTTCCTCATTATCGCTATGCAGCCCCTTGTCATTGTTTTCGGCAATTAACTTGCCTGCCTGCTTAAATACCCAACAATCCCTATTGGTGTGATTAGCTGGCTTTTCGGGGGTGCCACGTATCTGGCAAGAGCGGTCGAGTATTCGGTCCAAATTGGACGGGCCCGGAGTTGTTCTTTTGAATGGCTTTTGCCGCTGACTGGGTTTAGAGCCTCTGAATCCGGTGTTGACTGCCGTATCCTCAGTGTTGTCGCCGTTAACGCGGTGTTTGTTTTTGTTTCGACGAGACCTGCCATTGCGGTCCTTGGTATCCGGACTGCCAGAATTTTTGCTGAGGTTGTTACTACGGGCTAGCCAGCTGTCCTCTCCCACGCAGAAGCGGGTCATGCGTGATGTGAGGGCTGCCATGGATTTCGGCTTTTCCTGTCCTAGGTGCCGGGCTAGCCACTCGTCGCGGATGTTATGTTTGAAGGCTGCGAGGGCCTCTGCATCCGGACAGTCGGCGATTTGATTTTTGTTTGTTAAGAACCGTGTCCGGAACTGTCTGGCCGATTCGTCTGGCTGCTGAATTATGTGGCTTAGGTCATCGGCATCTGGTGGTCGCACATATGTGCCCTGGAAGTTGTCAAGGAATGTGGCTTCGTGTCCTCCCAACACCCAATTGACTCGCCGGGCAAGCTGTTAAGCTAATGCCGAGCTGGTCCTTTAAGCTTGTGGGAGATATTTGATGGCGTGAAGATCGCCACCGGGCCATGTGGATATGTAGGAGATAGTCTTTCATCCAAACCGCTGGGTCTGTTCACAGCCGTCCGAGGATTCGATGTTCACCGTTTAAACCCTTCGGGATTTGATGATCCATTACTTCATCCGTGAAGCATAGTGGGTGTCTTGGCGCCTTTATATTGGGCAATATCACGACGTAGCTCGAGCGAGCTTTGTTCATCGTGTTCGCCCGCCGGAGTTGTTAGATCCGGCGCGACGGTAATCGCGCGCAGATCGTGGGGCGCCCACGTGATCCGTAGATCGATCTTGATTGTCTTGCCTTGTCCTCCAATATGTCTCGCAAGTCCGGCGCATTCCCCCGTGGCTCCATACTTTTCGAGCGGTGCCGGGGTACGGTCCTGGTGGAGGGCCTAGAGGCCTCTCTGTCGCGGCCACGAGGTGGTCGGTCCGCCAGACAGCGCTGGTGATGAAGGTCTATATGCTTCCTCCTCTAATCGGGGAGCAACTTGCATTTTGGGTAGCTTTTGAGGGGCGCTCGAGTTCATGCTCTTCGCCGCGAGGACTTCGGTCCATCCGCCGCCAGCAGGTCTTGATCAGCTCAAAGCTGTTGCTGCTTTTTCTTTAGGCTGTTTGCCGTGGCCATAAGCCTGCGTTTAAAACGCTCTTGTTCGACAGGATCCTCAGGCACGACGAATTCATCGTCGTCGAGGCTTGCCTCGTCTCCGGAGGGAGGTATGTAATTATCATCCTCTACCTCTTCGTCTGCCGCTCTCGAATGAGGGCTGGCTTCTCCGTCCTCCTGTGCTGAATCTTGCTGGAAGGGGTTGTCTTCGGCACTCTCTGGGGTGTTATTATCTCCGGTGCCGGAATCTCCATTCTTGCTGTGGCGGGATTTAGAGCGGCGCCGCTGACGCCGGCGCTTTGGCTGTTTTTTGGAGGAGCCTTCCTTCGCTGCATCCTCGCCGTTCCCATCCTTTGGGGTGTCCACCATGTATATGTCGTATGACGAGGTGGTTTTCCAGTGCCCCGTAGGCGCTGGTTCTGGTCGCCTCCGCATCGCCGCCCATACCGTCGATGTCTTCGGAGTCGAAATCTAGCATGTCGGTTAGATCGCCGACGGTGGCTACAAAGTGGGTGGTGGTGGGCTTTGAATTTCTTTGTCGTCCGTGATCCCAACCGCCCCGATCAGTAGTCCGACCAGGACTCTCCGATAATGAGAGATACTTTAGCTAATTCAGGATGTCGCCAAAGGGTGAGTGCCGAAGATGTCCGCGCGGTGAACTCCATGATCGGCGCCCAATCGGATTCGATTGGTAGGGCGCAGGAGGTTCGAGTCCGGCGAGGGAGTCCGCACTCGGAGTCACGAGCTTTACAAAGGACAAAGTCAGGATTTGGCTCCATCACCGTAGAGGTTGCAGCCCCCGAGGCGGTGTCTAGCCACCCGTCCTCGATCTGCACGGTCGGCTCCGAACTAACGGTCGGAGCGGACTCATGTGCGGCCTCCAGGGCATTGTCCGGCAGCAGAGCTAAATCATGCCCATCGTGATAGTGCGGCATGCTCGGTTGTGGCTCGAATCCGTCGAAGATCAAGTCTCCGCGGATGTCATCCATGAAGTTTAGACTTCCAAATCTGACCTGACGGCCAGGGGCGTAGCTTTCGATCTGCTCCAGATGGCCAAGTGAATTGGCCCGCAGTGGAAAGCCGCCAAATACGAAGATCTGTCTGGGGAGAAAAGTCTCACCATGGACTGAGTCGTTGTTGATGATCGAAGGAGCCATCAAGCCTATCAGTGACGACGCAGAGGAACTCTCAATGAAAGCACCAATGTCGGTGTCAAAACCGGCGGATCTCGGGTAGGGGGTCCCGAACTGTGCTTCTAGGCGGATGGTAATAGGAGACAAGGGACACAATGTTTTTACCCAGGTTCGGGCCCTCTCGATGGAGGTAAAACCCTACTCCTACTTGATTGATATTGATGATATGGGTAGTACAAGAGTGGATCTACCACGAGATCAAGGAGGCTAAACCCTAGAAGCTAGCCTATGGTATGATTGTTGTAATGGTTGTTCGTCCTACGGACTAAAACCCTCCGGTTTATATAGACACCGGAGAGGGCTAGGGTTACACAGAGTCGGTTACAATGGTAGGAGATCTACGTATCCGTATTGCCAAGCTTGCGTTCCACGCCAAGGAAAATCCCATTCGGACACGGGACAAAGTCTTCAATCTTGTATATTCATGGTCTTGGAGTCCGGCTGATGATGATAGTTCGGCTATCCGGACACCGCCTAGTCCAGGACTCCCTCAGGGTGGCTGGAGCAAGAAGATCAGATATTGAAGAAGCAGCACGGCCGTTGGATTAACATCCAACGGTCACTGCTGCTAGAATCGTTTGTGGACTAAGTTGACAAAGCCAAAGTACACGTCAACCTAGTAGACCCACAAGTCAGCCTCCAAATCTATCCCAAACAGCATACAACCCGACATTTCTAGCCGGATTCAAATTAATTTTAAATCTAAATATACCTTAATTTAAATTCAATGAAATTTTACCCGCACAAAAACAATGAAATTTAAAATATCAAAATCCAAAAGAAAACAGTATTTGGGAACTAATTGCCTGTTTGCTGTATTTTTTTCATTTTACAGCCCATTTATTATTACTTATAGCCCATTTCTTATTACTTATAGCCCATTTCTTATTACTTATAGCCCATTTTCTAGGCAAAATGCATCCCTCCTTGTCTTGAAAGGTTTCCGGCCCAGTAGGGCGTAGAAAAGCAAGTAGGCCTATGTTGGTTATTTTGCAAAAAACAAAATAGCTGGCTAGCCATTTTTCAGAAAGGAAAAAAACAAACTGGGCTGGTCATGTGCTAAACATATGAAATAAAATCCTGGGCTAGATGGGCCACGGGTCCTGCACAACCCAGTTGATACCCTTCTCCGTCCCAAAAAAAAAAATTATCGCAGCATGTCATTGGGTCCTTTATCATCCTCACCATGTACAGTCATCTCCTTATTCCTCTCGGTTGTTGACCATGTTGACAACACCGGAGGGCGGCGCCGCGGTGAGCAAGGAAGATGATGGTGAGGCCTCGGACGGGAACGAACAGGAGCCGGGGAAGATCACAGCCAGCCGTGGGAGGCGGGAGCAGGTGGTCCCGCCGGCGCTGGTTTGGCTTTGGCGGCTCGAGGAAGAAGAGACTGAAGAAACGCGATAGACGTTGAATGTCAATCGAACGGTCAAGGTTGGCACAATCGTTTTTTGACTAAGCGGACACCAAGTAGCATACTTTTTCATATATAGGAAGAAAACTGCGAGGAAAATGCGTTCCTCTGCCGTCCTCCTCACAGGGAACGTTCGCCACATAAGTGACTAGCACCCTTGGTTTTCAACCGAGAGGTCTTGGGTTCGAGTCCGAGGAACTCTCAATTTTGTCCTCCTTCCTTCCTCGCAAAAAAGGGAAAGAAAATCAAAGACTTGGGAAGGCGATAGAACAAGCTAGTGTACCAAAGAAAGAGACGCTGCGAAGTTTTTGAAAAATGAAAGACGTGCTCTCGTAGCTGGTTCAATCCAAACCTAGACTATGACTATATATGGTGCTATGCTAGTCCGCAAGTAATGAAACCGACATATCCAACGCTCGCTTCTCCTCTTCTCTACTTACTCGCTTAGCATCGAAGCTCGTCGCAAAGAACCATGTCCGCCGGCTGCTCGTCCACCTACTCTTCAAAGAGCAACAACCAGATATGCGCCAAGTCACCACCCGCATTCATCGCTTTGTGGGTCTCATCACACCCCACCGCACGCGCACCGCAGCCGATTGGTCATCGCAACTTTGCTGCCGTTGCAGGTGGTGCCATCGCCGCAAATCACGCAGAGTCATCCATCGCGCCTCAACCACAATCCGCAACCCCGGCCGAAGTCTTCTACAAATGCCCGAATCATGGGGTAATAATATGTTTAAGTGTTGTTCTGCTGCTTTCAGTTGCTGATTTTTTAATAGTTTGGTTGATGATCTTCCAATTTGATTCGTGCAGAAAAAGGAAGATTCGTGTGATTTGTATTTCTGGTAAGTTGCTGATGTGGGGGAATGCAACTACGCTGATTATTTGGTTAGCCGAGGAATCCCAATACCAGCAGGTTGGGGTGTTGGACAAGTATCTGAAGGAACGACAGAAGAGGAAGATGCAGAGCAGAAGGTTAAAGGTGCAGTTCCTCTGACCATGGCCAAGCAACAACTGCTGAACAACCTTGACAGCAATGACGAGATGAAAGAGCTTGTGAAGATAATGGGCAAAATCGATGTGCTCTGTAGGATGATTGTCTCTTTATTTGCAGTTGTCGGTGTACTAAAGTAGGGGTACCTTAGTACCCTTTAACTTGTGCATCGGCAATCGAAAGTCTCATGGGGCAAGGCTTGCCGGGCGTCCGCCAAGATCCTCCGTCATTCCTATTTACTTCCATTCAAGAACAAAGTGTTAGCTGAGAAGACAAAGCCCCGGCAAGAGGAGCTTGCCAGGAAGGACCGGCAAGAGGAGCTTGCCGGGAAGGCCAACCAAGGCGCTTCAGAAGACTTGCCACGACGCACCACGCGTCCCGGCAAGACCCGGCAAGCGGCAAGCTTGCGGGTGCGACAAGACAGAGACCGCGGCAAGGCATTTGCCGCGGCGAAGCCACCACTCTGCGCTCCAGCTCACCTGACGACGTGTCGCCGCAGGATCTCTCCTGGTGCATGTGGCGGATAGCTGTGAAGCCCAGCGGTGCGAGGTGGCGCATGGAGCTGGCAAGGAGGCCATCATGGCGATCGGTGGCGCCCCTAACGGTCGTTTCCTGCACTGTTGGAACGACCGGACGGGCATTAAATGCCCTTGTCCCCTGCCGTCAGAGTTAGGTAGGGGGCACTGTTGATAGTGGTTGTACCAGCCCGTGTTTTTACCTTTTTACCCCTTTCTCTATGCTGCCACCTGTTGGTGACCCCCTTTAAACTATAAAAGGGAGGCCCATGCGCACGTAGAGGGGGTTCGGTTCGACTCATTCGAGACCACACCATACCCACGCTTTCGAGCAAGAACAGAATACAAACACAAAGCAGCAGTAGGAGTTTTATCTCTCCGGAGAGCTCTGAAGCTGGGTAAAAATCCCCCGCGCGCTCGACCTCGATCTGCTCTTCATGCGCCCTCCGGTCCCTGCCGGACCTAAAAGGGGCCCCTGCCCCATAGGTGCTCGTCCCCCACGACATCTCTGGCGCGCTAGGTAGGGCGCGTCGAGGTTGTGCGAACCTGATCCGGTCTTCGCGCGCACTACATCAACATCTTCATCGACATGCCACCGAAGAAGAAGGCTTCGGAGGTGGCCGCTCCATCTGCGACTGTCCTACCACCACCGGAGCAATTGGGCGGTGGGGTGGACGCCGGCGGAGGAGCGGGCGCCGACGGTGGGACTCACGTCGTCACCAGGTCCAAGGACAAGGCCCCGCAAGCTTCAACGTCTGTACATCCACGGCTCCCCTCCCAGGGGGTGCAGGATCGACAACGCCACGGTGCTCCTAGCACCGTACTCGCGTTGGAACAAGGCCGAGCTGGTGGGTCGCTGGACGCTCAAGGCCAACATACACGTCAACACGCTGGCACGAGCGCAGTGCGGTCGCCTGGTCGAGATGTTGCTCCTTCTAACACCGTTAGAAGTCTGAGCATATCTCGCACCTCGCGTCGCTCGCCGCCGCCACCCAAGACTGCGGAGGAGGCGCTGGCCCGAGCCCAGCTGCTTTTAGATTATCCTCCGGCGCCTGACAAGATCGACGATTGGAGGGCCACGATTCAGAGCCTCGTCGGCTTCGCCAACCGCGACAAGCCCCGGCAACCGAGCACATCGAAGCCCCGGCAAGACGCCCAGGCGCAAGCCGACGCCGACAAGACCGCTGGGGGTGCCACCACCGTGCACTCCCCGCCCCGAAGGCAAAGATCGCCGACTCACCGGGCCAACATCGACACTGACTCCACCGCGTCGTCGGACCCGCGAGCTCACCGCGATCAACGCCAAGTTCTACAAGAACGACGACACGAAGACGCTCGTACTCGCATCGAGCGCAGAAGAGAAGCGCGACGTCAATCTGACCAGCGCGCTGGGCCCACTATCGATATGCATGCGCCAGGGGAACCAGGCGACTTGCCGTACGCAGTAGGTTGCCCTGCGTTCACTCGTGAGCTGCGGCAAGTCCAGTGGCCCAGCACCAAGAACTTCAAGCCAGACGTGCCCGAGAAGTACGATGGCAGGATACACCCGTCGAGTTCTCGCCGCTCTACACCATCACGGTGCAGCTGCGGGGGCGCGCGCAGAAGATCCTCGCCAACTACTTCCCACTGGTGCTCAAGCCCAACGTCAGATCTTGGCTCATGCACTTGCCGGACAACTCCATTTCTTCGTGGGCGGACCTGTGCCATCAGTTCATCGGCGCCTTCACAGGCGGCCACAAGCCCCATGGCCAGGAAAGCGATCTTCATTTGCTTGCCCAGAAGGAAGGAGAACCTCTGCGCAAGTACATACAGAAATTCAGCCAGGTGCAGCGCAGCATCCCAGACGTCCACCCTGCCGCGGTTATCAGCGCGTTCCATCAGAACGTGCGTAACCGCAGGATGAGGGAGGAGATGGCGATGTGCAAAATCAGAGATGGCAGCGAGTTATATGCTCTAGCCGACAAGTGCGCACGAGCTGAAGAGGGGAGGAAACTCCCCGGAGAGAACGTAGGAGCAGAAGGATCAGACGGTGAGGATACCCCTCCGACAAAGAGGAACCGGAGGTGGAATAACAGAAAGAGAAAGGCTTAGGATATGCTGGTCGTCGAGCAGTCCGGCAACGGAGGCGGCGCCGACAAGGCCAAAGCTGGTGACTCCGGCGAGGCTGTGGTGGCCGCCGACAAGCAGGACGGCTCCGGCAAGCAGTACTGCAAGATCCATCACACCAAGGGCCATGACCTCCAAGCCTGTAAGAAGGTTGAGCAGATGGCAGAGTTGCAGAAAGCTGAATACGAGCGCCGCGACAAGGAGAAGGCCCAGGAAGGTGGCGTAGGATCCGGCAAGAAGCGTCCCGTCCAGGGAGGGCGCCGCGGCAAGGCCAAGCAGCGGCAAGGAGACAGGCCTTCCCGCGGCCGCGACAAGGACGAAGACGAAGATGAAGATGATGACATGGAGGAAGATGAGACCGACGAGCAAGAGATTTAGAAGGCAACGGAGATTTTGTGCGTTGACGGCGGTGCTTCTCTGCACACCTCGCACCGCCAACTCAAGCAGTGGGTGCGGGAGGTGAATGCAGCAGAACCGTCCGTTGAATCACCCTGATCGCATCACCGTGGTCGGGTGCTTGCCGATGTTGGTTTCACCAACCATCCGCAACCTCAAGGTTACAAAGATGTTGGTTGACGGCGGGGCTGGCCTGAATCTAATCTCCTCCGCAGTGCTCAAGAAGCTCCAGATCCCCGACAGCGAGCTCGAAGAGACTGGTACCTTTCAAGGGATAAATCCGGGTAGGAGCAAGCCAAAGGGGAAGATTACACTGCCAGTAACGTTTGGCAGTGAGCTGAATTTCAGGACAGAGAGAGTCACATTCGACGTTGCTGATTTCCCATTGCCCTACAATGAGATACTTGGCCGTCTAGCGCTCGCCAAGTTCATGGCAGCCTCTCACTACGCCTACAATGTGCTCAAGATGCCTGGTCCGATAAGTGTTATTTCTATCCACGGCGACAAGAAAGATGCACTTATCTGTACCAACAAGATCTACCGGGAAGCAACAACCACAGTAGATCGCAAACCACTTGCCGCTGAAGCTCCCGGGGGGAAGAAGAACAAGTCCGGCAAGAGTAGCTCTGATGCCCACTCCGGCAAGCGCACCTCTTCGGAGTGCTGCGCTACCGTCGAGGACGCACCATCGAGCTCCACCGGCAAGTGCAAGAAGGCGAAGACAGTGGCACCAGAGACCAAGAAAGGAGGACGGCACTGGTGGTACCTTCACCATCAGTGCCATGCTTGACCCTAAATAGGAAAGCGCGCTCGTTGCTTTCCTGCGGGCGAATGTCGATGTGTTTGCATGGCTACCATCTGACATCCCCGGTGTTCCCAGGAAAGTAATTGAGCACCACCTTGCCGTCTGTCCCCACGCGCGGCCCGTCAAGCAGAGAGTCGGAAAACAAGCAGTAGAGCGACAAGAGTTCATTGCTGAATAAATCAAGAAATTGGAAGCAGCAGGCCTGGTCTGAGGAGTACTCCATCCGACGTGGTTAGCCAATCCATTAGTCGTGCGCAAGGCCAACGGGAAGTGGAGGCTTTGTATTGACTTCACGGATGTTAGTAAAGCTTGTCCCAAGGATCCATTTCCTTTTCCGCGCATTGACCAGATTGTCGACTCCACAGCAGGATGTGATCTGCTTTCATTCCTTGATGCATACTCAGGATATCATCAGATCTTCATGGCAGAAGAGGATGAAGAGAAAACCGCATTCATTACTCCATGTGGCACGTACTGTTTTGTACGAATGCCTTTCGGACTAAAGAATGCCGGTTCAACATTTGCAAGAATAGTCAGTCATGCTTTTGAGCCACAGTTGCATAGAAATGTAGAAGCTTACATGGATGACATAGTGGTCAAGAGCAAGGACAAAGAGACTCTGATCCAAGATTTGGACGAGACTTTTACAAATCTGCGCAAGATCAATCTCAATTTGAATCCCGAGAAGTGCGTGTTTGGAGTTCCTTCCGGGAAGCTTCTCGGGTTCTTTGTGTCCCAAAGGGGGATTGAAGCCAACCCCAACAAGATCAAAGCCATCGAGAAGATTGAAGCCCCGAAGCGCGTCAAGGATGTGTGACGACTTGCCGGCTGTGTTGCTGCTCTCAGTAGGTTCATTTTCAAGTCTGCTGAACGCGCCCTGCCATTTTTCAAAATTTTGAAAAAGGCAGGTCCAATGAAATGGACTCCGGAAGCGGAGGCTGCGCTACAGGACTTGAAGAGATACCTATCCTCCACTCCAAGATGCTTGTCGCACCTAAGCCACAAGAGAAGTTGTCTGCTGTATCTAGCGGCAACCAATCAAGTGGTTAGTGCTGCGTTAGTAGCGGAGAGGAGGCGATGATGAGCAGGAAACCGCTGCAAGCTTAATCCAAAGGACAAGTGGGGCTTCCCGCAAGCTTCCGTCCCGGCAAAGATGGATCTGTGCAGCTGCGGAAGAGAAGCGAAGAAGATGGTGCAGCGCCCGGTTTATTTTGTCGGCTCCTTCTGCAGGGGCTAGATCAAGATACTCGGAGTGCAAAGTTGCTTTTCGGCCTTCTCATGGCCTCGAGGAAGCTGCGCCATTACTTTCAGGCACACGAGATTACAGTTGTCACTCGCTTTCCGTTGAAGAGGATATTGCAGAATCCAGAAGCAACAGGTAGGATTGTCGAGTGGGCACTGGAACTGTCAAGCTTTGGCCTCAAGTTTGAAAGTACTTCAACTATCCAGAGCCGAGAATTGGTAGAATTCATTGCAGAATGGACGCCAACACCTGACGAAGAAACTCCGGAGAAAAGCATCCCCGACAAGGAAGCGAACAAAGAGTGGATCATGTACTTTGATGGTGCCTTCTCGCTGCAAGGCGCCGGTGCGGGCGTGCTGCTTGTCGCACCCACCGGAGAGCACCTCAAGTACGTGATCCAAATGCACTTTCCCAAGGAGCAAGAAACAAACAATACTGCAGAGTATGAAGGCTTGCTTGCCGGACTCAGATCATGGCGTAACTTGGGATCAAGAAGCTTATTGTCAGGGGTGACTCACAGCTTGTCGTCCGCCAAGTTAATAAAGATTATCAGAGTCCGCTGATGGAAGCCTACATCGATGAAGTGAGGAAGCTGGAAGAGCATTTTGACGGCCTGCAGATGGAACATGTTCCAAGAGCTTAGAACGACATTGCAGATGGCCTGTCAAAATGTGCCGCACTTAAGTTGCCTGTGGAACCAGGAATTTTTGTGCTCAAGCTGACTCAACCATCTGTCACACCATCAACTGGACAGAGTAAGAAGAGGAAGATGGTTACTAGCGACTACTTTCCGGCAGAGCTCCCCGAAGCCGCCGCCAAGAAGGTCCCCAGGATCAACACAAAGAGTGCTGAGGAGCAGTCTGCTCCGACAAACCCTGGGGTTTGTTTCGTTACAGCAGACGCTCCCGGCAAGCTGTGTCCCGACACGCTTGCCGGGGAACATCATGCTCCGGCAGGATCCCAGATTCTTGCCGTGGAAGCAGATGTTCCCGCAGCAGCATTTGCGCCTTTAGTCCTTGTCGTCGAGCCACAGGCTCCGGCATGGGCATAGCAGATCGTCCATTTCCTTCAAACAGGAGAACTTCCCGAGGAACAAGAAGAAGCGGAAAGAGTAGCCTGGCAATCAAGTATGTACCAGTTTGTCGATGACATACTGTACAGAAGAAGATTCAACAGAGTGAAATTGAAGTGCATTTCCCGGGAAGAAGGACAGGAGCTGTTGGCAGAGATACATGGAGGCATATGTGGCCACCACATTGGCGCAAGAGCACTTGCCGGCAAAGCCCTCCGGCAAGGTTTCTTTTGGCCGACAGCCCTCCAGGATGCAACTGCACAAGTAACCAAGTGTGAAGCGTGCCAGTTCCACTCCAAACAGATCCATCAACCAGCTCAAGCTCTCCAAACAATCCGTTTATCCTGGCCATTTTCAGTCTGGGGGCTCGACATCCTCGGCCCCTTTCCCCGAGCTGTCGGGGGCTTCGAGTACTTGTACGTGGCAATCGACAAGTTCACGAAGTTGCCGGAAGTGGAAGCAGTGAGGAAGGTGACAGCACAGTCAGCAGTCAAGTTCTTCAGGTCAATTGTTCGCCATTTCAGAGTCCCTAACAGGATCATCACCGACAATAGCACACAATTCACGAGCCGCACCTTCATGCAGTACGTCCAAGATCTTGGCACCAAGATCTGCTTCGCTTCTGTTGCTCACCCGAGAAGCAACGGTCAAGCGGAGAGGGCGAACGCTGAAGTGCTGCGCGGGCTCAAGACCAGAACTTTCGACAGGCTGCACAAGTGCGGAAGAAATTGGATCGAGGAGCTGCCAGTGGTTCTTTGGTCAATCAGGACGACACCAAATCGAGCCACTGGCCAGACACCCTTTGCAGCTTGTCTACGGAGCAGAGGCAGTTCTCCCCACGGAACTCGTATATGGATCGCCTCGAGTGCTCGCTTATGATGAGCTTGAGCAAGAGCAGCTGCGGCAAGATGACGCGCTGCTCCTCGAGGAGGATCGTCTTCAGGCTGCTGTACGAGCTGCTCGCTACTAGCAAGCTTTGCGGCGCTACCATAGCCGCAAAGTTAATGCCAGAAGCTTCGAGGAAGGCGACCTTGTTCTTCGGCGCGTTCAATCCGCCAAGAATTCCAACAAGTTGACGCCAAGGTGGGAAGGCCCTTATCGGGTAAAGCGAGTCACTAGGCCCGGCGCTGTCCGCCTTGAGACCAAAGATGGCTTTCCGGTGAGCAACTCCTGGAACATAGAGCATCTTCGCAAGTGTTACCCATAAGGCGCGGTTGCCGGGCCCAGTTCCGGCAACCACCTTTTGTACAAGCTTTGTCGCTGTTGCATGTAACCCTTTGTACAAAGCCGGGCGCAGACCCCGTGCATAAATAAAGATCATATGCTATGCCAAAAGTTGTTAAATTTCATGCCTTTTTTAGCATGTATACACTGACACTTTGTGCAGCACCTGTTCCCGGTAAGCGGTAACGAACCTTAAGGTTCTATATCATTATTTTCTCTTCTTTCTTCTCAAAAAGAAGGTTCCTCCGCCGACAAGTTCACCGGGGGGGAGGAGAAAATGAAGGTATGGACCAGGCGTCGTTCGAAGGAATCTAGCCTTGCCGGGACACAGACGACAGAAAAGCTAAGTTGCCAAAGTTTGAGCACAATCAGTTTTAAATTTTTAAGTTATATTCCTTGAACGACCATGCCTTGTATGGAAAACCTGTGCGCGGAGGAACCGTCTCGTGGTTAAGTTGCGCCCTTACTTTGTTTCGAGTCCGCTCAACAATGAAAGTGTGCTGCAACTAGCCCCGACAAGGTTTCTTGCCGGAGGCAACACCGCCGGCAGGCTGCTGATGTTCCGCACTCAGCGCTCGTGGCAAGTGTGCTTGCGCCGGCAAGTTTTCAAGAAGCGTAGGGTAAAAACATACAAGGCATAGAACCAAGTAAAGGAAATAACATAGCAAGCAGTACCCAGAATAAAGTTATATTACAATAAATAACTTGCCGCGTTCTAATGGATTGTTCCTACGGCATATCTAGCAGCGGCAAGAAAAAGGGAGAAGAAGGGTGGCCTAATCCACGGGCTCGCCGTCGATCCTCCCGACCTCATTCACCTTGTCTACAATGGGTGCGATGATGGCTTTGGTTTCTTCAAGATCAGCACCCGCCGGCAGCTTCTTGAGGATGCGGGTGAGGTCGACGCCAGGGTTGCGAAAGAGTACCTTCACCAACACCTTCTCCAAGACCTTGGCGCAGATCGCGCGTGACTCGTCGGCCAGCTTCTTCGGGATCCTTTCCCAGAGCTGCTGGAGAGCCGTCACCACACCCTTGAAGAAAAGAGTAAGCTTGGCACTGGGCTGGAGGTTTTCATCAGTGGAGTACCCAAAGCCCGCCAAGTCCAGCTCCGCCAGCTCCTCATCGATGGATGCAGCGATGTTGACGAGGCCCTCCGTCCAGAGCTCCACCGTGGCCTTGAAGGTGTTCTGGGTCTCAGCGGCCCTCGTCAGCAGCTCCTCTTTGCCCGTGAGCTCCTTCTTCAAGTCATCCTCTTGCCTCTTGGCGGCGTCCAGTGTCTCCGTCAAGGTGGCGGCTCAGCTCGGATCGGCTTTCGAGTCCTTGGCGGCGTTCGGTTCCTTGATCTTGTCGGCAAGTTGAACTTGCAGATCGCCATGGGCAAACATCCTTCTCGCGCTTCGTATTTGAAGTCGGCAAGCTCTTCATTCTTGTTTCCCACATCCGCCTCCAGCTGCACCACCTTCACCTCTAACTCCTTCTTGGCGGCCTCAGCAGCCGCGGCGGCATCCTTCGCCTCCTTCAGTGCCCCGCCAAGTGATTGCTCCCATGCGTTGAGCTCCTCATTGTGGCTGTCCAGGTTCACCTTCTTCTGTGTCAGCTCACCTTCCCGCCTAGACATCTCCTCGGCGGCGAGCCTCTGCTGCTCCTCGGCCTCAGCCCTTTCCAGGATGAACGCCTTCTTTGCCTCGTCAAGTTGCGCCCTCTCCTCCGCAATGGATCGGAGGGCCTCCTGGTTGCGGCTCTTGAGCTCCTCCGCATGCTTCTCTATGTCAACTCCGCCCATGCGACAAGCGCTTCCGGGACTCAAGCTTTGCTTGCAGGCGTGATAAGTGACACCAATTCTTGAGCAGCTGCTCCTCCTCGGACTCTGCCTGCTGCTGCTGGGCACGTCAACCCTTGCCAGCCCAGCAGAGGCGAGCACTTCCCCGTCAAACTCCTCTCCTTCAACCGGCGCCCTGGAGCTCGACGCCCAGGTTAGCTTGATGTATACGCCCTCTCCGGCCTTCAAGTAGGCGCCTGGCTGGGGCTCCTCGGAGCCCGGCGCTGCATCAGCGGCGGAGGGGTCTCGGTCTCCATCGGGTCTGCGAGAGGGGGATCTGAAAACAGGAGGAGGAAGGAAAAAGTCAAGCAAAAAAAAGATCAGAAGAAGAACCCAAGGGAAGATTTCCGACAAGAAAGGTTAGTTGTGCTGGGCTCCGTGACCACGGGCTCCTCCACCAAGGGCTCACTGGTTTGGTCCCTTGTCGGGGACCTCTCCCTTGCCGGGGAGCGCTCCCTTGTCGGGGAATCGCCCCTTGGCGGCGTAGTCGAAGCAGACAGTACCTCCGGAGCGGTTTCTGCTTGCTCCTGATGGACCTGTTCTGCTCCTACACAAGTAAATCAACAGTTAAAATATCAGCACAAGAAAAAGCACCCATGCGCGCCCCACAACAGGAAGTGAACCAAACACTTACGCTGGGGGCCGTGCTGGGGGCTGTTGCGAGGAGAAGGAATCGGGTCCGTCAAGGTGGTCTCGGACGTGTCCTCTGCCATCACAGCAGGATCGTCCTCGATGACAACCACGGGGACCTTGGTCCTCTTCGCCGCTCTCTCCACCAGAGTCCTGAAATAGAACAGGGATTCAGAGAGAAGCAAATTAGATACAAGACAAACAAACAACAAAGATCAAAGAAAATCAAGAACAGTGAGAAGAAAGCCTTACTCCTCCTCCTCCTCTCCTCCTCTTCATCATCATCGGAGCTCAACGCGGAGAGGTCGAAGTCCGGTATCCTCTCTGCGCGGTGTGGCAGAGGAGTAGGCTCCCTTCAACGTTTGCTGGGGGCTGTGGCAGGATCAGGCGTGGCGGCCCGGGAAGACCCCACCTCAGTTGCCGGCGCAGCCTGGGACCCTCCTGCGGCAACGGTACTTGCCGCGGTGGAGCGTGTCCCATGGCGCCACGGTTGCTGGCCTGCTTGCCCCCTGCAATATCTCCAACTCAACGGAGGCGCCTTCTTGGTTGGAATTGAGGCTGCGCTGGAGGCTCCGCCTGCGGCAAGCTGCTCGAAGACGGCTGGCCGCTCGTGCCCTCAGCGGGCTCGCTCGCTCCGGCCTCGGGCTCTCCCTCGCCAACAACCTCTCCGGCAAGGTCCTCCCTGTCGGCAAGGCTTGCCGCCTCGGCCGCCTCTGCCTCCTCTAACGTGAAGCCGAACTCACCCGCGGCGGCGGCTGCTGCCGCCTCTTCGGCCCTCGTGGCGATGTAGCGCATCTCGTCCTCGGTGGTGTCGCGGGTGAGGAGCCTCTTCTCGTCGGCGTTGACTGCTACCTCCGTCAAGCCATCGAAGAATTGCTGCACGACGTCGTCGGCGGGCTCTACCCAAGTTGCGCTTATCCCGTGCGAGTCGCACTCTGGCATCATTGCGCAGATGCGATCGCGCTGGGAGTTATTACAACAGGATGGCGCCTTCGCACGCTGAACCACTCTGGATGGTTGGCGTCATGCTTGAACAGCTCCCTCAGCATCCCGTCAAGCTCCAGAACCGTGAAGTTGAAGTTGAGGCCTGGACGCAGCCTCATGATATCTGCCGGGCCGCCAAACATCCAGGCGGGCCTCCCCCTCTTCTGCAGAGGGGCGATGCAACGGCGAAGAAAATCCGCGCCAACTGCCCCTGCTGTGAGCCCGGCAAGCCTGAGCCGGATGATTCGGGTGGTGGCAATCTTCAGCTTGGCGTCATCCGGCGACAGAGGGCTCCAGTCGCCGCCGCGAACTACCCGAGTCTGGCGCAGGTTGGTGAAGGGCTGCGGATTGGCATCACAGATCCAGCACCACTCCGCCCTCCACTCATCCCACTTGCTGCGGAGCTCGCCCGTCAGATACACCTACTTCATGCCGAGTCGAGAGGTCCAGGCGATTCCGCCAGCCAATGGCTCTCCTTTTCGGCTCGGGGGGTGAAATAATGGCGAAAAAGAGCAACATTTGGGTGGATGCCAACGAAGTTCTCGCAGAGGTGTGCGAAAACCGCCATTGTCAGAACGGCGTTGGGTGTGAAATCAAGAAGATGAAACCCGTAGGTATTCATGATGTCGCAGAAGAAGTCAGAAAAAGGTGGGCAGAGCCCGTAATAGAAGAACACCGGAAAGAAATAGTACCCTTTTGGGCACCGCTTCGATTTGGAAGCCTCAGCGGAAAGCACCGGCGTGCGCGGATGCGCCCGCGTCTGCGTCGACCAGAAGAGGTAAAATTCCTCCTTGGCGCCGGGGGTGAGCTCAGCGGGGAAAAGCACTCGCTTCTTGCGCAGCGCCTCAAGCCGCAACGCCTCGGCCGACTTCGTGGTCTTGCCGGTCTTCGGAGCCATGGCGGAAGCGGCGGAGGAGCGCGGAGGTGTTGAGGGCAACGGCGGCGACGGGCGGCGGAGCGCTGCTCTCTTTCGACTTGGGAAGCGGAGGGGAGCGGCATTTCGGAGGAAGGAACTGCAAGTGGCGAAGGTGGGGGAACGGCTCTGTTTCCTCTGCTTATAAATAGGGGAGGCGAACGTTACGCATTTCCTGGATTAAAGTATAGCCCACGATCTCTCCCACGACGCCGCGATTGACGCGTGCTGTTACGGGAGGACACGGTGGATGCGGAATGGATTTGGCTTGGACCCAGGCCGCGCGTGCCCGTGCCCTGTTTTGGGCCTGGCCCAACAGCGCTCGGCACCGTGTGTGGCCCAGGCCCGGGGGCTCCTGTCGGTGTACTAAAGTAGGGGTACCTTAGTACCCCGAACTTGTGCACGGGCAGTCGCAGCGTCCCGCGGCAAGGCTTGCCGGGCGTCCGCCAAGATCCTCCGTCATTCCTATCTACTGCCATTCAAGAACAAAGTGTTAGCTGAGACGACAAGGCCCCGGCAAGAGGAGCTTGCCGGGAAGGACAAGACCCCGGCAAGAGGAGCTTGCCGGGAAGGCCAACCCAAGGTGCTTCAGAAGACTTGCCGCGACGCACCGCGCGTCCTGGCAAGACCCGGCAAGCGGCAAGCTTGCGGGTGCGACAAGAAAGAGACCGCGGCAAGGCATTTGCCGCGGCGAAGCCACCACTCTGCGCTCCAGCTCACCCGACGACGTGTCGCCGCAGGATCGCTCCTGGTGCACGTGGCGGATAGCTGTGAAGCCCAGCGGTGCGAGGTGGCGCATGGAGCTAACAAGGAGGCCATCGTGGCGATCGGTGGCGCCCCTAACGGTCGTTTCCTGCACTGTTAGAACGATCGGACGGGCATTAAATGCCCTTGTCCCCTGCCGTCAGAGTTAGGTAGGGGGCACTGTTGATAGTGGCTGTACCAACCCGCATTTTTACCTTTTTACCCCTTTCTCTACGCTGCCACCTGTTGGTGACCCCCTTTAAACTATAAAAGGGAGGCCCATGCGCACGTAGAGGGGGTTCAGTTCGACTCATTCGAGACCACAACATACCCACGCCATCGAGCAAGAACATAATACAAACACAAAGCAGCAGTAGGAGTTTTATCTCTCCGGAGAGCTCCGAAGCTGGGTAAAAATCCCCCGCGCGCTCGACCTTGATCTGCTCTTCGTGCGCCCTCCGCTCCCTGCCGGACCAAAAAGGGGCCCCTGCCCCATAGGTGCTCGTCCCCCACGACAGCAGTGTATGTAGCACTCGTGATGTATTCAGTGGCTACGACATGAGCACTTTGCTGAAACTAGTAATGAATTAAATCTGTGTAGCAGGCTAGGCGTAGTGTTGTGAACATCTAATGATTTCTATTAACGGAAATCAGGGGGTATCCCCTTTTGCTCATATAAATAAATAGATAGCAGAGGCCCTGTCGGGTCAGCTTTGTTCTCATTCGAAGACGTCGAGCAAATTGCAGTCCAACAGCAAACTATGTCAGCAAATTCAAGTTTCACAGCCAAATATGAGTACAACTAAACAACAATGTCATCATGTTTTAGTTGTCATACAATCACCAAACACAAATCAGCATATATAACAAGTGATGTTCTCACAGCAAAATACTAAACAACATGTTCATCAGGTTTCAGTTGTCATAGCTAACACAATTTCACATAGTAGATAAAAAATGTATTCTGACAGGCAAATATGACAAAAGCAATGTAATCATCATCCTCAGCAGCAGCGTCAACATTTTCACCATGTGTATCAGTCTGAATCGTAATTACCCATGGTGTCATCTTCTTCTTTGTCCTCAACGTCCTCGAACGTTGGCTTGTTCTTGATCAACTCTTGTATGTCCACAACACGTCAGGCAATCTTTTCGCAGGCATCATTGACGTGATGGTTCTCAAAGATATTAGGAACATCTGTGTTATCTTGTACATCAGGAGCAGTGTAAGCATCATCTTGTTGTGCAACTTCATTAAACGAATTCCTCTGCTCAAACCTTTGCAATACTCTCCGGTCATCGCCACGCAAATGTGTCTTCCAAGAAAAATATCTGTGTTGCTTGATTTGCCAAAATAAAAGGCTCGTTGGTCTGGTACGCCGCCTTGACATTGATGGATTTGAAATAATCATCAGCTCTGGGTTTTGCGATCCTAGAAAACAGGTTATACCAACGACAACACAATGTAACCACACATCGATGATCCTCGAATCGAGATATATCTGCAACTGAACAATGTCATTATGTTAGCATACATTTCAGTTGTCTCTTTGTCATACGTATCCGTTCTCATGATGGCACTGTTTTGTGTCTTCCTGCCTTCGTCTCGTGCAAGGGTGTTGTAGTGCACATCTCCAACAATGCAATATTCATAATGTCTTACTTGAGTATCAGGACCCATTGCTAGTGAGTAAAGGGCATCATCAACTGCCTGCCCATCCTCCCGCATCTTCTTAACCTATGGTTAGAAAGTAGACAAGCTGATCATCTTATGTACTCAATATATTAAAAAAAACTGATAGTGCACTTCAAAATCTTACATGGTTCTTGAACCATTTCGCAAATCCTGCCATAACCAGTTTGTCAATGTTTCTTGGATTTTGCGGCAGTAACTCCTCTTTGTACATGCTGCACAACATAGTGATCGCGTCAAGCATCTAAATATATAAGAATGTGCTGCAATTTTAGTAGATTACGATGTATAAGCTGCAGTACTGCACTTACTTGATATAATGTAGTATCTCAGGACAGTTATTCAACACATACCAAACCATTTTGTCCAAATCTTTAGGTTTGTCCTCTTGTCGACTCGTCCCTATAACTCGAACAGAATAATCGAAAACATTGAGCCCGGGATTGTCTTCACCCACCTCTTTGAGAAGAATGTCAACGCTTCTGTAGCAATGTAGGCCTCTGCAATGGAACCCTCGGGTCTAGCTCTGTTCCTAACATAGCCTTGAAAGTGCCTAGCCGCCTTTCAATAGGGTACATCCAGCCATACTGTACTGGACCTCTAAGTAGTGCCTCATCAGGTAGATGAACAGCCAAATGCACCATCACGTCAAAGAAGGCTGGAGGGTATATCTTCTCAAGGTCGCCTAGGATAGTTGGTATCTTGTCTCTAAGACGCTCCAAAGCATCTCTCCTGATATTTCTACTGCAGAGTTCCCTGAAGAATTGTCCCAACTCTGGGAACCGCTCAGATAAGTCGTATGCCCAATCCTCTAAGGATAATAGGTAAAACCCTTTGAAGTAGGACGTGGCAGTCATGAGTTTTCAACCCTTGTACCTTGTTTCCATCTGCACTAACTCTCCTTTCAGGGTTGGAAGCAAATCCATGTGGGAATCTCACACGTGACAGGACCTCGCAGAATTCTTTTCTTTTTACCTTGTCCAAGACGTACACAGCTGGTGCCATATCCCGTGGTTTAATTACCTTCATCTTGCACCTGCAAATCCTTTCTGATACCCAGGTCTGTCAAATCAATCCTAGATTTTAAGGTATCTTTCGTCTTGCCTTCAATGTAAAGAAGTGTGCCGATAATGCTGTCACATATATTTTTCTCGATGTGCATCACATCAAGATTATGCCACAGATCCAAATCTTTCCAATACTCCAAGTCCCACAAAGTGGACCTGCGGGTAAACAATAATCTCTCTTCTACCGTGCCATGCTTCCTTTTCCCGCTACCATTACCAGGATGGTTTCCTGGTGTATATGCCCGACCTTCTCTAATTCCACTTGCAACTCATTTGCGGTGAGCCTCTTTGGCTCATCACGGTTTTCGTGCTTTGCATTGAACACATGTCTTCGGTATTTTCTAGGATGCGGCTTGTCCTTGGCAAGTGTTGACGCTAGAACGCGTCACACGAACACGTCACTGTGTACCTCCAACGCTGAGGGTGATGCACCGCAGCTCACTTCGAAGGAGACCCGCCGGAAGCGCGGTACGCAAGACAATCCGGCGGGTGCTTTTGAAGACCCGAAACCCCACACGCCCGGGAGGGACCCCGTCTGGGCACGCGGCGGCTATGGACTGCCCTAGGTTGACCTAATCTCCCCTAGGGCCTCGAGGTTCGCCGCCCTGCAATGAAGAAGAACGAACGAAGAACGAGGAAGAAGAAGAACTAGGGTTAAGGAGAAAAGATAAAATATAAAAAGTGGTAGATTGATTGATCGATTGTGTGTTGTTCAATCGGCCGTCACCCCTTAGGTATATAAGAGGCGGCTGTACTTCCCGTGCAAGGAAAAGGCTTGGATTCACGTCCAAAACCCTAGTCATATTCGGATTGGTTTTGTCAGAACTTTCCAAAACTGTTTGGTTTAAACTAGGTGCACCTTGCGGGTCTTTTTTGTGGTGGTAAACGATCTCGGATGGAAATGAGCCCAAAAGCAATCTTGACCGTTTCAACGAGACGAACTACTTTTATGTTGAACGTTTTTTAATCAGAGGTCATCTTGAGGGTCAAATCGGTCGCGCAAAACAGGTTATCCTCGCGCTACCCATCAGACAGGGTGTCTGGTGGGGCGCGCCAGTTTTTGCCTCCTGACAGGGCTGTATTCCAATGACTCTAACTTTTGCATACGAACTCATATTGGAACAGTTTTTATATCAAAATCAATCGTTTTGACGAGACGAAGACAATCCGTGTAGATAAGTTTTCCATTTGAGGTCGTCTTGGGGGCTTAATCAGCCAAACTGTACTCTGAATATAAGATCTTAGTACTTTGAGCATAGTTTCGGCCTTCGAGATGAAATCGGACTGCGATGACCCAAACTTCAAAGATGTTCATATCGATAATACGGAACTCTTTCATGAAGATCACTTCTCCATTTGAGGCCATCTTAAATAAGTTATTGACCGTGCCAAAATCTGGTGTCAACAAATGCCCCCCGTTTTTAAGCAAAGTTTGTGTGCGAAAAATAACTTCCGCATAGCTTGTTCTAAGGACGATGTCAACACTCCATCGGCCATTTTGCATGTTCTTAGGATGACAAGTATATATCGGCCATTGCTTGTTTGAACCTCTTGATGAAAACTTGGATGAAAACTTCTCAGCTCTATAACAATCCAGTGATAAGGTTCCATAGATCAAAACCATCCTCCGAACCATATTGTTCACCCTTTCGCTAGGATTTTGCAGATAATCAAGAATGAACTTCCTCCAATCCTTAATTCGCCTGCATAAAAGTTTCATTAGTGGCCGAAGCGGTTGGCTTCGATTCAGCCTTACCTATGTTGACAAGACCTAGCATCGGCTATTGATAGAAATGCAATACACCATGGTTAACATAGTAGCGGACGCTTGTCGTGCCAACTCTTTCAATTGTCATGCCTAGATATATGAACAATTTCAAAGCAACCCAAGGTAAATCTTGCATCTAGACATACCAAAAGATAAACTATAAGTGATCCGTCAAAACATTGATAACCCTTGGGTATTTGTTGCACTACTAATAACGAATCACCAGAAGCCTCAATATGTATAGCACCTATATCAAGGCAAAGCTCCAATCCGAATGACAATGCATATTCGGCTTTGATGATTGTGCAAAAATATTATAAGCGGCCTGAGGCTTCACAAAATAGCTCCATATGGAGATAAATAAGCAACACCAACACCTTGGCCATTGCCACAAATTTGCTGTCGAAAATAATCTCCATAGTACTAGAAAGACAAGGGCAATATCAATGAACATGTACCTCGTTTTGGCCTCTAATTGAACTAAGGACGATGTTAGGATACTACATCAGCCATGCTTTGACATATTCTTAGGGCGATAGATAAATACCGGCCATCAACATAATGCCCATGTAGAAGTCATTCACCAAATCATGTATAGCCGAAATAAACAAATGAAATAGCAATCAAATATTTCGGCCCTTTGGATCAGCAAGAAAAAATGTAGCTAATAAAATGTATAGAGATTTGGTAATATCCTCTCATGATGTAGAAAATTATGTCGCTTCCATGGATTAAAATAAATCTAGGGAGGGTAATTTATCATACCTGATGATGAATTACATGGCAAAGACATCAATGATATGGTTGAAGAATATGGATGACGTGCTAACCGAAGATTTTTATGGGGTGATGCAAACCTTCGGCTTAACTGTTTTTGGCGTCCATCCTTCTCTTTCTTCACTTTTGTAACACTTGTTGCAACAGAAGCATGCACATCATTTTTGTGTTGATTAATCTTCTTGGGAACCCATGCCATGTTCTTCTTTTTCAGCTCTTGTGCACTAAGATTTTGTATTTTTTTCTTTTGCCAATATGATAAACCGAGTGGGCATCTCGGCTGTGATTTTGTTTCAACCAATGGCAACTCTTTTTGGGCCTTGTGCACCCTCAACTTCTTTTCTTCAGATTTGGCACTCTGATTTTTATCAGTTGATTGCTTCAATTCTTTGCCTTTTGTAGCCAATGTCAACACTTTAATTGGCTCTTTGTTTTTTGAGATCAAATCTGAAGCAGCACACTTACGACCATCTCTTTTCACGCGGTAAACTTGCTTTACCACCTCTTTCTTCTTTCTTGAGCTCTGGACCGATTTCTTATGATCGAAACGGTCTTTGACGCGTGATTGTTCAAATGTTGATCTCCTTGGATCTGCATAGTATTGGTGAGATGGTCTAGAATAAGATGGAGAATGTACCCTTGTATCATACCTGTCCCATGATGAATATGTATCTATATGAGCATAGGGAGGCATCCACGGCATTGGCATTGGCGGCCCGAAATAAGGATATGAATATGTTGCATTAAAATTATCACTTTGCTAATACCAATCCTCATATTTGCGCCTTGGGGTGATCTTGGTTTCTTTGCATGATTTGGCCGATAAGTATTCTTCTCTTCACTCTTCTTTTGATATTTATCCAATAGTTCAGCAAAGGTGATTTTTGATCTCTTACACTTGCGCTTATTCTGGCCATTGTTTTCTTTTGGTTTGCTTTCATCGATTATTAGATTTGCTTGCTGGCCCCCAGTCCTGGGCGTCTCCATTGTAGCTTCGATGGAACTCCCGCCCTCAAGATTATGCTCGTTATGCTCTTCAACACCTTCTTTACTTGAAAGCTTGATCCCATCACCTGCAACTTTTACATTCTCTTTAAATGGATCGGCTTGAAGCAGCCGATGCAAAAACTTTTTGCCATCGGGACCAATCGGAATAGACTGGTCATCTCTTGGTGTTTCAACAAACTTCAATCGTCCTTTTTCAATGGCCTATTTAACTATTTGACAAAACATGTTGCAATCCTCAAAATTATGCTTGGACGAATCATGCAACTTACAATACATTCGTCCTTGGATTGATGGCTTAACATGGTGATCAAGAATTGTAATGTAATTATTTTTAAGCAACAAATCAAATATTTTATCACACATGCTTGAATTGAAGGTATACTTCTTGTTTCCTAGCCGATCTTGCTGTTTGAACGGCTTTGGAGATAAGCAAACGAATGGTTCAGATTTGGAATCTCCCCATTCGACTATGCATTGTGTTTTCCACTCTATCTCCGATGTCTTCGGATAAGATATTATATTAGCATCGGTTTTCTTAATAGAATTTAACCTTGGCTTTAAATTTCTGAAACGAAGATATTTAGAACATACATGTCTCAGTTGAGACCAAGTGTAAGCCAAGTAAGAAATAAGAAAAGCTACCCAACTAGATATGAACTTTAGAGAAAGCAACAGGAAAAGCTTTGGCTGTAAAAATAAGTCATTATCGGTCTTTATAAATGGTGCAATGGGTGGACCGATATGTTCCATAACAAGTTTATTGCTAACAAGTAAATTACCCTTCTTCATTGGTCTTTCAAAATTACTTATGAGAATATTTCTTATAGATGCATCAATAATGAAGTTGCGACCAAATCTGAAAATAGGCAAATTACTCTCTATGCATACCTCTTCAAATATGTTGGGAGAGCATGATGGTGGTGCCACCTGAAGAACATCTTGCTCCGTCTTTGGATGGCTCCCCAACACCTTGTCATCATCTTTTTCTTGATTGTGTGCATCATTGCTTTGGAGATCCATGTCAGCCGAAGTTTGTTCGGCTACTTGTTCTTGTCCTTGAGGCTTGTCAATTTCTATGGCACGAAACTCATAGGGCAGGAAGTAGGTTCCATTGACTCCAGAAAAATCAAGTATGGTTGTTTTGCTATGCTTTCCATGCCCTTTCTCAATAATGCTTGCCTCCTTGGATTTGATGGTATCAGAATATATACTACTTGATTCGGCTTTTCTAATAACCGAATTTTCTTTGTTACCTGAATCAACAACTTTATCTTTTTGAATTTGCAAGGCTTCTCACTCTCGTCTAATTTTAGCCCACATCTCATCTTGGCGAGCTTTAAACTTTTTCATCTCAATTTCCATCCACTCGTCATGAGATTGCCCCCTAATACTTTGAGACTCTTTCGGCAATGAGGTGCCGAAACTTTGCGATTTTTTAGGTGGTACACTAGATGGTACAGCATTGAGCGACTGCATTCTATTAGTTCCTGGCGAATAGAGTTGCACAAATCCCAAGACGCAAAATCATGAGGTGCCGAAACTTTGCACAATTCTAGCTTTTACAGCAGCAAAATCATGACGCTTCCCGCCTTCTATTATTTCCTGGCGAATAGAGTTGCACAAATCCCAAGAGAATGTAAGCTTGTTCTCAATTACCCAGTCTGGATATGGTTGCCCCCCAATGCTTTTAGACTCTTTCGGCAATGAGATGTTGCCGAAATTTTGTAATTGTGTAGGGGGGACATGATATGCCACGGTAGTAGGTGAAGGCATTTGTGCTCCTGCAGAAGTTTCACTTATTCGGCCATGACCATGAAGGTGCTGAGCCAAATTATGGACATCAACAGTTGCGTATGGTGCCAAAAAATGAGTAGTGTTAGGCGTAGCATATGATGTTTGAGGGTAATTGGCCAAATAACTAGTAGTAACATGGCCAGTTCCCCTCTCCAGCGGCACGTTTGGATTAGCGTACTGCAAGTTATTTGCCGATGAATAAAAACTTGAAACACTTTGTTGCATACCATTGGAAGTTCCTACATAGGGTGTCTCAACTTGATTAACCAAACTCATCATGTTATTCATCGGCATATAAATTTGTGGGGTTGCCGATGCATGGGAGTTGGGATACATATGTTGCATGTTGCTAAAATTATATGAAGTAGAATCATGGAGATTTTGTTGCATCGGCCCTTGCACATAATTAGATGCATGATTGATAAAGCTAGGGCTAGCCGATACATTATGCTCATTAGATGATTTAGCAACAATATATGCATTATTTGCATCTACATATGTGAATTGGGTATTCATATTACCTTTGTAGATTGCAAACCCTAGATGACGATCTCTTCGTAGCAAGAACGGGCCGGAGACCGTTCAAAGCTTCGTCCCCAGCGGAGTCGCCAAAAAGTGTGTTGATGCTAGAACGCGTCACACGAACACGTCACTGTGTACCTCCAACGCCGAGGGTGATGCACCGCAGCTCACGTCGAAGGAGACCCGCCGGAAGCGCGGTACGCAAGACAATCCGGTGGGTACTTTTGAAGACCCGAAACCCCACACGCCCGGGAGGGACCCCGTCTGGGCGCGCGGCAGCTATGGGCTGCCCTAGGTCAACCTGATCGCCCCTAGGGCCTCGAGGTTCGCTGCCCTGCAATGAAGAAGAACGAACAAAGAACGAGGAAGAAGAAGAACTAGGGTTAAGGAGAAAAGATAAAATATAAAAAGTGGTAGATTGATTGATCGATTGTGTGTTGTTCAATCGGCCGTCACCCCTTAGGTATATAAGAGGCGGCTGGACTTCCCGTGCAAAGAAAAGTCTTGGATTTACGTCCAAAACCCTAGTCAAATTCGGATTGGTTTTGTCAGAACTTTCCAAAACTGTTCGGTTTAAACTGGCTGCACCTTGCGGGTCTTTTTTGTGGTGGTAAACGATCTCGGATGGAAATGAGCCCAAAAGCAATCTTGACCGTTTCGACGAGACGAACTACTTTTATGTTGAACGTTTTTAATCAGAGGTCATCTTGAGGTCAAATCGGTCGCAAGAAAACAGGTTATCTCTCGCTACCCATCGAGCGTGGTGTCCGTGGGCGCGCCAGTTTTTGCCTCCTGACAGGGCTGTATTCCAATGGCTATAACTTTTGCATACGAACTCGGATTGGAACGATTTTTATATCAAAATCGATCGTTTCTACGAGAAGAAGACAATCCGTGTAGATAAGTTTTCCATTTTAGGTGGTCTTGGGGGCTTAATCAGCCAAACTGTACTCTGAATATAAGATCTTAGTACTTTGAGCATAGTTTCGGCCTTCGAGATGAAATGGGACTGCGATGACCCAAACTTCAAAGATGTTCATATCGACAATACAGAACTCTTTCATGAAGATCACTTCTCCATTTGAGGCCATCTTAAATAAGTTATTGACCGTGCCAAAATCTGGTGTCAACAGCAAGGAAACGGTGGTGTCCAATGTAACAGATCTTGCTAAGTATTGCGTATGACAGCGGATTCCTGTCACAGCGAACACATGCATTGTAACCATGTGTCGTTCTTCCTGACATAGTGCCCAAAGCCGGATAATCATGGATGCACCAAATTACAACAGCACGCAGAAAGAAATCAGCTGGTGGGCTGCTATATAGGTCTCGAGTGAGAACACCCTTCCATAGCTATTGAAGTTCCTCCACAAGAGGGTCCATGAACAAATCAAAATCCTTTCCAGGACCATTTGGACCTGGGATGAGCAAGGCCATCATGTAGTTTGATTCTTTGGTGCAGACATTTGGAGGCATGTTGTAAGGGATAACAAGCACTGGCCACATGCTATATGTGGCGCTCTGGTGGCCAAATGGGTTAAATCCATCTGAAGCTATGCCAAGTCTAATGTTTCTCGGGTCAGCAGCAAACTGTTTGTGTTTATCATTGAAGCATTTCCACTCACTACCATGAGATGGATGGCTCATTACATTCGATCTCTGACTCTGGTTCCTAGAATTCCACAAGACATCCTCTCTTGTTTCAAAGATCATGAAACAACCTCTCGCAATCTTGGTGTAATTGGAAAATGTCTCGAACATTATGAGGAACCCTCTTCACAAAGATCGCCATCTTTCTATCTTGATGATTTGCATTTGGGCATTCACTTAAGTTGGCATAATTCTTAGGAATGTAACACAATTATTCTTACAAACATGGATCATATCATATCCAATTCCAACTGCACGAAGGAAATTCTTCATTTTACTATAGGTGTGTGGCAGCTCAGACGCATCTGGGAAAGATTTGCGGAAAGAAGCCAACATCGCATCGAATGATTTGTTGGTCATCCGCTCAGATGTCTTCACCTGAAGAAAGGTAACCATAGCTGAGAATATTGACAGCTTATTTCCTAGGGTGACAGCAATGTTGCGTTGTTCCAACATGCGGGCCCACCGTTTTTCTTCTGCAGGTGAAAGTTCACGGAATGCACGAGCATTTCGTAGCATTGTTTCAATGTCGGTCAAACTCACTGGCTCCACCACCACCACCTCCTACTCCTCTTCCACCTGAGCATCAGGCAGATCAAGATGGTGATCTGCTGCTTCCACGTAGTCAATAACATTGACGTTCACAGCTTCACCATGATGAACCCATCTAGTATATGTGACCGACATCCCTTACAAGTGTAGATGATTTTGCACAGTTGACTGGGGTCTTGTAACTGAATTCATACAACTGCTACACGGGCAGAGCACATCTGATTTCGGACCACCATACTCAGCTCTGATAAAGTTCATGAAGTTTTCAACCCCCTCGACATATGCAGCGGAGAATCTTCGAGCAGAAGTTATCCAAGTCCTGTCCATCTGTTATGCATACAAATTAGTTCTTCTACTAGATATTACAGGAAAAACATATATGCTTTTTTATGAAGTCCAAAAAAAATACCTAGGTCGATGTCTAAAGCTATGGCAAGATATTTGGACGAGCAGATCTAAGTAACGAAATATATGTAAAGCTAATTCAGCAAACAGATTTGAGTGCTAAATTATGGCAGGCTATTTCAGCAGTTAATGAGCCCGAGCACACAGCCATCGAACTATCGAAGGCCATCGGAGCAACAAGGATCAAGTATAAAATGGTGTAGAGCTATTTCACCTAACAGATTGGCTAATAGACCATGGCAATCTACGTCACAATAAATATATGGCAGGATATTTTAGCAACTAATCGGTCTTGGCATGCCATCTCAGCTTAGCAGATTGAGTGCAGAACAAGGCAAGGAAGCTTCTTAAGCAGAGCATATTGACGGTACACTACTTCGGCAAACAGTGAGATTAACAGCGTCTATCAGCTAACATTCAGCGCTACACCGACATGAACGGGGCCTCAGTCTAGAATGCACGTACCATGGGAGAAGTTGACCGCCGTGCGTCTCCACACGAAAGTCGCCAGCGGTGGCGGCGCTGACCGCCGTGCGCCTCCACAAGAACGTAGCCAGAGGTGGCAGCACGGCTAGAGGACGACAGTCTACGAGAGCGTACTGTGGGAGCGAGAGGATCGCCGTGCGTCCCCTCGACGAACCGCGGCGCCGACGTATCGGCGCGGCTGGGAGGGCGGCTTTGGTGGAGCGAATGGAGTGGATGGGGGAGAAGGGGGAGGGGGTTTGGGGAATATTTGGCCAAAGGGCGGTTGAATCGAATTTGGGGGGAATTTTTGTGTGTGGGGGGGGGGGAGGATTTTCGCGCGGTGGGCGGGGGGAGTTTGGCGCATGGTCGGTTTCTCCAAGTGCAGTCCCACGTGTCAGTGAAGAGGCAATCCGAAGCCCGTTCTATTTGCATGAGCCATGTACAGGACCGAACGTGTGTGGGGTGCAATGCGACCGTGACAGGAGTGCTGTGAGTGTACCGCCATTTTTTCTTTTAAACTAGGTGCTTCGCCCCCTCAAAAAAATTGTTACTTTGCGCGATCCATCGATACTACTACTAGTAATCCGGTAATCCCCACTAATAAAACGGCACGGCCGGGTCTTTTCCCACGCGATATGCTGGGAGGTTGGCTTAGTTGGGTTTTTTAGATTTGTCTCGGTTCAATATAAAGCAGAGTTGGTGATGATGGTGTGCCTGTCATCCTGCAATATAGGTCGTCCGATCTATATCTAACGAATAGGAAGGAAACTATGACAATTTACCCGCACTCCTCTCCACATTTGCAGATAAGGCTTTTCCTCGTTCATCCTTTTCTCCCACAAGATCTTGATCTTCCGTGCACTAGTACTCCTACAATATGTATATTATTGTGAAAGTTCATATACACCGGCCGAGATTAATGCAAACACGGCATATTTTTATTTCATTTCGAACTTTCATAAGACAGAAAAATAAAAGAAACCCGACCCTAAACCTATTCTACGGCAGCGACCGACGTCCTCCATCTGCAATCTCTATGTACGGGGGCGGGGTTCAAGACCCGTGAAGTGAAGGTGCGCTCTCCGGCGAGGAAGAGTAGAACACGGGAGACGGACCGGCCAGTTGGCACACCATGCCCTACCGCCTACCATGCCCTACTCATCCTCGGAGGGGTCCCTGACCTCGGCGGTGCCGGACGTTGGACGGCGGCAAGTAGGACGCGTGGCGGACGGTGCTCCCGTCGTCGGCCGCCAGCGTGGCCACGGCTTGTGCGGCCGCGTCCGCGTCCGGCTACCTCGAGCTTCATACCCGAAGACAAGTTCTCTCACAGAGCGTTCACACTTGCGGTCATGGTGGATGTGGTGTCAGGTGGGAGGACGATGCGCTATGGTGTGGAGGTTAGCTGGGCGTTGCCACTTTAAGTAGCGCATTCCGATGAGGCCAAGCGTCCGGCTGCGTCATTAAGTTGCCGGAGTTGGTTCCTCGGGCAACGAGCCTCTTAACGACGAAATACGAACGGACGGCATGAATGCGGGCAGCTGTCGCGGGCTGGGAACGCACCACGCGATGGCGCGAGGGATGAGGGCTTTGGTGTGCCAGGGTAGTCAGCTGCGGTCGTGGCAACGTTGGAGATTCCCTTTGCTCAAATGTGATCCCCGCCTGTCATTGAGAAAGCAAGACGACCAGGCATGGTCTCAGGTCCAGAGGATGCAGTTGGCCGTGCTACACCACTCCGCGGATGCGTCACGGCGCCCTGTGCATCCTCGACGAGCCGGGTGTTGGGGTGTGTTTGTATTGTGGCCAAAGTGCACCTTACCAAAATTTTGGTCATGACCCAAAGATTGGTCTTTGATTGGATGGTTGCCATTTCTTTGGCATGCCAATGAACTCTAGCCAACTCTAGTTCATTTTTCTTGCCAATGTTGGCCAAATCACGGGCAACCAATACCCCAACCAAAATTTTGGCTACCCAATGCATTGATGGGGCAACCTTGGGCACAAACCAAACATACCGTTGGTCGTGACGCAACACAAACGCCACACTCGGCACACTAAAACTGACCGTGTCTATCGACGATATGAGCGTGTCGCTCACCGCGGTCGCTGTGTCCAGAGGCGGTGCTGGAGCTGTGCCACGTTGTTGGCCCCAAAGACCCACATGAATGGTTGTCAGTGGCGAGGAGGTCGTGGGCCATCTCCTCCATTGGACTATTCTGCGGTACGTCGTCCCGACGGGTGTGCCCCACATGTCGGTTTCCCTGTTTTCCCGGCCATATTCGAGCGTCTGTGCTCCGCGTTGCGCATTTGGCCTTTCACTATGTAGGCCAAGCGAGACAACTTATTGTTTATTTGAGCCGTTCAAGTGTAATCATGTGGCGTTTGCTTATTTCTCATTCCTCTCCAACCCTCTTCTCCATCGATCATGTCGCCCTCCAGTCGAGTCCATCCTCCCGGATGCCTCATTAGAACATTCCGCCGAGTATCATTCGCATGTACCTACCCTAGTCCTCTTTCAATAGATCTCCGGACCCCGAGATGAAATCGAGAGGGAACGAGTGGGGGCACGTGATACCTAAGGCAGATTCAAAATTTTGAACCGGTGATCATAGCATCCGCAAATTATACATAAAGGGTATTCAATGTTGGTTTTGTTTTTGAACGTACAATATACTCCCTCCTATCCTTTCTACCTTACATATAAGTTTTATGTGTAGTCAAAGTATCTCTACTATTATAAAAAAAGGTCTCAACATTCAACAACGCCCAATCAATATTGTTAGATTCGTACGTACTCCTAGATTTGTACTCGAGATGGTTTCAAATTTGACTATTGACAAGATTAATAGTACTCCTTTCACATAGGTGACTAAGTCATCTTAGGCTGTGCACCGTGACCAAGGAGGAGGGGAAAATGAGAGGCATTAATGTTTATTTGCTAATTAATAGTATTGCATGCAATGAACTAACCACTGCATGTCATGTTTGATAGTCTCATGTCATTAAAAGCATGCACACCCTCATCTGTTATTGGTTCATATGTCAAGAAACGAGGTAGAAGTTAATGCACCGCGCCTACGTGTGTTGGGATTATTTGGTTTTCGTAAGATGACTTACACACCTAGACGGAGGGAGTACATGAGATGTATAATGTGAAAATTATATCATTGGAAACTCCTTTCACATACGAAATTGACCATATGATTTGTGTAAGTTGCATGTCATATATTATTACTCTAACATTTGGTCAAAGTTAGCCTTGAAAAATGCATTAGACCCTGTATGCTTTGTGTAAGTTGCATGTCATATATTATTACTCTAACATTTGTGTAAGTTGCATGTCATGTATTATTACTCTAACATTTGGTCAAAGTAGTATAGTGGAAGTGGATCCTTTGACGTAGGTATCCCTTCCTTACCCTCCCTTTCAGTCACTTACTGGCGGACCCCATGCTTGCTAGGCCCTGCATGTCAGTTACTCAATGGGTTCGGCCACGTCAGATCCTAATCAGAGATACTCCCTCTGCTTTTATTTACTTCGCATAAAACAGAGGGAGTGGTGGTATAATAAATGACGCGGCGGGAGGGGAGGGACGTCGGTTTGCTCTCAACTGCGGTCCCACAAGCGAGCGAAAACGCAAGACAAAGCGCGTTCCAGTCGGTGAGCGACATGGAGGGTGCAGCGTGCCGGGCTGCAACATGAATGCGACAAGAGCGATGTACAGTCAAAACCGATTGACCGGTCGTCACCGGAACCACTATTCACACCAGAACCTTCGCAGCTCGGCCTACGCCAGCCACTGCCCTAAAACCACACCAAATCTCCAGCCCATTCCCCCAGCTTTCGATTGCCTAGCCCGCATCAAGCATCCCCTAGTTCGCCGGAAAGCCATGGTGCGCCGCAAGATCACTTACTACAAGATCCTGACGCCGGAGCGCCGCGCAGAAATCACGGCGGTGGTCGGCACCACAGACCTCTGTTCCCAAGCTCGCTTTGCGGCGGGCCAATCCCCGAGTTCTCTGGAGCCAAGCTACGAGGAGGAGGAAGCCGATCCAATGTTCACTCCGGAGGTCGCAGCGCAGAAGGCCCCCGATGGTGCAGGCGGACCAGCGGTTCAACATGGCGATACTAAAGGAGGACCGGGAGGCAGAGGCTCAACTCGACGCGGAGTGCGCGCATGCCACTACCATCGAGGCTCTCCTGCAGGCGGAACTGGATGTCGTGGATGTGAACCGGGCGGCAGATGCTCAACTTGAGGCAGAGCGCGCGGATGCCACTGCCATCGAGGCCCTCCTGCAGGCGGAACTGGTCATCCTGGACATGAACCGGGCGGCAGAGGCTCGACTCAACATAGAGGGCGCGGATGCCGCTCTCATCGACGCCCTCCTGCGGGCGGAACCGGAAGTCCTGGACTTGAGCCGGGCGGCAGAGGCTTGACTCGATGCGGAGCGCGCGGATGCTGCTCTCATCGACGCCCTCCTGCAGGCGGAACCGGAAGTCCTGGACTTGAAACGGGCGGCGGAGGCTCGACTCGACGCGGAGCGCGCGAATGCCGCTGCCATCGAGGCCTCCTGCAGGCGGAACTGGACGTCCTCGACTTGAACCGGGTTGTGCTCTCGTCCGTGCAGAGCGCCCGCACGCTCCGCTTGAACGAGTAGCTGGAGGCCGAGGACAACCACGGTGTGGAGACACACGTCGGCAACGACGGCTGGTTCGCACCGGCAGCCAAAGAAGACGAGGCCGTCTCTTTCTGCGAGCAGTGATAGTTTTTCTTTATGTTGTTGTTATTATTATTATGGATCTTTTGTTGTGTAAAAACATACTATTTGTTATGCAAGTCGACTGAGTCTACCATTTCAGGTGGTTGGATGAATATCCTACGTCTCCTAACCCTTCTTTCCTTCTTCCTCACCTCTTCGTCTTCCCCAACAGACCACCGCACGGGCCGTACGGATACTCCGATTGGATAAACATACTCTATGAACGAAAATTATGTGTCCGCAATAGGATGGCTGAGTTTGGTTTGTTCACATGCGACAGCACGTGTCAGTGAGGGTGCGTTCCCTTGGTTGGGTTTGTGGCGTGCAGGAGCAAAGTGTGAGGGTGCGGTGCGACCACGGCATGCAGGAGCGACCGTGTGAGGACTTATACAATGGGAGGTGCTTAGAGAGGTGCTTAGAAAAATAAACCGGGTTTTTCTAAAGCACAGGTGCCTATTTCTATAGGAGAGATGCTTAGTTAAGCATCTACCCTGTACAAATAAGCACCGGTGCTTAAGGAAAGCATGTATTATTTCTCTAAGCACCTCTTCTAAGCACCACTCATTGTACAAGGCCTGAGGGTGCGGTGCGACCGCGACAGCCGTGTGCAAGTGTACCTCCTTCTCATTTTGAAAACTTTAGGCAAGCTTGTCAAAAATGTGTGGCGAAGTTTTGCAATGCAAGGCCTAGACCCAAACAGATAGCACGTACTACCTCTGTAAAGGGTTTATTGGTCCCCATTATTTCAGGCCAAATTTTGACCATAGATTAAACTAACAAAATGTTCACGCATGTCACCAAACATTATATTTTTCAAAACTATGTTCAAATACGAATCCAATGAGATAATTTTTCTTGACATGCATTAACATTTTGTTAGTTAAATCTTTAGTCAAAATTTGGCACAAACTATAAAAGGGACCTATAAACTAGGATGGAGGTAGTACGTAATAGGAGTACTAGTGTTAAAAAAGAAAGGCGGGTGTCGGTGTCAAAACCAGCGGATCTCGGGTAGGGGGTCCCGAACTGTGCATCTAGGCAGATGGTAATAGGAGACAAGGGACGGGATGTTTTTACCCAGGTTCGGGCCCTCTCGATGGAGGTAAAACCATACTCCTGCTTGATTGATATTGATGATATGGGTAGTACAAGAGTAGATCTACCACGAGATCAGAGAAGCTAAACCCTAGAAGCAAGCCTATGGTATGATTGTTGTTTTTCCTACAGATTAAAACCCTCCGGTTTATATAGGCACCGAAGAGGGTTAGGGTTACACTGAGTCGGTTATAATGGTAGGAGATCTACATATCCGTATCACCAAGCTTGCCTTCCATGCCAAGGAAAGTCCCATCCGGACACGGGACGAAGTCTTCAATCTTGTATCTTCATAGTTCAGGAGTCCGGCCGAAGATGATACTTCGGCTATCCGGACACCCCTAGTGCAGGACTCCTCAAGAGCCCTGAACCAGGCTTCAATGACGACGAGTCCGGTGCGCATATTGTCTTCGGCATTGCAAGGCGGGTTCCTCCTCCGAATACTTCGTAGAAGATTTTGAACACAAGGATAGTGTCCGGCTCTGCAAAATAAGTTCCACATACCACCGTAGAGAGAATAATATTTATACAAATTCAATTTGCTGACGTATTTCGTGGCGTGACACCACGGCCAAGCCTTTATTCGAATCGCTTTCACTGTTCCACCGCAGCCCATTTAGCGAGGCAGTTTCCTTGGCACGTCTTGTCAAAGCAGAGATCATGTCCCCTTACTTCAGGATTCTCATCAATACGGGCGTGGGTAACCCAACCGTGCCCGTTGGTATGTCTCCTCTATCGAAGGCGAGTCCCGCACGGTCGCGGGGGAGGCTCTTGGTATTCAACCTCTTTATAAAGAGACTAAGGCTCGAATCCGCCCCTCGCCTCGAGTTCCAACACCCAAAGCTCCAGATTCAGGCGCTTCAGACCTTCGATGATGTCCTGCTCCGACCTGCAAGGCCGGTGGATGCCTTCCTCCGTTATGGAAGAAGACGTGTTAAAGCTAAGAGATGCCAGGTATTTAACCGGAGAAATTTCGCATAGGCTGCCTGCCCAAGGGCAGGTTCCCAAGCCTGGTGAAAGCGTGGTGTTCGCGTCTCACTTCCTTCGGGGGCTAAGCTTCCCGACGGACCCCTTCGTGAGCGGGCTCATGTTTTACTATGGGTTGGAATTTCATGACTTGGATCCAGAGTCCATCCTCCACATCTCATCGTTCATTGTCGTGTGCGAAGCCTTCCTCCGCATTACCCCTCACTTTGGATTGTGGCTCAAGACCTTCAAAGTGGAGTCGAAGATGATCAAGGTGCAACAGGCAGAGTGCAGAGGGGCTGTTATAAGCAAGAATGCTGATGCTCCGTGGCCCGAGGGCTGTTTTCAAGAGGATCTCAGTTTATCGCAACAAGAGTGGTTTTATATCACAGCTCCCAGGGGCACAAAATGGGTGGCGCCACCTGCCTTTCGCTCGGGTCCTCCACCGTGGCTGGTGTCTTGGGTCAATAAAGGACTTGACTGGGGGCCGTCCAAGGACGTGCCCTTGCTGTAGGGCCGCATTCAAGATCTCCTAGAGAGAGATCACTCTGGTCGTAGTGGCGCAGGTCATGCTGATTCGCCGTATCCTGCCCTGCAGACGTCGTCCCCTCCGCCTGTGGGAATTTAACCCGGAGGGACCACGAGCTCTCCAACATTTTATGGGCGCGACGCCCATGGAGATGTACAAGCTTCTCTTCGGATCACAAGCGATGTGTCCGGAATTGACCGAGGACGCAGGTCTGAGCTGCAATCGCCCGGATACTCAAGTAAGTAGCCCTGAACCCGGACATGCTATCCCGCATTTATCTTGAATTTGCTCTCAAAGGAGCTGTCCCTTGAACAGGAGTGGACAGCGAAAGCGAAGCTAATCAGGTGTCCGGCCCCCCTCCCTGAGACCACGCCGGATCCCGTGTTAACCAGGATGCTGGAGGTTGCGCCTTCGGAAGAAGGTGAAGGAGGGAATAAGGAAGCTACCGCCTCAATGAAGGAGGCTGCCAGGAAAGGAGGGATCGAGAATCCCTCCATCCAAGGGAAGAAGAGGACCGTCTCTGAAAACCCGGAGATCATGGTCTCAAAGCGGGGGAAGAAATCTTCGTCAGAGGGTCCGACGCCGAGAGATGTCTCAGCCGCATTATGCCCCCAAGGGGATCAGCCCTCCACTGAGACGTAAGTAGACAGGGGAGTTTTTATTAAAATAAAGGATATCCCTGCCCTATTTCTGATAACCGAAATTTTACATTGTAGTTCGGATCTCAGCCCTTCTTAGTAGAGCTCATCTTCAGGGGATCTTTGTCCGGAGATGATAGAGAGCGAAACGCCTCCCCCTGCCGTACCGTCTTACGAGGCGGGTGACCCTGAGATGTCGTCACGGAGGGTTTCTCCGAAGTCGGCGGGGCGAAGGTAGTCGATGTCCCTCAAAGCCCTCGCGCTCGCCTTGAAAAAGGCCATCGGACAAGTCCGACACCACATGGCGTATGGTCGGAGGAGCTGAAGGATCTGCTCGGGCGAGCGTTTATCTCAGAAGATCACTGTGCGTTAATGATTACGGTGATTGAAAGGATTTCATCCGCTGAGAGCGTATTGCATGAAGCTGTCAGAAGTTTACTGATAGGTTTTGAGGTACGCAAAATGATGTACCTTTTGACAGTTCCGCATATAAAATGCGCCTTGTGTAGATAGTAGCCCCTGAGGCTCGGTGTGTTGTCAAAAATGACAGCGTGCCGAGCATCATAATCCCAGGTATAATGTGTCACCCTTCCTATGCAGGTGGCGAAGGGTCCGGTGGCTAGCCGGACTGATGAATTTGCCGAACTAAAGCGGCAACTGGACGTGGCGGATGTCGACATCGTGCTTGTCAATCGGTGACTTGACGAGTCACAAGGTATGCAATTTCCCCGCGGACACCTGGTAAGGGAGCTTGATGCCTGTCCCTTACAGCAAGTATGCTTGACGCAGGTGGTGCCGCTGCCATGGAGAACCTATGGGCGGAGCTCACCCAAGCCAAGGAGCAGGCCAGAAAGAGTGACGCGGCTGCCTTAAAGGCGGCCGAAGAGCTAAAAGCCGAACAGGCTGCTCACTGCCGAAGCAAGAAGGAGATGGCCATGGAGTTGAAAAATGCTGCCGACCGCTGCAAGCTTCTAGAAAAAGAAGATCGGGCAGTACGAGAGGACCTGAAGAAGGCCACTGCCGAGGCCAAGGATGCTCGCTCTGCGATGAGAGCTATGAAGGAGGAGTTGCGTCAGGCCGGAGATATCGCGGCTGGAAAGCCCTTTTTGCTGTGGAGGAAATTCTTGGACCCTAATTTTGCTCAGTTGGACCGGCTGTGGAGTGCAGAAGATGCTTATCTGGACTTGGCGGCAAGTGCGGCGGACGCGGCCGAACACTTCCGAGATCGAGAGGATCACGAAGCGGGAAAGGTTTTTTGGTCGCAGTTCCATAATCCAGAGCGCCCACTTCCATTAACCGATCGCTTGGCCGAATGGGCGGAGCTGAATAGGTTATCCGTACTTGCCATCAAGGATGTCGTGAGTCTTTTGTGGCCGAAGAGGCCCGAGCCGAAGAGTTATTTTGGCTTGGTGCAGCAGTTCCTTTTTGCGGTGCCGCATATCAATGCAATGAGGAGGTCGGCATGCATAGAGGGTGCACGGATGGCTCTTGCCCATGTCAAGACATACTAGGCGGAGATGAAGGCCACCGATGTTGCAACCAAAGATTCGGATGGAAGCCGAGTACCTGTCGAGCACTTTTTTCAGGAAGTTTTCCAGGGTGCTCGTTTAATAGAGACCTCCTGTGCGGCCATTAATGTATATGTGTATATAACCTGAAAGATGGCAGTCTTCGGCTTCAGCCCCCATGCATATAATTCGGGGGTGTTTGCAAAAGGCGCATTTTCACACTTGACCCAACGTCTTGGTCCTATAAAGGAGGTGGTAGCATAGCAAACTAGGCAACCGGACTATAATGCTTTATCACTTTCACTTAGCCATAGGAATTTGACAATGGGGCTACGATATAGCCCCTATGGGCACCGCGCTCACCCGAATTCGGGGCGCGTATGCGCCTGACCGGGAAATGACCCTTCGTCAATGCGGAGGAATCCTATAGATTCCGGCGGGTCATCGAGTGGTGGACCAGTCTCACGCTACATCATGACAGTCAGTTTTCGGCTTTCTCTACTGAGGTGCTCACCTGGCCGAACCGGGGCACAATCACAGTAGATCTCCTGGTGCTGCACTAGCCGATAGAGCGGAACGTAAGGCAGCAAAACACAGGAGCCGGGCAAACCCAACATTTGACCAAAGGCATGATTCGGAGCTGATGCATATAAGGCCTAACTCGAGACACCGAACACTCCCTAAGGTATTCGGTCTTTATAAAAATGGGCGGAACAACGCCCTTGGTAATAAGCCCCTGGTGTCCAGGTACGCGCAAAATTATGACGTGGCCTATGCCAAAACGTCTGCCTCCTCCTTGGTTATAGTAAGAAACCAGGGGATGTGTATCAACAAGAGACAGTAAGAAAGGTTTACGCAGGGTCTTAATCTAAAAAGAATCCTGGCAACGGGTCCCTACTGCATGTCTGCGCATGTGTCTCCGTTGTGCCGTATCCTGGACGGGTGTCACATGGTGTTGATCTGTAAAAGAGAGGAACTTAGTTGAAAAAGATCGTGCGAAAATGTACATTATATTAAATAGACAAAGTACATTTCAAAAAATGAACAAAATTGAGCTTTATTGTCTCTTGTTGTATATGCGCGGAGCCCCTTGTGCGGGGGTGTGCGGTTGGTGAGCCCCTGTATGTTTACGCCGGACTCGTCTAACCATGTCCGTGGTCTGAACGACCTGTTTAGGTACTTGGATTTAGTGAATCCGGTTTAGTGTGTGGCTGGTGAGGCAGTCACACAGTCTTCCGCGCTCGAGGAACACTCGATATTTCCCTTTAAGGAGATGATTCCTCGTGGACCGGGCATTTTAAGTGTGAGGGATGCATAATGCAGTATTGCGTTAAAGCGGGCGAAAGCTTCGCGCCCTAGTAGTGCTTGATAGCTACTTGCAAATGGGGCGAGGTGGAAGGTAACTTTTCACGGCGGAAGTTGTCGGGTGAGCCGAACACACCTTCTAGCAATAGAGAGCCCGTACAATGGGCATATCGGCCTGGGATTACCCCTTGAAAGGAAGTGTTGCTATGGCGAATTTTGGTTGGGTCTATCCCCATTTTGCGGATTGTGTCCTGATATAGCAGGTTTAGATCACTGCCGCCGTCCATTAGGACTTGTGAAAATTGGAGTCAGTCGATTATCAGATCTAATATCAAAGCAGTCCATCCTGCATTCCGGATACTTCTAGAGTAATCCTGATGGTCGAAGGTGATTGGTTTTGACAACCAGTGGCGGGACTCCTCTGGGATAGGCCATATGGCGCGTATCTCTATGGGTGCCGTCCTGTTTTTCCCTTTTGTCACGTAAAGTGAGTTTACTGTTTTGACTTCTTGTGGGAAATTCTTTTGTTTTCCGGTGTTCTGCTTGTGGGGTTCGTCATCGTCTTCGCTTTGTGTGTCGAGCCCCTTGTGTTCGGCGTTGAGTTTGCCAGACTGCTTGAAGACCCAACAATCTCTGTGGGTACGATTTGCAGGCTTCCCGGGGGTACTGTGGATTTGGCATACCTTGTCCAAGATTTTGTTTAAGTTAGATAGCTCATCCCTGTTATCCTTAGGGGGCAGTTTTTTAAGATTCTGTTGTGAGCTTTTGAATCCGGCGTTGACTGCCGTGCTCTTTGGGCTGTTGCCCTTGGTCCGGCGCTGGTCCTTGCTTCGTCGCGGTTTCCCGTTTCCATCCTTGACTTTGGATGTACTTGGGTTGCTAGTACTGCATCTTGCCAGCCAGCTATCCTCTCCCGTGCAAAAGCGGGTCATGAGGGCTGTTAATGCGGCCATTGTTCATGGCTTTTCTTGGCCGAGGTGTCTGGCAAGCCATTCATCTCGGATGTTATGTTTGAAAGCTGCTAAGGCGTCAGCATCCGGACAGTCGACTATTTGGTTCTTTTTAGTAAGGAATCTGTTCGAGAATTTTTGGGCTGACTCTCCGGGTTGTTGAGTTATGTGACTTAAATCGTCTGCATCCGGAGGTCGGACATAGGTCCCTTGAAAATTTGCCCGAAAAGCATCCTCGAGCTCTTCCCAACTTCCAATGGTGTTTTCGGGGAGGCTTTTGAGTCAATGCCGGGCTGGCCCTTTGAGCTTGAGGGGTAAGTATTTTATGGCGTGGAGGTCATCTCCTCTAGCCATGTGTATGTGGAGGATGTAATCCTCAATCGAGACTCCAGGGTCTGTTGTTCCGTCGTATGCCTCTATGTTTACGGGCTTGAATCCCGCTGGAAATTCATCATCCAGAATCTCATCGGTGAAACATAAGGGATGTGCGGCACCCCTATATTTAAGTGTACCGTAATATTCGGATACTTTGCATGTTCCATTGCTTACTAGAGCTTGCTTTCTTGGCCCGTAGATAGATCTAATTGGGCCATGTTTTTGATGCGAATCTGTGTGCGGATCGCGTGCCGGCTTGTGTGCGGCGTCGTTTGCCGCTCTTTGTTTGCCATGAGGTTGTCTATCCGACCGGGTGGTCACCTTGTTCTTTGATTGCGGGGGCTCTACGGCCTCCTCAACGAATTCTGGCAGTAGTTTTCTCTTCGGGTAGCTCTTTGTTCAGCGACTATCGTCGTATTTGTCTGCGGTGTTGAGTACTTTGCTCCATCTGATTCTGAGCGCGTCTTCCGCTGTTCTGAGCTTTCGCTTTTGCTTTTTCAGGCTACGTGCAGTGGTGACGAGCCTTTTGTGGAGGTTCTTCTGCTCCGGCAACTTGTCCGGCGTTAGATCGCCTGGACTGTTATCTTCACCGGGGACGGATTGTTTATCCATATTGTCCTGTTCGGATGGTTGCTCAATAGCATGTTCATCGTCCACCAGTTCACCCTGCTCTATGGCTGGGTCTGTATGGCTGCTGTCTTTGTCAAGGCGGGACTTTGAGCGGCGCTTACGTTGCCATTTTGACTTCCTTTCGAGGGAATGATCCCTCGTGGCGTCCCATTGTTCCTCGTCGTCGCTTCCTTTAGGTGTGTCCACCATGTATACATCGTGAGATGAGGTGGCTGTCCAGTGCTTTATAGGTACTGGTTGATGTTTGTCTTCTACATTATCGTCCATACTGTCGATGTCTTCGGAATCAAAGTCGAGCACATCGTTTAAACTTTCGACAGTGGCTACGAAGTGGGTGGTGGATGGGCGTCGAATTTCTTCGTCGTCCGCAACCCAACCTTCTTGACCATAGTCCGGCCAGGACTCTCCTGATAGAGAGAGAGACTTTAGTGAATTTAGGATGTCGCCAAAGGGCGAGTGCTGAAAGATGTCCGCAGTAGTGAACTCCATGATCGGCACCCAATCGGATTCAATTGGCAGGGGAGCGGCAGGTTAGGAGTCCGGAGAGGAGTCCGGCACCTTAGAGTCACAGGCTTCGCAAAGGACAGGGTTGGTGTTCGGCTCAATCGCCGTAGAGATCACAGCCCCCGAGGTGGTGTCCAGCCACCAGTCCTCGATCGGCACAGTCGGCTCCGAGCTAAGTGTTGGAGCGGACATAGGTGCGGCCTCCAGGGCACTGTTCTGTGGCAGAGCTAGATCATGCCCATCGCAACAGTGCGGCGCGCTCGGCTGTGGCTCGAACCCGTCGAAGATCAAGTCTCCGCGGGCGTCAGCGCTGTAGTTCAAACATCCGAATCTGACCTGGTGACCAGGGGCGTAGCTTTCAATCTGCTCCAGATGGCCAAGCGAATTGGCCCGCATTGCAAAGCCGCCGAATACGAAGATCTGTCCGGGGAGAAAAGTCTCACCCTGGACCGCGTCGTTGTTGATGATCGGAGGAGCCATCGGGTTCAAGATGACGACCTGAGGAACTCTCAATGAAAGCACCAATGTCGATTGTCAAAACCGGCGGATCTCGGTAGGGGGTCCCGAATCGTGCGTCTAGACGGATGGTAATAGGAGACAAGGGACACGATGTTTTTACCTGGTTGGGCCCTCTCGATGGAGGTAAAACCCTACTCCGCTTGATTGATATTGACGATATGGGTAGTACAAGAGTAGATCTACCACGAGATCAGAGAGGCTAAACCCTAGAAGCTAGCCTATTGTATGATTGTTGTTTTTCCTACGGACTAAAACCCTCCGGTTTATGTAGGCACCGAAGAGGGTTAGGGTTACACAGAGTTGGTTACAATGGTAGGAGATCTACATATCCGTATCGCCAAGCTTGCCTTCCACGCCAAGGAAAGTCCCATCCGGACACGGGACGAAGTCTTCAATCTTGTATCTTCATAGTCCAGGAGTCCGGCAGAAGATGATAGTTCGGCTATCCGGACACCCCCTAGTCCGGGACTCCCTCAGCGGGGTTTTCCTTCGATACAAATCCTCGTTTCACGTGTCAATTAATGCGTATTTTTTTCTTGAAAGACCAAGAGCTAACCATCTCACTCCTCATCGCTTGATTAATGCAGCGCCATGCAAATGAACCTTCTCACTTCCGCATGCATGCAGGGGATATTAATGTCCTTGGTTGCTAACCCAATCAATTTTGCCTCGATTAGTGTTAGTGGACCTTTGCAAATTGTAATTTTGATATACTGGCCTTGTGTACAAAAAAATGGAGGTAGTAACTATATTTGAATTCCTTGCCCATTGCGGTGACGTCGACGACTTTTTTTGTGGTTTGGCGAAGTTCGTTCGACGTAGAGCACCATTGAGGGAGACCACGGTAAGTCATTCGCAAGTGCCGCCTGCAAGCCGAGACAACCGCCTTAATTGCATCCAGGAAGTCCTTTAGTAGTAGTACTACTACTAGGAGTACTAGTGCGGTGAGATGGTTTCTCGAAGAAGACGATGGAGAAGAGGAGTCAGTGAAGAGTGAAATGATAGTTGCTTCATCCGTGCTTTCTGATTTGACGCCTCACTGCTTTGTGATTTGTGATAGAAGGGATAGGGGAGTAGACTCTGTGCTCCATACTGTACTACTCCTACATGCGTCCAAGCATGGGAGAAAGAGGAGATGTTGCATTTTTCTATTCCTTCAATCAATCAATCAGGGAGCTTCGGTTCCATCTTTTTAGCTTTGGCAACGCCGTCCACAATGGTTCCCACGATGCCAAAAGCTATTTTCACATTTGGCTACACATTGTGGATGCCCTTAACCGTACTACTTGGTTTTTCTCCTGTGTGCTATCTATACAAATCTCAATTATATTGATCTAAAAAATTATAGAATCAAAGATTAGTAAAAAGGAGGTGATTTTTTCGCGCGGATGGCGGGGGACGTTTCTTATTTTTGGAGGACGTTGTCCTGGCAGTTTGCTAACATGCGGTCCCACATGTCAGTGCTTTACCAAGCTGATCTGCGTCCCACATGGGGCAGAACAACGGTAGAAGCAACACATGGTTAAGTTGAAGAAGATGAGCGAGAAGCGACCAAGCTAATCCGCGTCCCACATGAGGCAGAACAACGGCAGAAGCAACACGTGGTTAAGTTGAAGAAGATGAAGGAGAAGCGGATTCAGGAACGAGTGAAATGATGGTTGCTTCGTCCCTCCAACTTCTATTTTTAGCATTATTACTTCGTCCCTCCAACTTAACTGTGGGAAAGGTGCAGCTTTGTGATTTGACGCCTCATTGCTCATTACTACGCCGGCGCCATGACTGGGGTGCTTCACCCCGGCTACTCTGCACTGTGTTCCGGTATGGCACGTGGACCCGGTAGCTTGATGTCCCACATGTCGGTGAAAGGGACTAGAAGATTTATGAAAGCGAGCGCTCCACTCTTACGACAGAGGAGTATACGACATGACGGCCCAGTGAACTATCACTTGTACTGTATAGTACTATAGTTTTGTTGTTTCGGACGATCCATCGATACAAACCCGGTTAAACAGGAAAGGGCGGGATTTTTCCCTGTAGATGATACTGGCCATACATTTCAAATGCAATTTTAATTTATGCAAACTGAATAATTATAAGTAACAATATGATATCTAGTAAAACTAAAAACACATATGATTTATTGTGTTAGAATGTAGTAGTAGTGCTGTATTGCATAGTTGTTAGATGTAACATGCGAGAACGTGTAGAGATGTAGTTTTGGAGGGCCTACAGAGAGAAAAGCGTAGTACGGTCACCGAACTTCAGAATAAGCTGATTACGGTCACTATATACGTTTTGCGGTGATTATCCGGTCACTTGCTCACAGTTCAACATCGGATTGCACTCTATTGACCGGCCAAATAGTCTGCGTGGCGCCATGTTGACTAGTTAAATTGACCATGTTCTTTGTGGGTCCCACCTATCAGTTCGCATAGGGAAAAGGTCAGATAAACACAAATTTACGCAGGCGCGACAAGGCTCCAACCTATGCGCGGGAATCACCTGGTTGTGTATGTGTCTGTCAGGGCCTGATGTGTGCGCATGCATGTGTAGGTTGAGCACTTGAGCGTGAGAGTGTGTGTTGGTCGTGTGTGTACTGGTGTGTGCATGCATGCGTGCGTGTGTGCGTGTGAGTGTTGCGTGCGTGTGTGGCTGCGTGTGTACGTGTGAGTGTTGCGTGCGTGCGTGCGTGTATGTGTTTGTGTGAGTGTTGCGTGGATGGAGTTCGTGTGCATGCGTGCGTGTGTGTATAATCACCACACCAGCTCCTGTGTGTTAAAACAGACGGCTCAGCATACCAATACAAGGCTACCTTGTCCGCTGTGCCCGCGGTCATGACTTCGCACCACCGTCAAAATATTTTTTTGTCCTTTTTTTTCATTCTTACTAGCAAGATGCCCGTGCATTGCACGTAACATCAAGATGCATTTGTATGACTTGTGTATCTTGTGAGAGAAAATGATGAACGAGGGAAGGCCTTATTTGCAAATGTGGAGAGGTGTGTGGGTACCTTTTTGCAAAACTACCATAGTCTCTTTCCTATCCGTTAGATATAAATCGGACGGCCTATATTGCAGGATGGCAGGCACACCATCATCACCAACTCTGTTTTTTTATAAGAATGTATTTATGTATTTTATAATAGTGTAAATGTAGAGTAGATACAAGTCGACAGGTGGGCACGATGTTAGTGAGATAATGTGATGCAACACTAGATCAGGTGCCACATGGAGCGTTCAACTGGTCAGCTAGTCATGTCATGAGCAAATACAAAGTTGTACGGTGAGCCCGTGACTGTATAATAACCACAAAACATAAACGGTGACCGTAATGAGTGGATTATGAAGTCCAATGTATGTATCGTGCTTTCACTTCAAATACAATGATCGTCATTGCATATATCGCGAGAGAAAGATGAAACACACGTGAATTTTCTGGGGGCTTACTTTTAAAGGACATGGAGATAGTTTTGTGTGCATACGTGAAAGGGGCGTACAGGGGGGGGGGGTATGCGATGGAGAGAGAGATGCTCTTCGATTCTCTTTATTATGACTAACTTTGTATATTGTATAAAAATATACAAATTCACAGTGCGGAATAAATATCATTGTGGGCACAATGCAATGCAAATTAGCGTTCGTACTCCTCCATATAACTATGTAATGTAGTATATATGTAGAAACTCTAAAATAATTTTTTGGCCACACTTTATTCAAAAGGAATGTTGTATGCGAATGAAGAGTGGGCTTTTTAGATCAACGGGGTACGTGATGTAACATGTGTGAATTTGTAGTTGATGCATTTGGCGGGGCCTAGAGAGGTATGTGTGTGTATTACGTATTCGAGAGAGGCATGGATAGAGGGGCCGACCGGGGGAGAATAGCACGAGAAATGAGGGTGGTATAGAGAGAGAGAGACGAATATGACATCATGACAAGATATTCCATTCCCTTGAGTGTGTATATGCAAGGGGGGAGGGAATAGAGGCACCAGGAGAATTTTTCTGTGTGTGTGGTGTTTGTGTTGGTATGTGTGGGTGTGAGAAGATAATGAGACGTGGGGGCAGAGGGTGTGTCACAGCGTGAGGTCCGGTGGGTCGAGGTGAGGCCCTTTGTTCGGTTCCGTCCTGCTCCACATTGGTTGGCCCATGACACATTTAGGAAGACCCATGGATGACTAGTCGTACAAGACAAAGATAGCAGAATTGTGAAGGACTCTGTGTCCACTGACAAAGCTGGCTAGGATTTGTAACCCTAGGTTCTCGGACTAAGGTAACCCCTCTATCTCTGATATTACTATTCATCCAACCTAACTTTAAGGGGCATCCTACTGAATGCTCTGCTAGAATCATACTAAATCGATTAGGAAGAGAGGTGTGAGATAATGCGTGAGAGACAGGCGTAAAGATAATGTGCGTACATGAGACACGTAGGCAGGTCCGTGTATATAGAAAGGGTCGATGAGGATTGTGCGTGTGTATGTTTGCGAGAGGAAAGGTGCTTGTGATAAAGGTTAGTGAAAACTGTTATAAATGGTTACGAGAGGGAGTGAGGGTTATATCTAGAGAATGTCTGCGAGAAAGACACCTTGGGAGAGAGTGTGTGAGCATGTGTGAGAGACCACCGATGGAGAGTGAAACTACATGTAAAAGACTGCTCTACGCATTGATTAAAGATATAAATTGTATCCAAATATTAGGATGGGATCATGATATTTGCAATTCGCGTAAGGAGCGGTCATTGATCCATCAGACTTCTAGATTCTATCGAATTTGAGCATGCCTATGTTATTATGCGACACAATTGATCAACATAGTTAGTATTTTGAACTCCAGAGAATGCATCGCTTTAGCAATCGAATATAAACGTGAGTATAGTTCATGTTGTGTGTGTAAAGCACATTATACATACGAAAGTTACATAATGGACATTTATAAATAGCTTCCTGTGAACTAGTATACATTTTAATTCAACCTAAGGTGGTTTAAAAAAATCGAATTCAACATGAAGTCCATTCAATTATTTGAATTTGATATCATGGCATTTGTAAACCATACCTAAACTATGGGGGTACCAATCTTTGCTCTGATTTTGTACATAATAGCATATGTAGTCGTGTACAAAATAGATTCAAATTTAGCTCCTCCATTCCAAAATCATCGTAGTTATAGGATTTTCAAGTGTCAAAATTCAAAAAGAAGCGGATAATTTAATGAGGTTTTCAAACATACAAGGTCAAATATAACATTGTCTATTTAGGTCAATCCTCATAGTTCAAGAGTACTCTAAACGTGAATGCTTGTGTTTCAAAATTTCGAACGAAGCACCAAAAGAGCCTCTACTCGCCCGAAACCGCCTGAGACCAATGTTTGGTAGTACAAGGAAATTACTTTTCTAATAACTCCGACCTATGAAACCTACCGGCCCGACGTCCAAAGGTCTAAACCAGGGTAGGTTTGTAGCTTCATCTAGACGCCACGCAACCGCCTCCGAAAAACATTCATACACAATGGCCGCCTAAGCACATATGCACGCGACCGAAATCGCTCCCGCCCACTATTTGGGACACCTGGGATTACCATCCTAGCCCCGACCCGCAGCAGGTCCGAAATTTAAGAGGGGGGCAAAGTTTGTACTTTCCCCAAATTTCAAACAAGCGCGTCCCATCTTCTGCTCAAAAAAGCCAAAAACAAGCGCATCCAAGACCGAAACATTGTCCCCCCCACCCGTCCGATTCCCCATTCGTAGTCCGTGGGCACCAAAACTACCTCTCCACCAGCCGCGAAACCTCGGCGTCCTCCGTCCGCCACCCCATCCCACCCATCAACCACCGCCCTCCTCCATCACGCCGGAGCCGATACCCCGATGTCGTCGTCCACTGCAACCTCAACCGCAACGCCCTCCATGGCTAGTAGTTGAAGCCGAGGCCGAGCCGTCCGTACCCGAGCCAGTTCAACCACACCGTCCTACGCCTCACCGCTGCCGCTCCAACTTCACCACCCTCCACCGCACCGGAGTTGTTCCTGCTACGCTGTCCTTCGCCGCCTCGGATGTGCTTCCCCACCGCCGACATACAGCCACGGCAACATAGTCAACAATTTGGCCATGGGTTCGTCCAAGCGTGCACCCTCCAGAACATCGGTTTCCCCGGTAAAAACAAGAAGATCGGCGCAACATGTGGAGGTGACCACACCAGCAACCGAAGAAGGTACTCCTCTTCCCTTATTCGTGCAAATCTTACGTCTCTGCTTGCACAGTATTCATCCCACAGAAGACACTAGTTGACCGCTTCTTCTTGATACTAGATGTTCCTAGTAACTCGCGATGCACAAGGTTTCTCCTCATATACTATTTCACCTTAGCTAGAGGTCCGTTGCCCCCCTGAATTTCAATTTCTGGCCAGTTGATTCCCAATTAACGGAAGCATTCCCCGGCGTAACAGGCGCTAGTACGACTATTATGCCGGGGAAGCAGCGCTTTGGTATTTATCTTAGGGGCGTCTGCGGCCTAGAGCTACTGGCGCCCGATCTAGAGGTCGGCCAGGATTAAAGGGATGGCTTGGGGGCGCTGCCAAGCATGGCGGTGGTGTGAGGTCGATGGGAGGGCGGGGCAGCGGAGGCACGGGTTTTGGCTGGTGGTCGCTGGCGGTTCGTGAAAGATCGTCAACAGTGACTGGCAGGAGGTACACGAAGGCCATCTGCCCGTTCCTTATAGATCGGACGGTTCATTAAAAAAATCGACTGACCTATTTATTTTCAGTCGACTGTTATCTTAGATATGACCACATGTGGTGGTGTGCTGGAGGACTACCTGCATTTCATGTGCTCATATATTACAAAATCATACGGAGTAGAATCTAGTTTTGTTTGCCATGCAATGTTGTAGAGCTATCATATGTCTCCTGTCATTTATTTTTATGCCACCTGCTATCTGCTACTTTTATAGTGCACTAGTTCTGCACACTCTTCACCCATACTCTCACTATTGTGTTTTTATGCAAGGGTATTTCAGACTCTCCCGTCAAAAGAGAAGCAGCAAAGAAAAGAGAGAAGTCGCTCCAGCTTGGTATACGGGTAGGCAAGACACGTTACAACGCTATAAAGGGTGCAGTGTCAGCAGATGGAGACGGTAAACGTAGCTCTGTAGTTGATGACCTCACTCGCAATGAACCACCATCCCAGGTGCTTGCTTTAACTTCGCAGTGTCATATGTGGTTGCATGTTGGTGTCTAGCTTGTATTCGAAAGGCCGAAGTCGGTCTTTATTAAGATAAGGAAAGATATATTTTACATGAACCACCATCCCGTGAGCACCAGAAGACAAATAGCTAGTCAGGGCACTGGCCGAGCCAGTGACAAGCCCAGCAAAGACGGGCATCACCTGGAAGCCAACTAAAAAGCCGCGATGGTGGTGAAGCAGCCCGCCTCCCACCAGGCTCTTAGGTCCTAGATGATCATGTTCACCACTCCAGCCGGATGTCTAGCTTGTATTGCTTCCAATTTGGTTAAATTGCATCTGCTTAGCTTACACATTATACCTTTGAATATGACATGCCTTTCTGTTTTTGGTACATACTAGTACATCTGTGTATTAACCATGTTCTTACATAAAACTAATGTTCTTGTGGATCCCTCATCAATCACTTATGACGAGGCAGGCAGGCAAGGGGACTACTCATTTAAAGAATGCAGCGTCAGCCTCCCGACATGATTCTCAAGAAACAAAAATGCTAGATGAAGATAGTGAACGTAGCTCTGTAGTTGATTACAGCATTTCCCCTACACTAGCATTGCAGGTGCTTGCTCTAACTTGGCAGCGTGATATGTGGTTGCATGTTGCATATGGTGTCTAGATTGTAATTCTTCCAATCTGGTTAAACTGCATGTGCTAGTCTGCTTAGTTTATACTCCCGTAAATGTGACATTATACTGTAATGTGACATGCCTTCTGTATTTAGTACATAGTACATCTGTCTATTAAGCATGTCCTTACATAAAACTATTGTTTTTTTGTATCCCGCATCAATCAATAGGACGAGACACCTTTAGTATATGCAGTGCGATATTAGTTGCATCTTTCAAATGATTTATAGCATGCGCTGCTTCTAATTTGTTGAAATTCCATTTATGATGGGACGCTTTTATCTTGGCAGTCATATTGGTTGCATCTTTCATGTGGTGTCTAGCTTGCATTGCTTCTTATCTGCTGGAATGGTTTCTGCTTAGTTTACACAAACAGTTGTGAACATGCCATGTCGTCATGTTTTTCGTACATATTCCATCCTGGTATCATGTGTTTGCCTTACATCAAAGTAGTGATTGTCAGTATCATGCATGAATGAGTTCTAAAGAGAGAATTTTATTGCTTTTTCTTGTCGGTTTTACTTGACAATTCAAAATCAATAAAGCGGAAGGAAGTTAGCAAGGCAGCGGATAAAGATGCTCCTTCCAAACGGAGGGCCTCTATAGTTTCTACTCCTCCACACCAAGATGATTTCCAAGACAACACATGCATAGGCACTCAACAAAGATGTGTTTATGATTAGCACGTCTCCCCTAGTGCAGCATCACTGGTGCTCCCTCTAACTTGGCACTGTTATATGTGGTTGCATGTTATGTGTGATGTCTAGCTTGTAATGCTTCTAATTTTGTTGAATTCCATCTGCTTACTTTACACATTATACTTGAATAAGACACGTGTTCATGTTTCTAGAACATACAATATCTGTCTATCACACCATGTTCTTACATCAAATTACTACTGTTGTGTAACCTGCAACAATCACTTATCATAAGACACGTTTGGCTTCGGAGTGTGATATAGGTTACATCTCACATTCTTTTCTACCTTGTACTACTAATTTGTTTAAATGGCACTTATGACGAGACAATTTTAACTTGGTAGAGTGATATTATTTGCATCTTTCATATGGTGTCTAGCTTTCATTGCTTCTAATTTGTTGAAATGCCTTCTCCTTAGTTTACACATCATAAGCTGTGAATATGCAATGCTGTGAATATGCAATGGCACTAATGACGAGAGACCTCTAACATGCTAGTGTGATGTTGTTTGCATCTTGCATATGATTTATTTCTTGTACTGCTTCACAGTTGTTTAAACACCATTTATGCTGAGACACTGTTAACTTGGCAGAGCGATATTTGTAGCATCTTTCATATGGTGTCTACCTTCCATTGCATTGCTTCTAATTTGGTGAAATGTCTTCTTAGTTTACACATCATAGTTCTGGTTATATCTTCCATCCTGTTTTTCATATATATTACATCCTCCTATCATGTGGTTGTCTAACATCAAAGTTTTATTCGTCTGCATCACGCATCAATTTGTTCTGAAGAACTAAATTTTATTCATTTTTCTTGTCGGCTTGACTTAACATGGCACAGAGAAAGAGGAAGAAACAGAGAATGGCACGGAATGAGAAGTGGATGAATCCTACAGATTCTCCTGGTACTGATGGTGCAATAGAAGGTGAAAGTCCAGCAGAAAATTCTACAAACATAGCATCCCATGCTACACAAACTGCAAAAAAAGCCAAACAGAAACAAATAGCTGCCACCAAACAAGCAGAGACAGCCCTAGTTCTTGCAACACCTACCACAAGATTACCAATGGACGAGATACTGTCGTCGCCAATCGAGCTAGCAGCACGTTCCCAAGCTCCCTTGCCACCTGACACTACTTCCCAAGCACTCTTGACACAAGACGATTTGGCAATATCAGATGAACCTTGTGCGCTTCAACAGCAAGAAGGTAGTTGCTGGAGTCAAGTTACAGTTGCATGCTTCTTTATATGTAGTCTCACAGTTTGATGTACACTAACACTTCCTATGTTTGTTGTTGGACTAGCACCTAGGCGCAAGAGGAAACAAACATCAGGGATAATGCTCGATAGGTTAACTAAATCTAGAGGAGGAAGAATGGAGATTCGTTTTGAGGGAGGTTTAAAACGGCCACGTGATGCTACAGAGTCAGCCAAGTTAGTATCAGAGGTAGCGGTTGCCGTTAGGTGTCATGTGCGTATCCTCCCAACATGGATTCAGTACAGAATGACAAAGATGAAACCCAGTTCAACACCTTCCTCAACCATTTATCTGTAAGTATGGTTATGTATGGAAACTAGTAATATCGTCTTGCTCTATCCCATACTTTCGGGTTGTCGATAATGAGACTCCCATAATTTTCAACAGATGAGGTTCAAGTTGGATAGCCAAGATGATGCAACCAGACAAGCTTGCACCCATGTTTTCATGTCTGCTCTGCGACAGTATCGGTATAACTTGAGGAAAATTCACTTTGAAGGCAAGGCTAACAGTGAACTTTCCCAAACATCTCAAGTGGAAAATATACCGGATGAAGACTGGAGGGGCCTTGTTAAACACTGGTATGATCCGAAGTATCAAGTACATTATATATATGTGATCAGCATGTTGAAGTCCTATTGACGCATGTGCCACACAAATCTATCTTCTTGTAGGTGAACTGTTCAAAGAACAAGGCCAACCGTACGAAAGTGAAATTCCAACAGACGAGAGGATCTCGTAGCTACATTGCACACTACGAGGCTCTTGTAATTAGCTGCTGTTTCACTCTTTTCATTGTACCATATTATCAGATCTATATTGACTTGTTCGAAATGCAGAGGAAAGCCCGCAAGGACCAAAAAGTACCTGAACCAAATGCTGTGGAAATCTTCAAGGACTGTCACACCAGCAAGAAGAAGGGCATGACTACACCAGTCAAAGCCGTTGTTGTAAGTCCTTAATCCTCATGCCTTTTTACTACTGCTTACTCTGACTTGTGCCTTGAACTGCATGGTTTGCAGCCAATGTCTTTTACTCTTTTCAATTTTATACACAATTGTCTTAGCGTATCATTGCACCTTACAAGGTTTAAAAGGGAGGAGTCATGTTCCTTTGATCTTGACCCGTAATCTAGTTCCATGCTGGACTTGCCCACACAACGTTACAATTGCATGTTTGTCTGTTCTCAGTTGTTTTGTGATATGAATGATGTCATACTATGCTTACCTATTATAAACTTCGTCTCTTTATCCTTAGCCCTCAATACAATGTGAAGAAATAGACAATACATTAGCGATGGTACATGGTCATATGTTTGGAACCTGGTTTTGTTATGTACTTTGCAAATAAATACAACTAATATTTTACATGGGTTCACCAGAATAAGTTCTGTATATAGACCAAAGCTATTTTGTTTGGTTTTGCTGCCTCCTTAATATCTTCTATTTTGGTACTACTAATGTAAAACCTAAACTTTTCAGCGAGCTATGGAAAAAATGGTGGAACCGCCACCTTCTGAAGGTGGCGAGGCAACTATAACCGCAATGTCAGCTCTTGCTGCAGTGGGTCAGTACCTGTCCACTAACACTGCCAAAAGCACGTTCCTATGTAATATGGGTTGGTTGTTAAGGAAATATCGTCCAAAGTGCCTCATGATCAAGATATGCAAGCTCAAAGCAATGTTGTATCTGCGCTCCAGACACAAGTCCATTCCCAAACAGACGCCCTTTGTGAAACAAGGAGAAACATTGCTCAATGTCGTCAAGATATGCATGGTTTTGAAACCAGACTATCAGACATTTGCTATGTTGTTCAGGAGCCTAGGGGAAATGAAGGCGAGGGTTATGGTGTTCCATCGGACAATACAACATGAAAACATAACAGTCAGGTCAAATGAACCGAGCTTTTCAACTTCTGGTGGTGCATTTATCTGCTAGACTGTTAAGTTTTATGCCAACCTTCCTTTTGTTATATAGTTGTAATTTGTTTTGGTGCGATACAAAATTTATTCTTAACGTGCAGCCACCGGCTGAAGAAAACAGCAAGCCCTTTTTGTATAGTGTAGGGTGTTCCCTATATTTGCACTGGTGGCGATCTTTGATGCCGAGTGGATGTAATCTGTGCAATCGCCTTAATAGCCTAGCGTTAGTTTGGGGCTTATTTATTTCCTAGTCTTCTTTTTCCCTGGTTTGCTAGTGGCCGCAACTACCCATGGGCCATATACGGGCCGTAGGATCCATGGGTCTCCTACGGCCCGTCAATAAATGGGCCTGTAACCGGTGGGCCTCGGGCCATCAAAAAATGGGCCTAGGGCCGTCGGATAAATGGGTCTACATGGGCCGTAATCGGGCGTAATTGGTATTAGCCCAGCATGGTAACAGGCCGTTAATAGGCCGTAGGACTGCAAAAGCTTAATTCTGTCATAGGCATAATGGGTCATTAATGGGCCAGAATATAGGACGGGCTGGCCAGAAACGGGCCGACTCTTGCCACGGGCCAAATTTGGCCCATTAGGGTAACAGGCCAATAACGGGCCGACTCTTGCCATGGGCCAAATTTGGCCCATTTGAGGAACATGCCAGTAACGGGCCGACTCTTGCCATGGGCCGAATTTGGCCCATTAGGGGAACAGGCCAGTAACGGGCCGAAAAGGAGCCCAAGAACGTATGGGCCGTCAATAGGCCGAAAGCTAACACAGGCTGGAAACGGCCCATGTAAATCACGGGCCATTAACGGGTACAAAGAAAATTACTATTCATTATGGGCTAGAGTCACCGTGGGCCTATAAAGGGCCGAAAGATACGAAGGCCTCATATCGCCCGAAAGACGTCGTGGGCCATACATGGGCCGAAAGTGAAATGGGCTGGTGTTATATTCGACGGGCCACATGATGTTGTTGGGCCAATTTTCTTTAGTGCCTAACGGGGCGTAAAATGGGCTATTTGCAAAGAGACCGTTAACAGGCTTTTCATGGGCCAGCCCATTAACTTTTGACCAAGTCAAACAGGCCGGCTTTGTAAGCTAAATGGGCCAGTGGTGGGCCGTGGCACGTGTCGACATATCATAGGCACCTATCTGACCCACTAACGAGCTGACACGTGTTTCGTCCGGCCAATAAGAATTTTACACGTGGAAATTTCCCATTGGTCGGGGTTGTTAACGGGTTATCGGATCCAAAACCTGACCCGATAGCTTAACGGCGTTCCGTTACTGTGGATGCCACGTGTCGGTCACCCTTGACGAAAGCACTTCTATAACGCGCGATTTATCGTCATGGAAGTGGACACTTCCGTGATGATAATTTTGGTAATGTCATGGAACACTTCTACGACACCATAGGTATGACTATCTTGATTCTGTCATAAATTTGTCATGGATGTACATGCATGACAAAAAGCGCGACCTACTGTGACAAACACGTATCATCACGGAAGTGTATTTTTTTTGTAGTGTTCTATGCTTGATACTACTGTGCCCCTTGGTGAATTTCTTGATGAGCAAATTGCTAGGTCTAGAGAAAGAGAAATTATTGAACCTGAATACGATGACGTTAGTGATGATGAGAATATGCCTGCTATTCCTGAGGGTTATCTTTTTGATGCAGAATCTTCTACAGCTATTCTTGCTTGCCAGGATAGATATGAACTTAAGAGGTTGCTAGGTAAATGGAGTAAAGAATCTTGTAGAGATAGAATGAGACTCGACCATGCTTTTGCTACTTCACCTATTTGTGTTCCCGATAAGGATTATTACGATTTTTCTGTTGATCGAGATATAATTACTTTGGTTGAATCTAATCCTTTTTATGGCTATGAATCTGAAACTGTTGTGGCACATCTTACTAAGTTAAATGATATAGCTGCCCTGTTTACTAATAATGAGAGATCACGCTACCTTTATTTACTCAAAATATTTCTGTTCTCATTAAAGGGTGATGCTAAGATATGGTTTAATTCTCTTGATCCTAGTTGTGTGCAAAGTCCCCAGGATATGATTTATTACTTCTCGGCTAAATATTTCCCTACTCATAAGAAACAAGTTGCTTTGAGGGAAATATACAACTTCGTGCAAATTGAAGAAGAGAGTCTCCCACAGGCTTGGGGGAGGCTTCTCAAGTTACTTAATGCTTTGCTTGATCATCCTCTTAAGAAACCTGAAATACTTGATATCTTTTATAATGGACTAACCGATGCTTCCAGAGATTACCTGGATAGTTGTGCTGGTTCTCTTTTCAGGGAAAGAATACCAGATGAAGCTGAAATTCTATTGAATAATATGTTGACAAATGAAAATAATTGGGAACCTCCTGAGCCACCTCCTGAGCTAGATCCAGAGCCAATTACTGAGCCTATTCCTAAACCAACTCCGAAAAAAGAGGTGTTCTATTCCTCAATCCCGAAGATATGCAAGAGGCAAAGAAAACTATGAAAGAAAAAGGTATTAAAGCTGAAGATGTTAAGAATTTACCTCCTATTGAAGAAATACATGGTCTTAATTTACCGCCTGTTGAAGAAGTATATGATCTCAATTACTTATTTATCAAGAACCTCCAGATATCCCGACACGTAGTAAAGGTAAATTCTCTCTATAGATATGATAAAGCTGAAGTCCCTCCTACTAAAATTGCTAGTCAGTGCTTGGATGAGTTTGATGACTTTATGTTTAAACAAGATGACTTTAATGCTTATTTTGGTAGAAAATTAAAATAGAATACCTTTATGACTAAACGCTTGGGTGATTATATGGCTGATATTAGAGGTGAACTTAAACTTGTTAGCAAACATGCTTCTATGGTTACGACTCAAGTAGAACAAGTACTTAAAGCTCAGAAAGAAGCGCTTGATGAAATGAATAGTAAGAAAAATGATTATGCTGTTACAGTGGCTACTAGGACTGGTAGAATGACTCAGGAACCTTTGTATCCTGAAGGCCACCCTAAGAGAATCGAGCAAGATTCTCAGAGAAATAATATTGATGTACCTAGTTCTTCTAAAAGGAAGAAAAAGAAAAATGATAGGACTTTGCAAACTTCTAGTGAACCTATTGCTAAACCACCCGAGAATCCGAATGATATCTCTGTTTCTGATGCTGAAACACAATCAGGTGATGAACATGAACCTAGTGATAATGTTAATGATAATGTTCATGTTGATGCTCAACCTAGTAATGATAATGATGTAGAAGTTGAACCTAATGTTGATCTTGATAACCCACAATCAAAGAATCAACGTTATGATAAAAGAGACTTCGTTGCTAGGAAACATGGTAAAGAAATGGAACCATGGGTTCAGAAACCCATGCCTTTTCCTCCAAACCATCCAACAAAAAGGATGATGAGGATTTTGAGCGCTTCTTTGAAATGATTAGACCCATCTTTTGCATATGCGATTAATCGATGTGCTCAAAACGAATCCTTATGCTAAGTATATGAAGGATATCATTACTAATAAAAGAAAGATACCTGAAGCTGAAATTTCCACCATGCTTGCTAATTATACTTTTAAGGGTGGAATACCGAAGAAACTTGGAGATCCCGGAGTACCTACTATACCATGCTCCATTAAGAGAAATTATGTTAAAACTGCTTTATGTGATCTTGGAGCCGGTGTCAGTGTTATGCCTCTCTCTTTATATCATAGACTTGACTTGAATAAGTTGACACCTACTGAAATATCTTTGCAAATGGTAGATAAATCAACTGCTATACCTGTCGGTATTTGTGAGGATGTGCCTGTTGTGGTTGCAAACGTTACTATTTTAACGGACTTTGTTATTCTTGATATTCCCGAGGATGATAGTATGTCTATTATTCTTGGAAGACCTTTCCTTAATACTGCAGGGGATGTTATTGATTGCATCAAAGGCAATGTCACTTTTCATGTTAATGGCAATGAGCACACGGTACATTTTCCGAGGAAACAACCTCAAGTCTATAATATCAACTCTATTGGAAAAATTCCATCGATTATATTTGGAGGTTTTGAATTCCCTCTCCCTACTGTCAAGAAAAAGTATGATATTCTTATTGTTGGGGATTTTCATATCCCCGTTGAGGTAACTTAGTGTTATTCGAAATTTCTCCGATTCCATGATTATTCGGAATGAGTTTGTTAACAAGACATGATCAACCTTGTTAGTGGGTTCATTCTGATGATCATGAGATGGATGAAACTAGAAGCACAACCTTCTGTACCCTCTTTATATTTTCTATTATTTAGTAGAAATAAAGTAAAATAGTATTTTTTTTGTCTATTTCCTGACTTATCCGTGCAATATAAAAATATCCCGAAAATAAAAGTCCTCAGAATGCCATGCCAATTTAATATGATTTTTCGGGAATATTTGAGAATTTACTGTGCAAAAATTACCACGGGGGGAGCTGCCACCTGGTCACGAGGGTGGAGGGCACTCCCTACCCCCCTGGACGCGCCCCCTACCTCGTGGGCCCACAGTGGCCCTCCTCCACTTATCCCTGCACCCATCTTCTTCCTTTGCTTCACACAAACACGAAAAACCGACTCAAGCACGAGTTCCGCCCTTCTTCTGTGATTTTCGATCTCCTTGCTCAAAGCACTGTCATAAAACTGCTTGGGAGATTGTTCCTTGGTATGTGACTCCTCCATTGGTCCAATTAGTTTTTGTTCTAGTGCTTTATTCTTTGCAAATTTGTGCTGCATAGGTGACCATGTTCTTGAGCTTGCATGTCAAATTTATATGGTTCCAAGTAGTTCCAATGCTTTATATAGGCTCTAGGCACTTGTGGGAGTTGTTGCTATCAATTTTATTGAAGTCGGTTCACTTTTATTTGAAGTTACTAAAAATTTCAGATTGTTTCAGAAAATAATGAAGAGACTTTTGAGGGGCTCGTCGAGCCGAAGCTCGAAGGAAAAACAAAAGGAAGAAGAGCAGAAGCCCAAATTTAACTTGCCTCGCACCGCGGAGGTCCGGCCGTGTGAATGGCCTTCCGATGACTCCTTGAGGAGAGCTGGGATTTATGAAGATTTCTATTATTGATTGAGAATGGTGGCCTCACCGACTTCCTCCACGACCAACGTCATCAGTATCTCTTACTCACAAATACTTTTGTGCAAAACTTCTACTTTTTCCATAAGAAATCACCTCCGACAGTAGAGTTTCATTTATATGACGTTGTCAAAGAAATGACATTAGCTGAATTCTGTGAAGTTTGCAGAATACCCTTTGAGGGCACCTTAGATGAACCCCACCGTAACGAACTAGAAGCTTGTATTAACACCATCACTGTGCGAGAAACCAGGAAGGTTTCTGATGCAAGGATCACTAGCATACATTTTCCTTTTCTACGCTACTTTGCCTTATTTGCTAGCCGTTGCTTGACTGGATGCGGGAACTATGGTAACCTTAGTATTCCTGATATTATTATTTTGTTCCATGGTTTATACCGCAATAACTCTGTTAGTATGGGTGGAATTGTTGCTAGACGGTTAAGTCTGAACCGTACTAAGGGCCCCATCTTTGGAGGCATTTATGCTTCACGCCTAGCTGAACATTTTGAAATACCTATTAGGCATGAGGATAAAGAAGAAACAGCGCTGACCCATGCTTATTTATATTATAAGAGTATGATAGCGCATGACTTTCTTGTTAAGAGTCACGAAGGGGAGCTCAAATACAAATTATACTTTGATAAACATCACACTGAGACTATTACTTTGCCCGCTCCTTCTTTGTTTAACTTATCTACAGGTCCTCACATCGTTCCGTGGTCGGATGTTCAAGCCTATCGGAATCCTGCACCAACCCTGGAACCAGAGCCACAAGATGACCTCCACGACTATCTGTTTATTCTTGGGATCCAGAGGAGGCTGTCAGCCTGTGGCCGTCAGAGTCTTCTTCATCATAGTACGACCCCAGCTTCACCTACGGGTATCCGCCAGGCTATCCCTAGCAATAGACCAACTTAGGCCAAAAGCCTAAGCTTGGGGGAGTACGTATTTCCCACCGACATTACATTCATGTTCACACACACTCATTGCTAGATGTCGGTGCTCATACTCTTTCACTGTAATATCCATGCTAGTTTATTTTCTTTTTCCTGCTTTCTTCTTGTGTATTTAATAAACCTTAAGAAAAAAACCAAAAAAAATTAGTAGTAGTTTATTTCTTTGCTGTAGTAATTAAAAAGAAAACCCAAAAATATTTCCCGTTCTTCTTTTGCTTGTTGGGAGCTTTCCCGTGTAAATAGTTTTTATTTCTTTCCCTTTCTTTGGGGGTTGAGAAGACCATATTGAAAATGCTTAGTGGCTCTCATATGCATGATTGTTTATTTAACTTAGAGCCCATATTACTTGTCTTCTCTTTTTTGTTGAATGCTTGCAGATTCCAGCTTAGTCCAATGCACGTGCACTCTTATTATTATACACACCGTTCGGTCGTGCAAGTGAAAGGCAATAATGATGATATATGATGGACTTATTGGGAGGAGAAAAGCTGGTATGAACTCGACCTCTCTTGTTTTTGTAAATATGATGATTCATCGTTCCTGAGTTAGCTATTATGAAGTAAACATATTTCCAATGACATTCAGAGATTATAGTTGCTTGTGCCATGCTTGATTAGCTATGAGTTATAATGGTTTACCTTGCGTGCCAACATGCTATTAGAATGATTATGATGTGGTATGATGGAATGGTATCCTCCTTTAAATGAATTGAGTGACTCGACTTGGCACATGTTCACGCATGTAGTTGAATCAAATCAACATAGCCTTCATGATATTTATGTTCATGGTGGATTATATCATACTCATGCTTGTATTCGGTGTAAATTAATTTTAATGCATGTTTACGACTGTTGTCGCTCTCTCAGTTGGTCGCTTCCCAGTCTTTGGCTAGCCTTCACTGCATTTAAGCGGAATACTGCTTGTGCATCCAAACTCCTTAAACCCCAAAGTTATTCCATATGAGTCCACTATACCTTCCTATGTGTGGTATTTACCTACCGTTCCAAGTAAATTTGTATGTGCCAAACTCTAAACCTTCAAATAAACATTCTGTTTTGCATGATCGAATAGCTCATGCGTCAACTAGAGTTGCCCTTATCTTCGGTGTTAGGCGGGTTATTCTCAAGAGGAGTGGACTCCGCTCCTCATTCACGAGAAAATGGCTGGTAACCAGGATGCCCAGTCCCATGCTTTATGCAAACTAAATCAAAATAACTGCAAACAAAACTCCCCCTGGGACCCGTTGAATGTTGGAGGCACTCGTTGTTTCGAGCAAGCCATGGATTGATGCTCGTGGAGGAGGGGGAGTATAAACTTTACCATTTTGTTTGGGAACCGCCTATAATCTGTTTAGCATGGAAGATATCGTCGTCTTTTAGTTGTTATGTTATTCAATCCCTATTTCAAAACCGAGCTCTGGCACCTCTACAAATCCTTGCTTCCCTCTGCGAAGGGCCTATATATTTACTTTTTATGTTGAGTCATCACCCTTCTTATTAAAAGCACCCGCTGGAGAGCACGCTGTTGTTTGCATTCATTATAATTGGTTTATATTGGGTATGACTTGACTGGATCTCTTTTACCATGAATTACAATGTTTAGTCAGTTCTTGATCATTAAAGGTGCTTTGCATTTATGTTTTGTGGTCTCAGAAAGGGCTAGCGAGATACCATTTTGTTATATCATGTTATGATTATTTTGAGAAAGTGTTGTCATCCGAGTTTTATTATTATAGCTTGCTAGCTGATTATTGAAAGTGCAACTAATCCCCGGGTGGTTTTGGTAATTAATAACAACATATATATCATTGAACTAATGGTTACTTGAGAATCATTTCAGAGAGTTCAGTGATATGGGTATGGCAAGGACTGAAGAAGTGGACCCCTCAAAATGCTAAGGCAAGCATTGGCAAAAGCTCAAGACTCCATTTTTTCAAACTGCCATATACACTCATAAGTAATCTCGGTCCCACCGATTTTCCAAACTCAGTCACACCGAGATGAACCACCTCAGCCATAAAGCCAAACCCTAGAAAACTCGATTTTCCGATTCTGAACTCGGTCTCACCGAAACTTGAGTTGCCAAGCTTCTGTAACCTTCTGTCATCAAATCGGTGTCACCGAGATGATGAAGTCGGTCCCACCGAAATTGGCATGCTCTTATCATTGCACGAATCGGACTCACCGAGATTGTATTTTCGGTCCCACCGAAAATCCCAACGTTCAGATTATTTGAACTTTCGGTCTCACCGAGTTGTCAACTTCGGTCCCACCGAGATTGCTCAAATGTGTGTAACGGTTGGATTTTGTGTGGAGGCTATAAATACCCTCCACCCCTCTTCATTCGTGGAGAGAGCCATCGAAAGAACTACCACTCTTACCTTACATTTTCGAGAAGAGAACTACCTACCCTTGTGTTGAGATCAAGTTGCTCCACTCCCACCATATGAAGCTTGATCTCTAGCCTTCCCAAGTTGCTTTCCACTCAATCCTTTCTTCCACCATAGCCAAATCAGTGAGGAGAGTTGAGTGTTGGGGAGATTATAATTTGAAGCACAAGAGCAAGGAGTTCATCATCATCAACACCATCTATTACCTTTTGGAGGGTGGTGCCTCCTAGATTGGTTAGGTGTCGCTTGGGAGCCTCCGTCGAGATGTGGAGTTGAACCAAGAAGTTTGTAAGGGCAAGGAGATCGCCTACTTCGTGAAGATCTACCCCGAGTAAGGCTAGCCCTCCGTGGGCGTAGGCCATGATGGAATAGACAAGGTTGCTTCTTCGCGGACCCTTCGTGGGTGGAGTCCTCCGTGGACTCTCGCAGCAGTTACCCTCCGTGGGTTGAAGTCTCCATCAACGTGGAATTACGATAGCACCACCTATCGGAACCACGAGAAAAATCACCGCATCTCCAAAATTGCGTTTGCTCTTCTCCACCTCTCTTTACTACATGTGCAATTTACTTTCCGCTGCCTATACTCTAGAATTGCATGTGTAGGGTGATGCTTGACTTCATAATAATTGTGAATCTGCCAAAAACTGTTCTTTATCAAAAGGCAGAATTTTTATATTGTCAAGTAGTCTAATCACCCCCCCTCTAGACATACTTTCGATCCTACAAGTGGTATTAGAGCTTTGGTTTCCATTGCATTGGACTCCATAAGCTTGGTTTCACAACCTAGGAGAGTATGGCGTCTAGTGAGGGTAATTTTCGTAGAGGTCCTTACTTTGATGGTACAAATTTTGCTAGTTGGAAGCATAAAATGAAAATGCATATTCTTGGCCATAACCCAGCCGCATGGGGCATTATTTGTGTTGGTATGCAAGGTGAATTCTTCGAGGAAGGAAAAGTTCGGATCGCGGCTTACAGCGGAAGAATTGCGGATGTTGCAAAACAATGCTCAAGCTTGTGACATTCTCTTCAATGCCTTGTGTCCCGAGGAGTTCAACAAAATCAGCCGCCTTGAGAATGCAAAAGAGATTTGGGATACTTTGGTTGAAATGCACGAAGGTACCGAGTCCGTGAAGGAATCAAAGCTAGACATTCTTCAAGGTCAACTTGACAAGTTCAAGATGAAGGATGGTGAAGGAGTCGCTGAAATGTACTCTAGGCTTGCTCTCATCACAAATGAGATTGCCGGCTTAGGAAGCGAAGAAATGACCGACCGATTCATCATCAAGAAGATTCTCAGAGCTTTGGATGGAAAGTATGACACCGTGTGCACTTTGATCCAAATGATGCCAAACTACAAGAATCTCAAGCCAACCAAGTCATTGGAAGAATTGTTGCTCATGAGATGACACTTAAGGATAAGGAAGAGCTTCACAACAAGTCAAGTGGTGCTTACAAAGCTACAAGTGATGCTCCCACAACCTCAAGTGACAAGTTAGTTTCCAATGAAGAGATAAGCCTAATGGTCAAGAACTTCAACAAATTCTACAAGAATAGAAGCAAAGAGAGAAGCTCAAAGTCTAGATCATATGATGAAAAGAGATCTTCTAGTCGTGATCGAAACTGCTACAATTGTGGAAGACCCGGACACTACTCAAATGAGTGTACGGCTCCCCACAAGAGAAGAGAAGAATCTCCAAGAAGAAGAAGCTCAAGAGATGAGTCACCTCGGAAAGAGAGAAGGAGTAGAGATGATCGTTATGAACGAAGACCCTCTCGGAGAAGCAAGGATTCGGAGAGGAAAGACAAGTCATCAAGGAGCTACACAAGAAGAAAACATCAAGCTCATGTAGGTGAATGGGTCTCCGGCTCCGACTCCGACAATCAATCCGAAGGAAGCTATCACTCCAACTCCGACTACAGTCAAGATGAAGGTGTTGCCGGTCTTGCTCTCGTATCCTCCAACTCCAACTCCTACGACTTATTTGATTCACCAAATGAGGGAATTGGACGATGCTTCATGGATAAAGGCCACAAGGTATCACACCCTGAATTCATTGACTTCAATAGTGATGAGGATGACTTGCTTGGTGAAGATGAGCTCTTACATGATAAAACCAATGAACCTAGTAACGATGAACATGCTAGTAGTCTTTATAGTCGAGAAGAGTCGAATGACAATGCTATGAAGGAGATTGAGCGTCTGACTAAAGAACTAAAAACTCTTAAGTTAGCTCATGAAACAACTCAAGAAGATCATAGAGAGCTCCTAAGATCTCATGAGAAGCTACGATTCGAGAAGCTCACTCTAGAGCAAGAACATGAGTTTCTAAAAGCAATCAATGACGATCTTCGAAAGAAGAGTTCTTCATATCTTGCCAAACGACTTCTCTTGTCTAATTTCTTGCCACCCATTAAAACTAAGCATGACAAGCATAAGAAAAATTCTTTCTCTAGTAGTAACAATAACCATGCTAAATCCAATGTTGTTGCTTCTAGTAGTTCTCTTGATTCCACTAACAATGTTTCAAGCCAAGTTACACTTGAGCAAGAAAATAGTTTATTGAAAGGGATTATAGAGAAAGGTGTCTACAAGAGCCTTGCCGGAAGCAAGAACTTTGAGGAAATTGTTCGCAAGCAAGGAAGGCACCGGAAGAATCAAGGAATTGGTTTTGAGCGAAAGTTCAACACCGAAGGTGTTGAATGGGAAGAAGGTCAATATCCTACTCCACAGTTTGTTCCTCAAAAGGAGAAGTACAATCCTACTTCTTCCAATGTGGAACAAGCTCAAGATGACCTTCCACCACAAGACCACAAGCTAAAAGGCAAGGAAAAGCTTCAAGAGGAGATTGATGCATTTGTTGAAGCACCTCAAGCCATGGTCAAGTGGGTTCCCAAGGAAAATTCAAGTTCTACTTCGTCAAGCTCAACTACAACCCCAAGGATTCCCATCAAGATGATGTGGATCCCGAAGAAGAAGAACTAGAAAGTTCTTGAGGGTGACTCCGCCAACATACTTCACTCACATTCATTTTGGCAAAAACTTGTGCAATCAACTTCCACATCGTGCACTAGTTCATGGAGTCACAAACCCTCTTGTTGGTAAGTCAAGGGACAAGGTAATGATTGCTTTCATGGACATCATCTATTGTGAACTTCAATCTATGTCCATGGATATCCTTGTTTGTTCCTTGTGGGACTAACCCATGTAGGTATTGAAAGTGCCCGAATCCAAAGGATAGCTCCAAACTCTTGGTGATCTTCATCAACATTGAGCATCCACATCTTCAACATCTACATGAAGTCTTCTACGACAACCCAAGGTTAGTTTGACCCTTTAAAAGGGGTTCTCACATCTAGGGGGAGCTTTGCTCTAAAGAATTGAGCTAAAGCATCTTCAAATGATGTGAACACATCAATGCTTTATGTAAAAGTGGTAACCCCACTTGTGCTTAAACGATGAGTATGACCTATGATCAAATGTTCTCATTTGGCTCCTAAGTCAATATACTCATATATAGATGACCTAGTCATCGACAAATTGTGTGATAGTAGCTAGAGTTTTGGTTGTGCATGTTTGACACATATTTCATTTGCTATCTTATTGTGTGAGCATGTTGGATGCATGATTTTATCCATTCGAGGACATCCATTTGTTGTTTTGGTCATTTTGATTTTTCTGACCAAATGGATGGACAAGAATGCCTAAGTACCTCCCCTAGCTATCTATGCTTTCTTGTCTCAAATTCTATTCATGCTTACATCACAAACTTTGAACAAGTCATTTTCGGACCCTCCGGGTGAGGAGCACTCGGAGCCACCGATCCGTCAAGGGCTAACTTCCAAAACCTTCTAATTGATTTCGGTCAGACCAACTCTCAAACTCGGTCGAACCGAAAGCATTTAGATTGATCTAGGTTTTCACCTCGGTGAAACCGAGTTGTGATTTTCGGCGTGACCGAAGTGCATAACTGCCTAGCAGTTATCCATCTCGGTGCCACCGAGTTTTACAACTCGGTCCCACCGACAGCAAAGGGGTATATATATTCCGAGGGCGCGCGCTGATTCCTCCTTCAAACGTTTCGCCCCACACCCTTCTTTGCCGCCGCTTGGTCTCCGGATCGTCGCCGCCGCCGCTTTGGCGCGCCGCCGCAGTCTCCGTCGCCGTCAACGGACATCTCCTCCGCGCCGTTGCCGCCAGAGAAAAACTCCACCAAGTTAGGGTGAGTTTTGATCCCACTCGTGCTCCCATCTCCGATTCAATGCACGTTTGGTTTGCCTATTATCTTGCCACGATTGAAATCTTCTGCATACACAGATTAGTTCGTTTGGACTAGATTCGAGTAAAAGTTTTAGGGTTAGGTTTCCGCCGAACACATCTCGGTGAGACCGATTTACATTTTCGGTATGACCGATTTGGCCTATGGCCATTAGATCGCACCTTCGGTCCAACCGAAGTTGTGCAAATCGGTGTGACCGAAATGACAATTTGTGAAACCCTAGTGTTTTCGGCAGACGAAACCCACTTCGTCCAACCGAATGTGGTGTGAAAGCTTCGCTTAACACTTCGGATTCACGAATTTTAAACTCGGTCCGACCGAAATGTCTTCTCGTGAAAACCTAATACTAGAATTTGAACTCTTTTTTTGCAAAACTTCGCAGTTTGTGATAACTCTTCTTCTCGCCTACACCTTATCTATTCACAGGTTGTCGGCCATGTCGATGCCGGTGTGATGTAATAGGTCGAGACACCCATTGCAGATATTCCAGAGGCAGGCACTAGTCCTGATCCTAGCAGCTCATCAGATGATGGTGAGAGGAGTACACCAAGTGGTTTGCCTCCTGCAGCCACCAGAGCTAGAAAGAAGAGGAATTCAGATGATGAGGATTCTGATTTCGTTGTTGAGGAAGAGGTAACCTCAAAGCCCAAAAGGAAGGTTGTTGCCAAAGAGCCACAAGGTCAGCAAACTAAGAAGGGCACCAGGAAAGTCAAGCAGTCAACTGTTGCTAAGAAGCTGAATTTGGAAGAGGCAACTGCAAGCAAAGTGAAGAAAACCTCCAAGAGAAAGAGATTAGTGCATGATGATGCAGCAGCAGAAGATGAGGATGAGGAAGCACCCCAGCCTCCTCCTCAGAAGCCTAAGTTCATGGGTGATGCCATTAAGGCTGGAGCCACATCAAAGCCCAAGCAATCTGCTCCAGCTAAGGCAGCTCCAGCAAAGCCTGCTGCCAAGCCCAAGAAGACAGTCAGGAACATTCCAGCGTCTGAGAAGAACAAGGATGATGTGCCACCAGCTGTGTCAGATGATGAAGGACCAGTTTTGCTGAAACTTCGTCCAAAACTGCCACTTCACAATGATGCTCATCCTCAAGCTGAAAATATGAAGGAAAGGAAAGATAGAGGTCTCAGGCTATGGAGACAAGCTGACCCATATGCCATGAGGAGAAGAACTGCTGTAGATCCCAGATTTCACACCAGAGAGCAGCATGACTTCTATGAGACCATGCTGATGGACAAGAAGCCCATAGTCGCAGACACAAGATATGTTGACTGGAAGTACATTGACAGCGAAGAGCACAGAGATTTCTTTCCACATGTGCATGAAAGCTTCACTGCATGTGGCGTTGCAGATTTTGTAGGTCAGAAATTGACCAGTTGGAACGATAAGATGATAATGCAATTCTATGCCACAGCCCACTTCTACCCTGATGGAAAGATTGTGTGGATGACTGAAGGTCAAAGATTTTCTTCTTCTGTTGAAGAATGGGCAGAAATTCTGAATGCTCCAGTGCAACGAGATGATGATATTGATGTATATGGGATTCCAAAGAAGAATCATGAATCCATGAAGAACATGTACAAAGAGGTTCCAGCAAAGGATTTGGGAATCTGGAAGCTCGGCTCAGTCTACTATCTCCAGGAAGGCCTACCTACCACTAATACTATTTTGAGGCATACCTTGATGCCCAAGTTCGAGATCATCGCATGATCGAGGATACTCTATCAACATGCTGCATATACTTGATGAGAAAGCACCTTTCAAGGTGATGGACTTGATGGTAGAGACCATTAAGAGGACTGCAGCTGACCAGAAAAGGTCATGTGGATTTGCCCCGCATATTCAGATGCTTATCAATGCCAAGTTTGGCACGGGCACATTCTTGTTGGATAGAGAACATTTACCGCTGCAGCCAGAGCATGAAGACAATGTTGTTGTGATGGATGAGGAGGATCCAACGTCTGTTGAAGGTCAAGCCAAGATTGAAGCTGCCAAGAAAGCCAAAGCTGACAAGGAAGCAGCAGCAGCAGCTAAACCAAAGAGCTTCGGAGAGCAAATTCTTGAAGCTACCCAAAGGATTGAACAACGCCTGGCCAGCATTGTACAGTCTCAGGAGAGCCTAGAGAGGATTGTTGAGGACAAGATCCACGCTCTGGACGTGAAGCTGACTCAAGTGCAAGTGATCACAACAAGCTTGAGGCGACATTGAGGAAGCAAAGCGGGAGAAGGAAGAGCTTATGCGTGAGATGCAGGATGACTTAGTCCAGATGCTTATCAACAGATCGCTCCGGTTCCCACAGACCCGATCACCTGCCATTCCAAAGGATCGACACCAGACTACAGCCTCAAGACCTCCCACAGCCCAGCCCGATTGCTCCTACTCCAGCTCCAGCTCAAAGGACCACTCCTCCAAAGACAGACATCACTGAAGTTTTCGCCGATGCTGTCATATCAACTCCGACATCAACCCAGACGGAGCCGCCAGCAGAGTCCCCAAGTGACGCTTAGCTCTATGCTTTTTCGAACTTTTGGTAACTTGTTGCCAAAGGGGAGAAATTGTATAGATCATAGGACTTCGAGAGAGAGTGCTGTTGTCGCTTTTGCTCTTTCGCTCATTTGCGGTTTCTTTGAGATACTTTTGGTTTTCGAGACATTGATGTGTTTGATACTACGCTTGATTCTACCTTAATGAGTGCTTGGTCATACTATGCTTTAATGTGTGCTTAATGCTTATCATATGCTATTCCTATCTGTATGACCATTTACTCATGTCTTGGTGATTGGGTGCATGCTGTTCATTCTTATCATTTTGTGCGCTCCACCAAGATGTATGTGACATGGAAGAGTGACCCATGATCCTAATCGATTGTGCATTTGCATTCAAACGCAAATCTTAAATAATGCACAAATTTAGGGGAGCTCGCTTATCACATACTTCTCAAAGCGATTTATATTATTCATTGATTATATCCTTTGTCGAAGCTTTGATCTATATGTTGTCATCAATTACCAAAAGGGGAGATTGAAAGTGCAACTAATCCCGGGTGGTTTTGGTAATTAATAACAACATATATATCATTGAACTAATGGTTACTTGAGAATCATTTCGAGAGTTCATTGATATGGGTATGGCAAGGATCAAGAAGTGGACCCTCAAAATGCTCGGGCAAGCATTGGCAAAAGCTCAAGACTCCATTTTTGGTTTAGTGATCCAAGATCACATTGAGTCCATAGGAAAGCCAATACTATTAAAAGGGATGAGGTTATGATGATGATCTGGTTGCTCAAGTGCTTAGTGATACATCTCCTAAACTATCGCAACTTTCACCGCCATATACACTCATAAGTAATCTCGGTCCCATCGATTTTCCAAACTCAGTCACACCGAGATGAACCACCTCAGCCATAAAGCCAAACCCTAGAAAACTCGGATTTTCCGATTCTGAACTCGGTCTCACCGAAACATGAGTTGCCAAGCTTCTGTAACCTTCTGTCATCAAATCGGTGTCACCGAGATGATGAAGTCGGTGCCACCGAAATTGGCATGCTCTTGTCATTGCACGAATCGGACTCACCGAGATTGTATTTTCGGTCCCACCGAAAATCCCAACGTTCACATTATTTGAACTTTCGGTCTCACCGAGTTGTCAACTTTGGTCCCACCGAGATTGCTCAAATGTGTGTAACGGTTGGATTTTGTGTGGAGGCTATAAATACCCTCCACCCCTCTTCATTCGTGGAGAGAGCCATCGAAAGAACTACCACTCTTACCTTACATTTCCGAGAAGAGAACTACCTACCCTTGTGTTGAGATCAAGTTGCTCCACTCCCACCATATGAAGCTTGATCTCTAGCCTTCCCAAGTTGCTTTCCACTCAATCCTTTCTTCCACCACAGCCAAATCAGTGAGGAGAGTTGAGTGTTGGGGAGATTATCATTTGAAGCACAAGAGCAAGGAGTTCATCATCATCAACACCATCTATTACCTTTTGGAGGGTGGTGCCTCTTAGATTGGTTAGGTGTCGCTTGGGAGCCTCCGTCGAGATGTGGAGTTGAACCAAGAAGTTTGTAAGGGCAAGGAGATCGCCTACTTCGTGAAGATCTACCCCGAGTAAGGCTAGCCCTCCGTGGGCGTAGGCCATGATGGAATAGACAAGGTTGCTTCTTCGTGGACCCTTCATGGGTGGAGCCCTCCGTGGACTCTCGCAGCTGTTACCCTCCGTGGGTTGAAGTATCCATCAACGTGGAAGTACGATAGCACCACCTATCGGAACCACGAGAAAAATCACCGCGTCTCCAAAATTGCGTTTGCTCTTCTCCACCTCTCTTTACTACATGTGCAATTTACTTTCCGCTGCCTATACTCTAGAATTGCATGTGTAGGGTGATGCTTGACTTGATCATAATTGTGAATCTGCCAAAAACTGTTCTTTATCAAAAGGCAAAAATTTTATATTGTCAAGTAGTCTAATCACCCCCCCTCTAGACATACTTTCGATCCTACAATTATGCTATTGATTTGAGTAATTGTGAGACCTACGTGTTATTGTGAGTATGGTTAGTTCAGAATATTTGCTGAAACTTGAATGCTGGCTTTTCATGTTTACAACAACAAGAGCAAACAGAGTTTGTAAAAGTTTTTCTTTTTCTCTTTCAGTTTGTCAACTGAATTGCTTGAGGACAATCAAGGGTTTAAGCTTGGGGGAGTTGATACGTCTCCATCGTATCTACTTTTCCAAACACTTTTGCCCTTGTTTTGGACTCTAACTTGCATTATTTGAATTGAACTAGCCCGGACCGATGCAGTTTTCAGCAGAATTGCCATGGTGTTGTTTTATGTGCAGAAAATAAAAGTTCTCGGAATGATTTGAAACTCCACGGAATACCTAAGAAAAACCAATAAAAAATCCTCGCCAAAGATGAAGACCAGGGGGCCCACACCCTGTCCATGAGCGTGGGGCGCCCCCCTGGGTGCGTCCCCCAACCTCGTGGGCCCCCTGGTGGCCCTTGGACGCCAACTCCAACTCCATATATTGGCTTTCATGGAGAAAAAAAATCAGAGAGAAAAAATCATCGCGTTTTACGATACAGAGCCACCGCCAAGCCCTAATCTCTCTCGGGAGGGCTGATTCGGAGTCCGTTCGGGGCTCCGGAGAGGGGGATTCGTCGCCGTCGTCATCATCAACCATCCTCCATCACCAATTTCATGATGCTCACCGCCGTGCGTGAGTAATTGCATCATAGGCTTGCTGAACGGTGATGGGTTGGATGACATTATTATGTAATCGAGTTAGTTTTGTTAGGGTTTGATCCCTAGTATCCATTATGTTCTGAGATTGATGTTGCTATGACTTTGCTATGCTTAATGCTTGTCACTAGGGCCCGAGTGCCATGATTTCAGATCTGAACCTATTATGTTTTCATAATATATGTGTGTTCTTGATCCTATATATCTTGCAAGTGTAAAGTCACCTACTATGTGTTATGATCCAACAACCCCGAAGTGACAATAATCGGGACCACTCCCGGTGATGACCATAGTTTGAGGAGTTCATGTATTCACTATGTGCTAATGCTTTGTTCCAGTTCTCTATTAAAAGGAGGCCTTAATATCCCTTAGTTTCCAATAGGACCCCACTACCACGGGAGGGTAGGATAAAAGATGTCATGCAAGTTCTTTTCCATAAGCACGTATGACTATATACGGAATACATGCCTACATTACATTGATGAACTCGAGCTAGTTCTGTGTCACCCTATGTTAGGACTATTACATGACGAACCGCATCCGGCATAATTATCCATCACTAATCCGGTGCCTACGAGTTTTCCATATACTGGTTCTCGCTTATTTACTTTTCCATTGCTACTGTTACAACCACTACAAAATACCAAAAACATTACTTTTGCTGTCTTCACTTTTGTTACCGTTACCACTACTATCATATTACTTTGCTACTAAACACTTTGCTACAAATAATAAGTTTCTAGGTGTGGTTGAATTGACAACTCAGCTGCTAATACTTGAGAATATTCTTTGGCTCCCCTTGTGTCGAATCAATAAATTTGGGTTGAATACTCTGCCCTCGAAAACTGGCACGATCCCCTATACTTGTGGGTTATCACTTGCCATGGGAGAAGTGCTTAGTTTTGGGTTCAATCTTGTGGTGTCCTTTCCCAGTGACAGTAGGGGCAGCAAGGCACGTATTTTATTGTTGCCATCAAGGATAAAAATATGGGTTTATATCATATTGCTAGAGTTTATCCCTCTACATCATGTCATCTTGCTTAATGCGTTACTCCGTTCTTATGAACTTAATACTCTAGATGTATGCTGGATAGCGGTCGATGTGTGGAGTAATAATAGTAGATGCAGGCAGGAGTCGGTCTACTTGACACAGACATGATGCCTATGTTCATGACCATTGCCTTAGATGTCATCATAATTATGCGCTTTTCTATCAATTGCTCAGCAGTAATTTGTTCACCCACCGTAACACATGCAATCTCGAGAGAAGCCACTAGTGAAACCTATGGCCCCCGGGTCTCTTTTCAATTTTATTGCATCTCTTTTCCATATTATCGAGTCTCATTTACTTTACTATTTTGCAATCTATACTTTCCAATCTATACATCAAAAATACCAAAAATATTTACTTTATTATCTCTATCGGATTTCACTTTTGTGAGTGATCGTGAAGGGATTGTCAACCCCTTTATCGCGTTGGTTACAAGTTCTCGATTGTTTGTGCAGGTATTCGGTGACTTGTGCATCATCTCCTACTGGACTGATACCTTGGTTCTCAAAACTGAGGGAAATACTTACGCTACTTTGCTGCATCACCCTTTCCTCTTCGAGGGAAACCCAATGCAAGCTCAAGAGGTAGCAAGACGGATTTCTGGCGCCGTTGCCGGGGAGATCTACGCCAAGTCAAGCCATACCAAGTACCCATCATAAACTCTTCTCCCTTGCATTACATTATTCGCCATTCGCCTCTCATTTTCCTCTCCCCCACTTCTAAAACGATTTTCGAAAACCCTTGCCTTTTCTTCACCCCTCTTCCGTTCGTCTCTTTTCGCTTGCATCTGGTGTGCTCATTTGTTTGCGCGGTTTGTTGCCATCATGTCTGAAACTGGGGAGGTTATCGCTGAAAAAGATAGTAGTAATGATGGGGGAAACTTTGTTGCTTTTGATAATCCTCACGAAGAACCTACTGTTTTGCACACTTTCCGGATTGGTAGTGGTAACATTATTGGAAAAGGAGTTATTCAAGATTTCTTTACTTGCGCTGGTGCTTTGCCCACTATGGGTGGGTCAATTCTTCGTAGAACTAGTAGTCTTGTGATGCGAAATCTTTTCCCATAGTTGAACATGGAAGACAATTTATCCACATGCATCCTTGCATACAAAGGATTTTTCTAGAGTTTTCTAATATTGAGCATTCTTCTGTTAAGCGAGCGGCTACCATCTTTCTAGCACATGAGTTTAGATTTATAATGAAAGAGGCCAATGAAATTTTTGCGCATTATAGGGTGGAAGCAGGTCGTCCTCCCATAGAAGTGATTCTTTTTAATCAAGAAGACATAATGCGTTTACGATCTTTAGATCATGTTGCTTATAATGAAAATCTTAGAAATAGGGTTCCTACCGATGTTCAAGTTGATAGGATTTCTGAACTTAATGATAATTTTGCTATTCAAAACAACGGGTTAGGTTGTCCTCTTGAACAATGGCTCATGTCTCTTTGCGAAAAGAATGCTTATAATGATGAATTGATAGTGCAATACGAAGGGCCAAAGGAGGAACCAATTCCTCCCAAGCTTGATCTTGGGGATTTTTGTCAAGTTAAATTTAGCCCTTTTGATTACTTTTGCTTGTTACAGAGAAAACTTGCTGCTGAGCGTAGGGAGTACGAGATGAGTTTTTCGCGATTTGCCCTATCATTATTTTGGCAATACCTAGATCTATTCGTGTTTTTATGCCTAGCTAGGGGCGTTAAACGATAGCGCTTGTTGGGAGGAAACCCAATTTTATTTTTGTTATTTGCTTTTTGCTCATGTTTAGTAACAAATAATTCATTTAGACTCTTCTTAAATGTGGTTTTATGTTTTAATTAGTGTTTGTGCCAAGTAGAACCTTTGGGAAGACTTGGGTGAATCTTTGCGATCTTGCTGTAAAAAACAGAAACTTTTGCGCTCACAAGAATAGATGTAATTTTTTACACAATAGTTCTTTTAGGTTGATTATTTTTGCAGAAGATTAATAGACAAAGTTCTCACGTCCACCAATTTATTTCAGAATTTTTGGAGTTACAGAAGTATTCGAAAGTTACAGATTGCTACAGACTGTTCTGTTTTTGACAGATTCTGTTTTTCGTGTGTTGTTTGCTTATTTTGATGAATCTATGAGTAGTATCGGGGGGGGGGGGGTATGAGCCATAGAGAAGTTGGAATACAGTAGGTTTAACACCAATATAAATAAAGAATGATTTCATTACATTAACTTAAAGTGGTGGTTCATTTTCTTATACTAACGGAGCTCATGAGATTTTCTGTTGAAGTTTTGTGTTGTGAAGTTTTCAAGTTTTGGGTAAAGATTTGATGGATTTTGGAATAAGGAGTGGAAAGAGCCTAAGCTTGGGGATTCCCAAGGCATCCCAGGGTAAAATTCAAGGACAACCAAAATCCTAAGCTTGGGGATGCCCCGGAAGGCATCCCCTCTTTCGTCTTCGTCTATCGGTAACTTCACTTGAGGCTATATTTTTATTCACCACATGATATGTGTTTTGCTTGGAGCGTCTTGTATGATTTGATTCTTTGGTTTTTAGTTAACCACAATCATCCTTGCTGTACACACCTTTTGGGAGAGACACACATGAATTGGAATTTATTAGAATACTCTATGTGCTTCACTTTTATCTTTTGAGCTAGACAATATTGCTCTAGTTCTTCACTTATATCTTTTTAGAGCACGGTGGTGGTTTTATTTTATAGAAATTGTTGATCTCTCATGCTTCACTTATATTATTTTGAGTGTCTTTTAGAACAGCATGGTAATTTGCTTTGGTTATAAAATTAGTCCTAATATGATAGGCATCCAAGATGGGTATAATAAAAACTTTCATATAAAGTGCATTGAATACTATGAGAAGTTTGATTCTTTATGATTGTTTTGAGATATGAAGATGGTGATATTAGAGTCATGCTAGTAGAGTAGTTGTGAATTTGAGAGATACTTGTGTTAAAGTTTGTGATTCACGTAGCATGCGCATATGGTGAACCGTTATGTAATGAAGTTGGAGCATGATTTATTTATTGATTGTCTTCCTTATGAGTGGCGGTCGGGGATGAGCGATGGTCTTTTCTTACAAATCTATCCCCCTAGGAGCATGCCCATAGTAATTCATTTCGATAACTAATAGATTTTTGCAATAAGTATGTGAGTTCTTTATGACTAATGTTGAGTCCATGGATTATACGCACTCTCACCCTTCCACCATTACTAGCCTCTCTAGTACCGCACAACTTTCGCCGGTACCATGAACCCACCATATACCTTCCTCAAAACAGCCACCATACCTACCTATTATGGCATTTCCATAGCCATTCCGAGATATATTGCCGTGCAACTTTCCACCGTTCCGTTTATTATGACACGCTCCATCATTGTCATATTGCTTTGCATGATCATGTAGTTCACATCGTATTTGTGGCAAAGCCATCGTTCATAATTTTTTCATACATGTCACTCTTGAATCATTGCACATCCCGGTACACCGCCAGAGGCATTCACATAGAGTCATATTTTGTTATCAGTATCGAGTTGTAATTCTTGAGTTGTAAGTAAATAAAAGTGTGATGATCTTCATTATTAGAGCATTGTCCTAGTGAGGAAAGGATGATGGAGACTATGATTCCCCCACAAGTCGGGATGGGACTCCGGACTAAAAAAAGAGGCCATAAAAAATAGAAAAGGCCCAAATAAAAAAATAAAAATAAATAAATAAATGAGAGAAAAAGGGAGAAGGGGCAATGCTACTATCCTTTTACCACACTTGTGCATCAAAGTAGCACCATGATCTTCATGATAGAGAGTCTGCCATGTTGTCACTTTCATATACTAGTGGGAATTTTTCATTATAGAACTTTTCTTGTATATTCCAATGATGGGCTTCCTCAAAATTGCCCTAGGTCTTCGTGAGCAAGCAAGTTGGATGCACACCCACTTAGTTTCTTTTGTGGAGCTTTCATACACTTATGGCTCGAGTACATCCGTTGCATGGCAATCCCTACTCACTCACACTGGTATATATTGATGGGCATATCCATAGCCCGTTGATACGCCTAGTTGAGATGTGAGACTATCTTCTCCCTTTTTATCTTCTCCACAACCACCATTCTATTCCACCTATAGTGCTATCTCCATGGCTCACGCTCATGTATTGCGTGAAGATTGAAAAGGTTTGAGAACATCAAAAGTATGAAACAATTGCTTGGCTTGTCATCGGGGTTGTGCATGATTAAATACTTTGTGTGATGAAGATAGAGCATAACCAGACTATATGATTTTGTAGGGATAGCTTTCTTTGGCCATGTTTTTTTGAGAAGACATGATTGTTTTGTTAGTATACTTGAAGTATTATTGTTTTTATGTCAATATTAAACTTTTGTTTTGGAACTTTCGGATCTGAACATTCATGCCACAATAAAGAAAATTACGTTGATAAATATGTTAGGTAGCATTCCACATCAAAAATTCTGTTTTTATCATTTACCTACTCGAGGACGAGCAGGAATTAAGCTTGGGGATGCTTGATACGTCTCCAATGTATCTATAATTTTTTATTGTTCCATGCTATTATATTATCTGTTTTGCATGTTTAATGGTCTTTAATATGCTCTTTTATATTATTTTTGGGACTAACCAATTAACCGAGGGACCAGTGCCAGTTTCTATTTTTATTTGCCTATTTTAGAGTTTTGTAGAAAAGGAATACGAAACGGAGTCAAAACAAACTGAAACTTTGTGATGATCTTTCTTGGAGCGAAAGCAAACCAGAAGACTTGGAGTTGAAGTCGGAGATGCAACAAGGCGTCCACGAGGCAGGAGGGTGCGCCCAGGGGGTAGGCGCGCCCCACCCTCGTGGGCTCCTCGTAGCTCCACCGACCTAGTTCTTTCGCCTATATATACTCTTATACCCTAAAAACATCAGGTAGAGCCATGAAACCACTTTTCCACCATCGCAACCTTTTGTACCCGTGAGATCCCATCTTGGGGCCTTTTCCGGCGATCTGCCGGAGGGGGAACCGATCACGGAAGGCTTCTACATCAACACCATTGCCTCTCTGATGAAGCATGAGTAGTTCACCATAGACCTTCGGGTCCATAGTTATTAGCTAGATGCCTTCTTCTCTCCCTTTGGTTCTCAATACAAAGTTCTCCTCGATGTTCTTTGAGATCAATTCGATGTAATACTCTTTTGCGGTGTGTTTGCCGAGATCCGATGAATTGTTGATTTATGAACAAGATTATCTGGGAATATTATTTGGTTCTTCTCTGAATTCTTATATGCATGATTTGATATCTTTGCAAGTCTCTTCGAATTATTAGTTTAGTTTGGCCTACTAGATTGATCTTTCTTGCCATGGGAGAAGTGCTTAGCTTTGGGTTCAATCTTGTGCTGTCCTTTCCCAGTGACAGCAGGGGCAGCAAGGCATGTATTGTATTATTGCCATCGAGGATAAAAAGATGGGGTTTATATCATATTGCTTGAATTTATCCCTCTACATCATGTCATCTTGCTTAATGCGTTACTCCGTTCTTATGAACTTAATACTCTAGATGTATGCTGGATAGCGGTCGATGTGTGGAGTAATAGTAGTAGATGCAGGCAGGAGTCGGTCTACTTGACACGGATGTGATGCCTATGTTCATGATCATTGCGTTACATGTCATCATAATTATGCCTGAGGGAGTCCTGGACTAGGGGGTGTCCGGACAGCCGGACTATCATCATCCGTCGGACTCCGAGACTACGAAGATACAAGATTGAAGACTCTGTCCCGTGTCCGAATGGGACTTTCCTTGGCGTGGAAGGCAAGCTTGGCGATACGGATATGTAGATCTCCTACCATTGTAACCGACTCTGTGTAACCCTAGCCCCCTTCGGTGTCTATATAAACCGGAGGGCTTTAGTCCGTAGGACACAACATACATTACAACAATCATACCATAGGCTAGCTTTAGGGTTTAGCCTCCTTGATCTCGTGGTAGATTCACTCTTGTACTACCCATATCATCAATATTAATCAAGCAGGACGTAGGGTTTTACCTCCATCGAGAGGGCCCGAACCTGGGTAAAACATCGTGTCCCTTGTCTCCTGTTACCATCCGCCTAGACGCACAGTTCGAGACCCCCTACCCGAGATCCGCCGGTTTTGACACCGACATTGGTGCTTTCATTGAGAGTTCCTCTGTGTCGTCACCGATAGGCTTGATGGCATCTTCAACCAACAACGCTGTCCAGGGTGAGACTTTTCTCCCCGGATAGATCTTCATATTCGGCGGCTTCGCACTGCGGGCTAATTCGCTTGGCCATCTGGAGCAGATCGAAAGCTACGCCCCCGCCGTCGTGTCGATTCGAAGTCTAAACTTCACGGCCGACGTCCGCGGAGACTTGATCTTCAACGGGCTCGAGCCACAGCCAAGCGCGCTGCACTGTTACGATGGGCATGAACTAGCTCTGCCACCGAACAGTGCCTTGGTGGCCGCACTCAAATCCGCGACGGCCCTTAGTCAGGAGCCGATCACCCAGATCGAGGATCGGTGGATGGACGCCGCCTCGGGGGCTTCAACTTCCACGGCGATGGAGCCGAACACTAACCTTGTCCCTCGCGAAACTCGTGATTCCGAGGTGCCAGACTCCTTGCCGGACTCCAGACCTCCCCCGCCTATACCAATCGAATCTGATTGGGCGCCGGTTATGGAATTCACCGCCACGGACATCTTCCAACACTCGCCCTTTGGCGACATCCTAAATTCGCTAAAGCATCTCTCGCTATCATGAGAGTCCTGGCCGAACTATGGCCAGGATGGTTGGTATACGGACGACGAAGAAATTCAGATCCCACCCACCACCCACTTTGTAGCCACTGTCGACGATCTAACCGACATGCTAGACTACGACTCCGAAGACATCGACGCTATGGACGACGACGCCGGAGATGAACAGGAACCAGCGCCTACAGGGCACTGGAAGACCACCTCGTCATAGAACATATACATGGTGGACACCCCAAAAGACGGGGACGGCGAAGAAGCAGTGGAGGCAGATTCTCTAAAGAAGCAGCCCAAGCGCCGGCGTCAGCGGCGCCGCTCTAAATCCCGCCACAGCAAGAATGGAGATTCCGCACAGGAGATAATAATACCCCGAGAGTGCCGAAGATAATCCCTCCAGCAAGACTCGGCGCAGGAGGATGTGAAGCAAGCCCTCACGAGAGGGCGGCATTTAAGAGGTCGAGGATTATAACTATACACCTCCTCCAAGACGAGGCAAGCCTCAAAGATTTAATTAATTGCCGTGCCCGAGGATCCCGTCGAACAAGAGCGCTTTCAAACGCAGGCTTATCGCCACGGCAAATAGCCTAAAGAAAAAGCAGCAGCAGCTTCAAGCTGACCAGGACCTGCTGGCCGATCGATGGACCGAGGTCCTTGCGGCCGAAGAGTATAAACTCGAACGCCCCTCCAAAAGTTACCCAAGATGCAAGCTGCTCCCCCGATTAGAGGAGGAAGCATACATACCTCCATCACCAGCGCACGATACGGCTGACCGACCACCCCGTGGTCGTGATGAGAGGCATCCAGCCCCCATCCAAGACCGCACCCGGCATCGCTCCAAAAGTACGGCCAAGAGGGAACGCGCCGGACTTGCGAGATATATTGAGGACAAATCAAGGTAATCCAGATCCATCTACGGATCACGTGGCGCCCACCGACCCATGACGTAATACCGCCGCTACGGATACAATAACCCGCCGGGCCGAACACAGCAGCATAACGCTCTCTCGAGCTGCGCCGTGATATTGCTCAATATAGAGGTGCCGCACACCCGCTATGCTTCACTGACGAAGTAATGGATCATCAAATCCCCGAAGGGTTTATACCCGTAAACATCGAATCCTACGATGGCACAACAGACCCCGCGGTTTGGATCGAAGATTATCTTCTCCACATCCATATAGTCCGCGGCGACGATCTCCATGCCATCAAGTATCTCCCACTCAAGCTTAAAGGACCAGCTCGGCATTGGTTCAACAGCTTGCCCGCAGAGTCAATTGGGTGTTGGAAAGACCTGGAAGCCGCATTCCTCGACAACTTCCAGGGCACGTATGTGCGGCCACCAGACGCCAATGACCTAAGCCACATCATTCAGCAACCAAATTGTCGACTGTCCGGATGCAGAGGCCCTTGCAGCCTTCAAACATAACATCCGCGACGAGTGGCTAGCCCGGCACTTGGGACAGGAAAAGCCGAAATCCATGGCAGCCCTCACATCATTAATGACCCGCTTTTGCGCGGGAGAGGATAGCTGGCTAGCTCGCAGCAACAATCTCCGTAAAAATTCTGGCAGTCCGGATACTAAGGACAACAACGGCAGGTCACATCGAAACAAAAACAAACGCCGCATGAACGGCGACGATAAGGAGGATACAGCAGTCAACGCCGGATTCCGAGGCTCTAAACCCGGTCAGCGGAAGAAGCCATTCAAAAGAACCACTCCGGGTCCGTCCAACTTGGACCGAATACTCGACCGCTTATGCCAGATACATGGCACCCCCGAAAAGCCAGCCAATCACACCAACAGAGATTGCTGGGTGTTCAAGCAGGCAGGCAAGTTAATTGCCGAAAACAATGACAAGGGGCTAAACAGCGACGACGAGGAGGAGACCCGACCGCCGAACAATAGAGGACAGAAGGGCTTCCCCCCACAAGTGCGGACGGTGAACATGATTTATGCAACCCATATACCCAAGAGGGAGAGGAAGCGCGCACTAAGGGACGTCTATGCGATGGAGCCAGTCGCCCCGAAGTTCAATCCATGGTCCTCTTGTCCGATCACTTTCGATCGAAGAGACCATCCGACCAGCATACGCCATGGTGGATTCGCCGCATTGGTTCTAGACCCAATCGTCGATGGATTTCACCTCACGAGAGTCCTGATGGACGGCGGTAGTAGCCTGAACCTGCTTTATCAGGATATAGTGCGCAAGATGGGCATAGACCCCTCAAGGATTAAACCTACAAAGACAACCTTTAAAGGTGTCATACCAGGTGTGGAAGCCAATTGTACGGGCTCAGTCACATTGGAAGTGGTCTTCGGATCCTCGGATAATTTCTGGAGCGAAGAGTTAATCTTCGACATAGTTCCATTTCGCAGCGGCTATCACGCTCTGCTTGGACGAACCGCGTTTTCAAAGTTCAACGCGGTGCCGCATTATGCATAGCTAAAGCTCAAGATGCCAGGCCCTCGTGGAGTAATCACGGTCAACGCAAATACGGAACGCTCCCTCCGAACGGAGGAACATACAGCGGCTCTCGCGGCAGAAGTACAGAGCAGCCTTTTAAGGCAATTTTCGAGTCCGGCCGTTAAACGGCCGGATACAGCAAAACGCGCCCAAAGCAATACCAACCAAGACAACCTGGCACGATACGAGCACGCGTAGCAATGCGGCCCTAACCCCTGCCCTTGCATGATTGCAAGAACAACCCTCCGCGTATATCATTACGCTTTGGAGATACCATGGGCGCAGGGGAAGGGGCACGATCACAACGGACCCAGAGTGCGGCTCGACCACACCAGGGGCTCGCAAGTGCACCCCCTTTTATTATTATTATTATTATTACTTTCCCTCTTTGTTTACACAGGACTCCGTTAACCAGAGGCCCTGTCCAGCGGTGAACCTGCCGAACTCACGATGCAACAGCTAGGGAAGAAAGAAGGCTGCGACGAACACTCAGGTGGTCTCAATTACGAGCATTAAATTCGATTACATACAGCAAGTCCGCAGCTCATCCCTGGAGGGGGACCTGCTTAATTAGTCCAAATCCCTTGCTTACCGTACTATTTGTATCAGTCCGCACTCATAACAAACTTTCTTTAAATAAATAATGCAGCACTTTTCGACGGCAATTGCATTACTTTTTATATATATGTTCATTACATGACATCTTGCACCCGTATATTTTGGTACGGTCTAATACACCAGGGGCTTATGTTCCCCACATTATGGTGTGATAAGTCCGAACACTTTCATAAGTGCGGCACCCCGAACTTATAGCATTATATGAATCGGCTCCGGATCATGTCTTGGGTCAATAGTTGGGTTTGCCCGGCTCCCACGTTTTGGTGCCTTATGTTCCGTTCTGTTGGCTAAGGTGGCACTGGGAGAACCACTGCGATTGCGCCCCGGTTGAGCCGGGCGAAGCGCCTCGATGGAGAAAGCTAAACTGACCGCATGATAAGGCGAGAGACTCGGTCGCTGTTCGAGAGGTCCTTTCGAGTCCTTAAAGACTCACGCCGCTTGAGCGAAGTTCGACAAATGTCCGAGCGAAGGCGTGGATAGCGCCCAGATTCGGTCTTCGAATACCAGGGCTTCACGAAATTTAAAATTATAGAATTCTATGGCTAAGTGAGAGTGTTCAAGCATTATAAGTCCGGTTGCCTTGTTCGTTGTGTTGAGCGCCTCCCTAGATGGACCCAAAAATGGGAACAAGAGTGCTCAAGTTTATCCTGAACACCCCAGCACTCGTGGCTCGGGGGCTGAAGCCAACGACTTGCCATCTCTCCGATTTTATAAACGGCCGTACAGAAGGTAATATTTTAAATTAAACAAGCGTTGCTTAATGCGCACATGAACAAAGTTTTCAGCGCACAGGATAATACATAGCAAGTTTACTCAAAGATTACATTTCTGGGGCATTCATCCGCAATATCGCGGGCTCCCTTCAGGACAGTTTTATAATACATTTCAGGCGTAAGATACTCCTTGCCTGGTGGCGGCGGGTCAGTGAGAAGCTTCTCCGCATCCAGCCTGCCCCAGTGAACCTTTGTGCGGGCAAGGGCCCGACGAGCACCTTCAATACAGGTGGAGCGCTTGATGACCACCACCCAGGGGCACGCATCCACCAGCCCCGCGACGAGGCCAAGTAGCTCCTGTGCATGGCCTGTCCAGCCACACCGGACTATAAGGCCCTTCATGGCCTCCTCAGCTACCTTGTGGAGTTCGACCAGCTGCTTTAGCTGGTCGCTTGGGGGCATCGGATGGCCGGCCTCAGCGTACTGAGACCAGAAGACCTTCTCCGTCGAGCTACCCTCCTTGCCACGATAGAATGCGGCGGCATCGGATGCACTACGCGGCAGATCTGCAAACGCCCCGGGAGAGCTTCGAATGCGGGTAAGTGTGAGGTAGTTTACATTAACATGCTTGCTTTGCATGAAAAATGCCTTACCCGCCGCTATCTTTTTTACATCTTCAACCTCCTGAAGGGCCTTACGGGCCTCGGCCTTGGCGGACTTGGCACTTTCGAGAGCCGAGGCAAGCTCGGACTCTCGAGTCTTGGAGTCACGCTCCAAGCTCTCATGCTTCTCCATGAGAGCCCGGAGCTCTTGCCGCACTTCCGCCACTGTGCCTCCTGCTTTTCTCGCTCTGCCCGTTCATGATCAAGACTGCGTTCGACGCGGACACAGCCTCCTTCAGTATGCCACCTCGCTCGTGGCCCCTGCAATACCCATATTATCCTTGTTAATTTTATTGCATCCAAAATCCTTTTCTCAGAAGGTAACTATTCAAAGTGGTGTTACTCACCTTCTTTGTCCTCGAGCTGCTTCTTGGCATGGCCGAGCTCTTGCTCGGACCGCCGAGATCTTGCTTCAACACACCGACCTCCATGATCGGTCTGGCAGAGGTCAGCAGGCAAGAGCCTGCAAACCCATATTGACATATTTTAAGCAACCTGCGTATATCTTATTAGATCCTCATCCGCTTTTCTTTCCGAACACCGAACCGAGCATCGAAAACTACTATCTATGCTGTATTACATTACATAATTTTAACTTCTTACCTCAAAGCCTGTTAGAAGGCTGCTGCAGGCTTCAGTCAGCCCGCTCTTGGCGAGCTGAATCTTCTGAATCACCGCACTCATGATAGTGCGGTGTTCTTCCTTGATGGAAGCGCCTTTAAGTGCCTCCAACAAGTTGTCCAGCGCCTCCGGTTGGACGGAGGCCGCCGATGTCACAGTCTTGCCCTTCTTTCGAAGGGGTCGCCTGCCGGACTCTAGAACCACTGCGGGTTGCGATGTAGAGTCCGGCGCAAAGTCCGGGAGGCTGCCTGGCGGCGCCTCCGGAGCCTCCTCCTGATGGGTCCCTCTCTGGGATCCCACCTCGGCGTCCTCGTCGGCGCGGGGGGTAGAGGCAGTCGGAAGTGAATCCACATCCGACGGGGCCAACGACCCGCTCGATGAAGCGGGGAGATCATCATCGGCTGGACTAACGGACAGAATGCGGCATTAGTAGGACACTAGGTGACACGAAAGAAATTGCATATCAGGAATCCAGATACTTATGATTTCGACGGACGCCTGGCCCTTGAAGGCCACTCCTCCTCGCCAACGATGGTGTTGGCAAAACTGTCCGGGGGAATAGTTCTCCCCCTCTTGGACCCTTCGGCCTCCCCTATTGGGGAAGCCTTCGTCTTCTTCTCTCCCTCCTCCGGGAGAGAGTCTTCTTCCTCCTCCTCGTCTTCCGGGGAGGAGTCCGCCTCGTCGTCGGACGCCTGATTGCGGGAACTCTTTCGAGTCCCCGCGGCCACCTTCTTGGCCTTCTTCTCTGGCACCACGTGCGGTGCCGGAACCAGCAACCCTGCTAGACGGGCGTTCATTGGGTCTTCTGGCATGGGAGCCGGGCTGATGAGCTGCTCGGCCTTCTCCATCCATTCCTGTCAAAGGAAAAGAGAGATTGAGACCTTCTTAGAATCAATTTATTTACCACAAGTGTCCCGTAAAGGGGTTGAATCACTTACCTCATCAGCTGGATGCTGCGAGCAAAATCCGCGATCTTCCGTCGCGGATGCGGGGGCTTCAGCGCCCTTAAACAGCACCCTCCAGGCGCCTTCATATGTCGTGTCGAAGAGCCCGCTTAGCGCCTGGTGCTGTTCCGGATTAAACTCCCACAGACTGAATGTCGTTCTTGGCATGGGAGAATCCGGCGGATGAGCATGACTTGGACCACGTCGACGAGCCTGAGCTTATTGCTCACCAGCTTCTGGATGCAGGCTCGGAGTCCCGTCAGCTCCTTCGGATTGCACCACAGCAAGCCCTTCTCTTTCGAGGAGGTGAGCTGCGTGGGAATGCCAGATCTGAACTCGGGGGCCGCCGCCCACATGGGTAAGCGCGGCTCGGTGATGTAGAACCACCCCGATTGCCACCCCCTAACAGAGTCCATGAAGGCCCCTTCGAGCCAAAGGACGTTGGGCAACTTGCCCAACATGGCACCTCCGCATTCCGCTTGCGTGCCCTTCACAACCTTCGGCTTGACGTTGAAGGTCTTGAGCCACAGGCCGAAGTGGGGCCGGATGCAGAGGAAGGCCTCGCACACGATGATGAAAGCCGAGATATTAAAGATGAAGTTCGGCGCCAGATCATGGAAATCCAGGCCGTAATAGAACATGAGCCCCCGGACGAAAGGTTGCAGTGGAAAGCCCAGTCCGCGGAGGAAGTGGGGAAGAAAGATGACCCTCTCATGGGGGCCGGGGGTAGGGATGAGCTGCCCCTCGTCGGGCAGCCGATGCGCGATATCGCCGGAAAGGTATCCGGCGCTGCGCAGCTTGGCAATGTGCTCCTCCTTAACGGTGGAGGCCAACCATTTGCCTCCCGCTCCGGACATATTCGGAGAAGGTCAAGGCAAGATATGCGAGCTTGGGCGTTGGAGCTTGAGTGCGTGGAGATGGATTAGCAAAGGAGGAAGAAGGCGTAGGTGAGAAGGTAAATCCTTATCCCTTATATATAGGCGGACGAAGACTATGCGTCCCCCGCCAGCCTGGTAAAACTCGCTTATCTCCCAAGCGCCACCATCAATGGCGCGGTTGGGTTACCCATGTCCGTATTGATGAGAATCCCGAATAAGGGGAACACGATCTCGCTCGACAAGACGTGTTAAGGAAACCGCCGCTAAGCGTGCGGAGGTGGTATAATGAAAACGATTCAAGTAAAAGCCCGGTAGCGGTGTGATGACATGCCGCATAATACGCCGAGATTGGACTTGTGTACATTTTATCTCTCTACGGTGGAATGTGGAATTTATTTTGCGAGCGGACACTATCTTGGTGTTCTTGATCTTTTCGGATTATTCAAGGAGGAACCCGCCTTGCAATGTCGAACATTATGCACGCCGGACTTATCGTCATTGAAGCCTGGTTGGGGCTACCGAGGAGTCTGGACTAGGGGTGTCCGGACAGCCGGACTATCATCATCCGCGGACTCCAAGACTACGAAGATACAAGATTGAAGACTCCGTCCGTGTCCGGATGGGACTTTCCTTGGCGTGGAAGGCAAGCTTGGCGATACGGATATGTATATCTCCTACCATTGTAACCGACTCTGTGTAACCCTAGCCCCCTCCGGTGTCTATATAAACCGGAGGGCTTTAGTCCGTATGACACAACATACATTACAACAATCATACCATAGGCTAGCTTTAGGGTTTAACCTCCTTTATCTCATGGTAGATCCACTCTTGTACTACCCATATCATCAATATTAATCAAGCAGGACGTAGGGTTTTACCTCCATCGAGAGGGCCCGAACCTGGGTAAAACATCGTGTCCCTTCTCTCCTGTTACCATCCGCCTAGACGCACAGTTCGGGATCCCCTACCCGAGATCCGCCGGTTTTGACACCGACAATGCCCTTTTCTATCAATTGCTCGGCAGTAATTTGTTCACCCACCGTAATACATGCTATCTCGAGAGAAGCCACTATTGAAACTATGGCCCCTGAGTCTCTTTTCCATTATATTTCATCTCTTTTTCCATATTATCGAGTCTTGTTTACTATTTTGCAATCTCTGATTTCCTATCTATACATCAAAAATACCAAAAACATTTACTTTATTGTTTCTATCAGATTTCACTTTTGCGAGTGACCGTGAAGGGGTTGACAACCCCTTTATCGCGTTGGTTGCAAGTTCTTGATTGTTTGTGCAGGTATTAGGTGAGTTGTGTGTCGTCTCCTACTGGATTGATACCTTGGTTCTCAAAACAGGGGGAAATACTTATGCTACTTTGCTGCATCACCCTTTCCTCTTCAAGGGTAAACCAAGGCAAGATCAAGAGGCAGCACACACCGCAAAAAAGACTTACATCATATGGATCTCCAAGAGACCATTGTATCGATAATCAAGAGACAGAGAGGAAGCCATCTAGCTACTAACTACGGACCCATAGGTCTACAAAGAACTACTACCGCATCATAGGAGAGGCACCGATAGAAGTGCTGAACCCGTCCATGACGGTGTCTAGATTGGATCTGGTGGTTCTGGACTATGCCGCGGCTGGAATTTATTTTCGTCGACTCCCCTAGGGTTTCTAGAATATTGGGGTATTTATAGAGCAAAGAGGGGGTTCTGGGGGCACCCGAGGTGGGCAGCACACACCAGGGCGTGCCTGGGCCTCCTGACGCGCCCTGGTCGGTGCTACTCCCCTCGAGCAGCCCCCCAAGTTCTTCCTTGGCCCACTGGCTTTCTTCTGGCCCAAAAAAATCCTACAGGACTTTCATTGCGTTTGGTCTCTGTTTGATATTGATATCCTGCGATGTAAAAAACATGCAGAAAATAGCAACTGCCACTGGGCACTATGTCAATAGGTTAGTACCAAAAAATGATGTAAAATGACTATTAAATGATTGTAAAACATCCAAGAATGATAATATAACAGCATGGAACAATAAAAAAAATTATAGTTACGTTAGAGATGTATCAGCCACATGGGCCATGGGAGGGGAGCACACCAGCCCACAAGGGGTGGAGCACCCCCCTTATGGCAGGGGGGCGAATTGGAGAAGGAGATCAGGGGGTTCGCCGCCCCTTTCTTCTCTTCTTCCCTCTTCCCTTTTTCCTTCCGGAAATTATGGAAGGGGAGGCCGAATTGGGGAAGATCCCAAGTAGGTTTCGGCCTACTTGGGCTGCACCCCTTGGCTGCTCCTCCCTCCCTCCACCTATATATGTGGGGGGGCGCCCCTAGCACACCCAAGACAATTGCCTAGCCGTGTGCGGCGCCCGCCTCCAGCGTTTACTCCCACGGTCATATCTTCCTAGTGCTTAGGAGAAGCCCTGGGCGGATCACTTCACCATCACTGTCACCATGCCGTCGTGCTGACGGAACTCATCTACTACCTCGACATCTTGCTGGGTCAAGATGGCAAGGGACGTCACCGAGTTAAACGAGTGCAGAACTTGGAGGTGCCGTACGTTCGGTACTTGATCAGTTGGAGCTAGAAGAAGTTCGACTACATGAACCGTGTTGTCAAACACTTCCGCTTATAGTCTATGAGGGTTCATAGACACACTCTCCCCTCGTTGCTATGCATCTCCATGAATAGATCATTGCGTGTGCATAGATTTTTTTTTGTTTTCCATGCAACGATTCCCAATAGAGGCATCATGAGCCAGGTCTATGCATAGATGATATGGACGAGTAGGACACATAGAGTTGTGGACGGTGATAGTCATACTGCTTACCACCAACGTCTTCTTTTGATTCGGCGGTATTGTAAGATGAAGCGGCCCGGACCAACCTTACATGTCCACGTATAGGAGACCTGTTCCACCGACAGTCATGCAACTAGTTTTGCATAAAGGTGGCTAGCGGGTGTCTGTTTCTCCTACATTAGTTGAATCGAATTGGACTGCGGCTGGTCCTTGAAGAAGGTTAAAACAGAAAACTTGACGAAACACCGTTGTGGTTTTGTGCGTAGGTAAGAAAGGTTCTTGCTAGACGCCCGTAGCAGCCACGTAAAACTTGCAACAACAAAGTAGAGGACATCTAACTTGTTTTTGCAGGGCATGTTGTGATGTGATATGGTTAAGACATGATGTGATATACGTTATTGCATGAGATGATCATGTTTTGTAAAAGTTATCAGCAAGGAGCCTTATGTTTGTCGATTTATTTTATGAAATGCAAACACCATGTAATTTCTTTACTTTATCACTATGCGTTAGCGATAGTTGTAGAAGCAATAGTTGGCGAGACGACCACAACACAATGATGGAGATCAAGCTGTTGAGACGGTGACAATGGAGATCATGACGATGCTTTGGAGATGGAGATCAAAAGCACAAGATGATGATGGCCATATCATGTCACATATTTTGATTGCATGTGAGGTTTATCTTATTTTGCTTAGTACGGCGGTAGCATTATAAGATGACCCCTGAACTAAATTTCAAGGTATATGTGTTCTCCCTGAGTATGCACTGTTGCGACAGTTCTTTGTGTTGAGACACCATGTGATGATCAGGTGTGATAGACTCTACGTTCACATACAACGTGTGCAAGACAGTTTTGCACATGCGGAATACTTGGGTTAAACTTGACGAGCCTAGCATGTACAGACATGGTCTCGAAACACTAGAGATCAAAAGGTCGAATGTGAATCATATAGTAGATATGATCAACACAGGGATGTTCACCATTGCTGACTACTCCATCTCACGTGATGATCGGACATGGTTTAGTTGATTTGGATCACATATTATATAGATGACTTGAGGGATGTCTATCTAAGTGGGAGCTCTTAAGTAATTTGATTAATTGAACTTAATTTATCATGAACTTAGTCCTGATAGTATTTGCATATCTATGTTGTAGATCAATGGCGCGTGCTACCGTTCCCTTGAATTTTAATGCGTTCCTAGAGAAAGCTAAGTTAAAAGATGATGGTAGCAACTACAAGGACTGGGTCCGTAACTTGAGGATTATCCTCATTGCTGCACAGAAGAATTATGTCCTTGATACACCGCTAGGTGAAAGGCCTACTACAAGAGCAGATGCTGATGTTTTGAACATCTGCCAAGCTCGATATGATGACTAATCGATAGTTCAGTGTGCCATGCTTTACGGCTTAGAATTGGGACTTCAAAGACGTTTTGAACGTCATGGACCATATGAGATGTTCTAGGAGTTGATGTTAATATTTCAAGCAAATGCCCGAGTTGAGAGATATGAAGTATCCAACAAGTTCTATAGCTGCAAGATGGAAGAGTATAGTTCTGTCAGTGAACACATACTCAAAATGATTGGGTATCATAATCACTTGACTCAACTGGGACTTAATCTTCCAGATGATAGTGTTATTGATAGTGTTCTTCAATCAATGCCACCAAACTACAAAGGCTTCGTGATGAACTATAATATGCAAGGGATGTACAAGACAATTCTTGAGCTCTTCGCAATGCTCAAAGCTACGGAGGTGAAGGAGCATCAAGTGTTGATGGTTAACAAGACCACTAGTTTCAAGAAAAAGGGCAAGGGAAAGAAGGGAAACTTCAAGAAGAATGGCAAGCAAGTTGACACTCCTGAGAAGAAACCAAAAGCTGGACCCAAGCATGAAATTGAGTGCTTCTACTGCAAAGGGACTGGTCACTGGAAGCGGAACTGCCCCAAGTATTTGGCACATAAGAAGGATGGCAAAGTGAACAAAGGTATATTTGATATACATCTTATTGATGTGTACCTTACTAATGCTCATAGTAGTGCTTGGGTATTTGATATTGCTCCGGTTGCTCATATTCTTAACTCGAAATAGGAGCTACAGATTAAACAAAGATTGGCTAAGGACAAGGTGACGATGCACATCGGGAATGGTTCCAAGGTCGATGTGATCGCCGTCGGCATGCTACCTCCACGTCTACCTTCGTGATTAGTTTTAAACCTGAATAATCGTCATTTGTTGCCAGCGTTGAGCATGAACATTATATCTGGATCTTGTTTAGTGCGAGACGGTTACTCATTTAAAGCAGAGAATAATGGTTGTTCTATTTATATAAGTAATATATTTTATGGTCATGCACCCTTGGAGAGTGGTCTATTTTTGTTGAATCTCAATTATGGTGATACACATATTCATAATATTGATACCAAAAGATGCAAGGTTGATAATGATAATACAACATATTTGTGGCAATTCCATTTAGGTCATATTGGTGTAAAGCGCATAAAGAAACTCCATGCAGACGGGCTTTTGGAATCACTTGATTATGAATCATTTGATACTTGCGAACCATGCCTCATGGGCAAGATGACTAAAAATCTGTTCTCGGAAACAATGGAGCAAGATAATGACTTATTGGAAATAATACATACCGATGTATGCGGTCCGATGAGTGTTGAGGCACGCGGCGGGTATCGTTATTTCCTTACCTTCATAGATGATTTGAGCAGATATGGGTATATCTACTTAATGAAACTCAAGTCTTAAACATTTGAAAAGTTCAAAGAATTTCATAGTGTCATGGCGTTTCTGTGGGAGCACGAGCACCTATGGGGCAGGGGGCCCCTTCTTGTCCGGCAAGGGAGCGGAGGGCGCACGCAGAGCAGATCGAGGCGGGAGCACGCGGGAGAGATTTTTACCCAGCTTCGGAGCTCTCCGCAGAGATAAAACTCCTACTGCTGCTTTGTGTTGGTATTATGTTCTTGCTCAAGAGTATGGGCGTGTTGTGGTGTTGGTTGCGTTGGATGAACCCAACCAGCTGCGGAACCAAAATTCCGAACCTCCGAACCCCCTCTACGTGCGCATGGGCCTCCCTTTTATAGTCTAAGGGGGTCACCGATAGGTGGCATCGTAGAAAGAGGGGTAGAAAGGTAAAAACGCAGGTTGGTACAACTGTTACCAACAGTGTCCCCTACCTAACTCTGACGGCAGGGGAAAAGGGGATTTAATGCTCGTCCGTCGCCCTAAACAAGGCGAGGAAACGATCGTTAGGGCGCCACCGATCGCCACGATGGCCTCCTTGTCAGCTTTGCTTGCCACCTCGCACCGCATAGCTGCACAGCGCCTCGCCACGTGCTCCTGGGATGGTCCTGGGGTGACACGTCGTTGGATGCGTTGGAGCTTGGGTGCAGAGTGGCAGCCTTGCCGCGGCAAGCGCCTCGCCGCGGCCGTTGTCTTGTCGCACCAGCAAGCTTGCCGCTCGCCGGGCCTTGCCGGGACGCGCGGGGCGTCGCGGCAAGTTTTCTGAAGTGTCCTGGTTGGCCTTCCCGGCAAGCACCTCTTGCCGGGGTCTTTGTCCTTCCCGGCAAGCTCCTCTTGCCGGGGCCTTGTCTTCTTAGTTAATACTTTGTTCTTGAATGGCAGTAATATGAATGACGGAGGGTCTTGGTGGACGCCCGGCAAGCCTTGCCGCGGGGCGCCTGACGCTTGCAGACAAGTTCGGGTACTAAGGTACCCCTACTTTAGTACACCGACAGGAGCCCCCGGGCCTGGGCCATACACGGTGCCGAGCGATGTTGGGCCAGGCCCAAAACAGTGCACGGGCACGCGCGGCCCGGGTCCAAACCGAATCCACTCCAGATCCGCGCCGTCCCTCGCGAACGGCACGCGTCAATTGCGGCGTCGTGGAGAGAACGTGGTCAATACTTAATTCCAGGAAATGCGTAGCGCTCGTGATCCCCGCTTATAAGCAGAGGAAATAGGGCCGTTCCCCCACCTTCGCTACTTGCAGTTCATTCCTCCGAAAGCCCCGCCGCTCCCCCCGCTTCCCAAGCCGAAAGAGAGCAGCGCTCCGCTGCCCGTCGCCGCCGTCGCCGCCGTTGCCCTCGCCTTCCCCCATCGCTTCCGCCATGGCTCCGAAGACCGGGAAGGCTGCGAAGGCTGCGAAGGCCGCGAAGTCGGCCGAGGCGCTGGAGCTCGAGGCGCTGCGTAAGAAGCAAGCGCTTTTCTCCCACGAGCTCACCCCGAAGGCGCTGCGGGAGGAGTTCTACCTCTTCGGTCGACGGAGACGCTGGCGATCCGCAAGACGCGGGCGCTCGCTGAGGTTTCCAAATCAAGAAGTGCCGAGACGGTACTACTTCTTTCCTGTGTTCTTCTATTGCAGGCTCTGCCCACCTTTTTCCGATTTTCTTTGCGACATCATGAACACCTACGGGTTTCATCTTCTCGATTTCACCCCCAACGCCATTCTGACAATGGCGGTTTTCGCACACCTCTGCGAGAACTTTGTCGGCATCCTCCCCAATGTCGCTCTTTTTCGTCATTATTTCTCCCCCCGGGCCGAGAAAGGGGAGCCACTGGCTGGCGGAATCGGATGGACCTCCCGGATTGGCATGAAGGAGGTGTACTTGACGGGCGAGCTCCGCAGCAAGTGGGACGAGTGGAGGGCGGAGTGGTGCTGGATCTGTGATGCCAATCCGCAGCCATTCACAAGGCTGCGCCAGACCCGGGTGGTGCGTGGCAGCGACTGGAGTGCTCTGTCGCCGGACGACGCCAAGCTGAGGATTGCCACCACCCGAATCCTCCGGCTCAGGCATGCCGGGCTCACAGCAGGGGCGGTCGGCGCGGATTTCCTTCGCCGTCGCGACGCCTCTCGCAAAGAGGGGAGGCCCGCCGGCTGTTTGGCGGCCGGCGGATATCATGAGGCTGCGTCCAGGCCTCAACTTCAACTTCACCGTTCTGGAGCTTGACGGGATGCTGAGGGAGCTGTTCAAGCATGACGCCAACCATCCAGAATGGTTCAGGTTGTCGCAGGGCGTCGTCCCCTTTTGCAACAACTCCCAGAGCGATCGCATCTGCGTAATGATGCCAGAGTGCGACTCGCACGGGATAAGTGCAACTTGGATAGAGCCCGCCGACGAGGTCGTGCAGCAATTCTTTGATAACTTGACGGAGGTAGCAGTCAACTCCGACGAGCAGAAACTCCTCACCCGCGCCACCACCGACAACGAGATGCTGTACATCGCCTCCAGGGCCGAAGAGGCAGCGGCAGCCGCTGCCGCCGGCGAGTTTGGCTTCATGTTGGCAGAGGCGGATGCAGCCGAGGCGGCGAGCCTTGCCGACCGGGAAGATCTTGCCGGAGAAGTCGATGGCGAAGGGGAGCCCGAGGTCGAAGTGGGCGAGCCCGCCGAGGGCGCGAGCGGCCAGCCGTCTTCGAGCAGCTTGCCGCAGGCGGAGCCCCTAGCGCAGCCCCAATTCCAACCGAGAAGGCGCCTCCGTCGAGTTGGAGATATGGCAGAGGAGCAGGCCGACCAGCAGCCACGGCGCCGTGGGACACGCTGCACCGCGGCAAGTACCGTTGCCGCGGGAGGGTCCAAGGCCGTGCTGGCAACTGAGGCGGGGTCTTACCGGGCCGCCACGCCTGATCTTGCCGCAGCCCCCGGCAAACGCAGAAGGGAGCCTACTCCTCCGCCACACCGCGCTGAGTGGGTACCAGAGTTCGACCTCTCCGCGCTGAGCTCCGATGACGATGAAGAGGAGGAGGAGGAGGAGGAGTAAGGCTTTCTTCTTACTGTACTTGTCTTTCATTGATCTTTCTTGTTGTTTATCTTGTATCTGATTTGCTTCTCTCTGAATTCCTGTCCTATTTCAGGATCCTGGCGGAGAGAGCGGCGAAGAGGGCCAAGGTCCCTCTGGTTGACATCGAGGACGACTTCGCCGTGACAAAGAAGGTACGTCCGAGACCACATTGACGGACCCGTTCCTTCTCCTCAAGAAGAGCCTCAAAGACAGCCCCCAGCAGAAGTGTTTGGTCTACTTCTGTCGTGGGGCGCGCATGGGTGCTTCTTCTTTTGCTGACATCTTGATTGCTAATCCATTTGTGTAGGAGCAGAGCAGGTCCATCAGGGGCAATCAGAAACCGCCCCGGAGGTGCTGTCTGCTTCGACTACACCGCCAAGGGGCGATTCCCCGGCAAGGGAGCGCTCCCCGGCAAGGGAGAGGTCCCCGGCAAGGGACGAAACCAGTGAGCCCTTGGTGGAGGAGCCCATGATCACCGAGCCTAGCACAGGTAACTTTTCTTGTCGGAAATCTTCCCTCGGGTTCTTCTTTTGATCTTCTTTCTTCTTTTTTCGGATATTTGCTTGACTTTTCCTTCCTCTTCCTATCCTCAGATCCCCCTCTCGCAGACCCGATGGAGACCGAGGCCACCGGCGAGGAAGGCGCACGCGGCAATACTGAAGATGCCGCCGCGGGCGAGGAAGAGGCCGGCGCTGATGAGCCTGCCGACGAGGAGGCCGCCAAGGCTGCTGGCGCAGGAGTCGGTGAGGGGTCCGGCGATCGTACTGACGACCCGGAGGGCATAGGAGCGCAAGGCGCTGCACCGTCCGCCGACCCTCCGCCATCGATGCAGCACGGGCTCGACTTAACCCCACCAGCGTGACTTGAAGGCCGGCGAGGGCGTGTACATCAAGCTTCCCTGGGCATCGAGCTCCAGGGCACCGGTTGAAGGAGAGGAGTTTGACGGGGAGGTGCTCGCCTCTGCTGGGCTGGCAATGGTCGATGCGCCCAGCAGCAGTAGTAGCGATTCTGAGGAGGAGCGGCTGCTTCGGAAGCTGGTGTCACTCTACCGCGCCCGGCAAGCGAAGCTTGAGTCCCGGGAAGCGCTTGTCGCGCAGGCGGGAGTTGACATAGAGAAGCATGCGGAGGAGCTCAAGAGCCACAACCAGGAGGTCCTCCGGTCCATTGCTGAGGAGAGGGCGCAGCCCGACGAGGCGAAGAAGGCGTTCATCCTGGAAAAGGCTGAAGCCAAAGAGCAGCAGAGGCTCGCCGCCGAGGAGCTATCCAAGCGGGATGGTGAGCTGATACAGAAGAAGGTGAACTTGGACAGCCACGAAGAGGAGCTCGCCGTCCGAGAGCAATCACTTGGCGGGGCGCTCAAGGAGGCGAAGGATGCCGCCGCGGCTGCCGAGGCCGCCAAGAAGGAGCTAGAGGTGAAGGTGACGCAGCTAGAGGCGGGCATAAAAGGGAAGAACGAAGAGCTTGCCGTGCTCCAGCGCGAGCGCGAGAAGGATGCCCATGCCCATGGCGATCTGCAAGTCCAGCTTGCCGAGAAGATCAAGGAGCTGAATGCTGCCAAGGACTCGAGCGCTGATCTGGAGCTGAAGCTGGCCGCCTTGACGGAGACACTGGACGCCGCCAAGAAGCGGGAGGATGACTTGAAGAAGGAGCTCAAGGGTAACGAGGAGCTACTGACGAGGGCCGCCGAGACCCAGAACACCTTTAAGACCACGGTGGAGCTCTGGACGGAGGGCCTCGTCAACATTGCCGCGTCCATCAACGAGGAGCTGGCGGAGCTGGACTTCGCGGGCTTCGGGTATTCCACTGAGGAAAATCTCCAGCCCAGCGCCAAGCTCACACTTTTCTTCAAGGGTGTGGTGACGGCTCTCCAGCAGCTCCGGGAAAGAATCCCGAAGAAGCTGGCCGACGAGTTGCGCGCGATCTGCGCCAGGGTCTTGGAGAAGGTGTTGGTGAAGATACTCTTTCGCAACCCGGGCATCGACCTCACCCGTGTCACCAAGAAGCTGTCGGCGGATGCTGCTCTTGAAGAACTCAAGGCTATTGTCGCCCCCATTGTGGACAAGGTGAACGAGGTCAGGAGGGTCGACGGCGAGCGCGTGGATTAGGCCACCCTTCTTCTCCCTTTTTCTCGCTGCTGCCGTTTCAGTTATGAGAACAATCTAGTCAGTGCCACAATAAGTTATTCTTGTAATATAACTGTATTGTGGGTACTGCTTGCTATGTTATTTCCTTTATTCGGTTCCATTCCTTGCATGTTTTTACCCTACGCTTTGAGGGGATTTGCCGGCGCAAGCACACTTGCTGAGTGCGGAACATCAGCAGCCCGCTGGCGGTGCTGCCTCCGGCAAGAGACCTTGTTGGGGCTAGTTGCAGCGCGCTTGTATTGTTGAGCGGACTCGAAAACAAATCAAGGGTGCAACTTAGCCACGAGTCGATTCCTCCGCGCACAGGTTTTCCATACAAGGCACGGACGTTTCAAGGAATATAACTTAAAAATTTAAAATTGACTATGCTCAAACTTTGGCAACTTAGCTTTTCTGTCGTCCGCATCCCGGCAAGGCTAGATTCCTTTGAACGACGCCTGGTCCACACCTTTATCTTCTCCCCCCTCCCCGGTGAACTTGTGGGCGGAGGAATCTTCTTTTTGAGTAGAAAGAAGAGAAAATAATGATACGGAACCTTGAGGTTCGCTTTTGCTTACCGGGGGTAAGTGCTGCACAAAGTGTCAGATATATATGCGAAAAATAAAGATGCATCAAATTTGACAAGATGTGCGAGGCACATAAACTTTATTTACACATGGGAGCTGCGCCCGGCTTTGTACAAAGGGTTACATGCAACAGCGGCAAGGCTTGTACAAAAGGTGCTTGCCGGAACGGGGCCCGGCAACCGCGCCTTATGGGTAAAACTTGCGAAGATAAGGGCCTTCCCACTTCGGCGTCAACTTGTTGGAATTCTTGGCGGATTGAACACGCCGAAGAACAAGGTCGCCTTCCTCGAAGCTTCTGGCATTAACTTTGCGGCTATGGTAGCGGCGCAAAGCTTGCTGGTAGCAAGCAGCTCGCCACAAGAGACTGAAGACGATCCTCCTTGAGGAGCAGCGTCATCTTGCCGCAGCTGCTCTTGCTCAAGCTCATCATAAGCGAGCACTGAGGCGATCCGTGATACGAAGTTCTATGGGAGAACTCGCCTGCTCCGTGAGACAAGAGCAAAGGGTGTCCGCCGATGGCTCGATTTGGCGTCGCTCGACGATCGACCAAAGAACCACCGCAGCTCCTCGATCCAATTTCTTCGCGACTTGCGTAGCCCATCGAAGTTCGGTCTTGAGCTGCAGCACTTCAGCGCGTTCGCCCTCTCCGCTTGATCGCTTCTTCGGGTGAGCAACAGAAGCGAAGCAGATCTTGGTGCCAAGATCTTGGACATATTGCATGAAGGTGCGGCTCGTGAATTGTGTGCCATTGTCGGTGATGATCCTGTTACGGATTCCGAAAAAGCAAACAATTGACCTGAAGAACTTGACTGCTGACTGTGCTGTCACCTTCCTCACTGGTTCCACTTCAGGCCACTTTGTGAACTTGTCGATTGCAACGTACAAGTACTCAAAGCCCCGATTCTTTCGGGGAAAGGGCCGAGGATATCGAGCCCCAGCATCAAACCGCCAGGATAAAGGGATTGTTTGGAGAGCTTGAGCTGGTTGATGAATCTGTTTGGAGTGGAACTAGCACGCTTCACACTTGGTTACTTGTGCGATTGCATCCTGGAGGGCTGTCGGCCGAAGAAACCTTGCCGGAAGGCCTTGCCGCAAGTGCTTTGCGCCAATGTGGTGACCACATATGCCTCCGTGTATCTCCGCCAACAGCTCTGCCCTTCTTCCCGGGAATGCACTTCAATTTCACTCCGTTGAATCTTCTTACATGCAAGATGTCATCGATAAACTGGTACATACTAGATTGCGGGGCTACTTTCTCCGCTGCTTCTTGCTCCTCGGGAAGTTCTCCTGTTTGAAGGAATTGGACGATCTGTTGTGCCCATGCCGGAGCTTGTGGCTCGACGACAAGGACTAAAGGCGCAAATGGTGCTGCGGGAACATCCGCTTCTACGGCAAGAATCTGGGATTCTGGCGGAGCGTGATGCTCCCCGGCAAGCCTGTCGGGACACAGCTTGTCAGGAGCGTCTGCTTCAACGAAGCAAACCTTGGGGCTTGTCGGAGCAGACTGCTCCTTAGCACTTTCTGTGTTGACCCTGGGGACTTTCTTGGCGGCGGCTTCGGGGAGCTCTGCCGGAAAGTAGTCGCCAGTAATCAACTTTCTCTTCTTGCTCTGTCCAGTTGATGGTGTTACAGATGGCTGAGTCAGGCACAGGTAACTTGAGTGCGGCACACTTTGACAGGCCATCTGCAATGTCATTCTGAGCTCTTGGAACATGTTCCATCTGCAGGCCGTCAAAATGTTCTTCTAGCTTTCTCACTTCATCGATGTAGGCTTCCATCAACGGACTCTGGTAATCTTTGTTAACTTGGCGGACGACAAGCTGCGAGTCTCCCCTGAAAATAAGCTTCTTGATCCCAAGCTCTGCTGCTATTCTGAGTCCGGCAAGCAAGCCTTCATACTCTGCAGTATTGTTTGTTGCTTGCTCCTTGGGAAAGTGCATTTGGATCACGTATTGAGGTGCTCTCCGGTGGGTGCGACAAGTAGCACGCCCGCACCGGCGCCTTGCAGCGAGAAGGCACCATCAAAGTACATGATCCATTCCTTGCTTGCTTCCATGACGGGGATGCTCCTCTCCGGAGTTTCTTCATCAGGTGTTGGCGTCCACTCTGCTATGAATTCTGCCAATGCTCAGCTATGGATAGTTGAGGTACTCTCAAACTTGAGGCCGAAGCTTGACAGTTCCAGTGCCCACTCGACAATCCTGCCTGTTGCTTCTGGATTTTGCAATATCCTCTTCAACGGAAAGCGAGTGACAACTGTGATCTCGTGTGCTTGAAAGTAATGGCGCAGCTTCCTCGAGGCCATGAGAAGGCCGAAGCAACTTCGCACACCGAGTACCTTGATCTAGCCCCTCTAGAAGGAACCGACAAAGTAAACTGGGTACTGCACCATCTTCTTCGCTTTTTCTTCCCAAGAATCGCATCGATCCATCCTTGCCGGAGCCGAACTTGTCGGGAAGCCTCTCGCTTGTCGCTGGATTCGCTTGCGCGGTTGTTGGCTCATCATCTGCCTCCCTCTCCGCAACTAACGCAGCACTAACCACTTGATTGGTTGCGCTAGATATAGCAAAGAACTTCTCTTGTGGCCTAGGTGCGACAAGCGTTGGAGTGGAGGATAGGTATCTCTTCAAGTCCTGCAGCGCAGCCTCCGCTTCTGGAGTCCATTTCATTGGACCTGCCTTTTTCAAGATTTTGAAAAATGGCAGGGCGTGCTCAGCAGACTTAGAGATGAACCTACTGAGAGCAGCAACACAGCCGGCAAGCCTTCGCACGTCCTTGACTCACTTCGGTGCTTTGATCTGCTCAATTGCTTTGATCTTGTCGGGATTGGCTTCAATCCCTCTCTAAGATACAAAGAATCCGAGAAGCTTGCCGGAAGGAACTCCAAACACACACTTCTCGGGATTCAACTTGAGGTTGATCTTGCGCAGATTTGTGAAGGTCTCATCCAAATCTTGGATCAAAGTTGCTTTGTCTCTGCTCTTGACCACTATGTCATCCATGTAAGCTTCTACATTTCTGTGCAGCTGAGGCTCAAAAGCATGACTGACTACTCTTGCAAATGTTGACCTAGCATTCTTTAGTCCGAAGGCATTCAGACAAAGCAAGTCGTGCCACATGGAGTAATGAATGCGGTTTTCTTCATCCTCTTTCGCCATGAAGACCGATGATACCACGAGTATGCATCAAGGAATGAAAGCAGATCACATCTGCCGTGGAGTCAACAATCTGGTCGATGCGCGGCAAGGAAATGGATCCTGGGACAAGCTTTATTAACATCGGTGAAGTCAATACAAAGCCTCCACTTCCGCTTGCTTTTGCGACGAGTAATCGGATTGGCTAACCACGTTGGATGGAGTACTCCTCGGACCAGGCCTGCTGCTTCCAACTTCTTGATCTCCTCAGCAATGAATTCTTGACGCTCCACCGCTTGCTTCCTAACTCTCTGCTTGACGGGCCGCGCGTGAGGGCAGACGGCAAGGTGGTGCTCAATTACTTCCTTGGGAACACCGGGGATGTCAGATGGTTGCCATGCAAACACATCGACATTCGCCTATAGGAAAGCAACGAGCGCGCTTTCCTATTTAGGATCAAGCGTGGCACTGATGGTGAAGGTACCACCAGTGCCATCCTCCTTGGCGGCCACTTTCTTGGTCTCTGGTGAAGCTGTCTTTGCCTTCTTGCACTTGCCGATGGAGCTCGATGGTGCGTCCTCGACAGTAGCGCAGCACTCCGAAGAGGTGCGCTTGCCGGAGTGGGCATCAGAGCTACTCTTGCCGGACTTGGTCCTCTTCTTCTTCCCCCCGAGAGCTTCAGCGGCAAGTGGGTTGCGCTCTGCTGCAGCTGCTGCTTCCCGGTAGATCTTGTCGGTACAAATAAGTGCATCCTTCTTGTCGCCATGGACAGAAATGACACTTATCGGACCAGGCATCTTGAGCACATTGTAGGCGTAATGAGAGGCTGCCATGAACTTGGCAAGCGCCGGACGGCCAAGTATCCCATTGTAGGGTAATGGGAAATCAGCAACGTCAAACGTGACTCTCTCTGTCCTGAAATTCAGCTCACTGCCAAACGTCACTGGCAGTGTAATCTTCCCCTTCGGCTTGCTCCTTCCCGGGTTGATTCCTTGAAAGGTACCAGTCTCTTCGAGCTCGCTGTCGGGGATCTGGAGTTTCTTGAGCACTGCGGAGGAGATCAGATTCAGGCCGGCCCCGCCGTCAACCAACATCTTTGTAACCTTGAGGTTGCGGATGGTTGGCGAAACCAACATCGGCAAGCACCCGACCGCAGTGATGCGATTAGGGTGATCCTCAACATCAAAGATGATGGGCGTGCTGGACCACTTTAGAGGCTTGCGTGATTCAACGGACGGTTTTGCTGCATTCACTTCTCGCGCCCACTGTTTGAGTTGGCGGTGCGAGGTGTGCATAGAGGCACCGCCGTCGACGCACAACACCTCTGTTGCCTTCTGGAACTCCTGCTCATTAGTCTCATCTTCCTCCATCTCATCATCTTCATCTTCATCTTCGTCCTTGTCGCGGCCACGGGGAAGTTTCTTGCCGGAACCTCCGCCACCTTCCCGGGCCATCTCCTTGTCGCACGCTCATATTCAGCTTTCTGTAGCTCCGCCATCTACTCAACTTTCTTGCAGGCTTGGAGGTCATGGCCCTTGGTGCGGTGGATCTTGCAATATTGCTTGTCGGAGCCATCCTGCTTGTCGGCGGCCACCACAGCCTCGCCGGAGTCACCTGCTTTGGCCTTGTCGGAGCCGCCTCCGTTGCCGGACGGCTCAACAACTAGCACATCCTTAGCCTTTCTCTTTCTGTTGTTCCGCCTCCGATTCTTCCTTGCAGGCGGCGTCCTCCTTGTCGAGATCATACGCTCCTGCATTCTCTCTGGGGATTCTCCTCCCCTCCTCAGCCCGTGCACACTTGTCGGCCAGAGCATAGAGTTCGCTGACATCTCTGATTTTGCACATCGCCATCTCCTCCCTCATCCTGCGGTTTCGCACGTTCTCGTGAAACGCACTAATAACCGCGGCAGGGTGGACGTCTGGGATGTTGCGCTGCACCTAGCTGAATCTCTGTATGTACTTGCGCAGGGGTTCTCCTTCTTTCTGGGCGAGCAAATGAAGATCGCTCTCCTGGCCATGGGGTTTGTGGCCGCCTATGAAGGCGCCGACAAACTGATAGCCAGTCCCATGAAGAGATGGAGTTGTCCGGCAAGTGCATGAGCCAAGATCGACATTGGGCTTGAGCACCGGCGGAAGTAGTTGGCGAGATCTTCTCGTCGCGTCCCCGGCAGCTGCACGCGATGGTGTAGATGCTAGGAACTCCGACGGATGTATCCTGCCATCGTACTTATCGAACGCGTCGGCTTGAAGTTCTTGGTCTTGGGCCTTTGGACTTGCCGCAGCACACGGTGAACGCGGGGCAACCTGCAGCGTCTGACAAGTCGCCTAGTTCCTGGCGCATGCATATCGACAGTGGGCCCAGCAGCTGGTCAGATTGACGCCGGCGCTTCACTTCTCGCTCGTCTGCGTCTGGCGTCTTTGTGTCGTCGTTCTTGGAGAGCGTGGCATTGATCGCGGCGAGTTCGCGGGTCCGGACAGCGGTGGAGTCGGTGTCGAGGTTGGCCCGGCGAGTCGGCGACCTTAGCCTTCGGGCGGGAGTGCGGTGGTGGCGCCCAGCGGTCTTATCGCCTCGGCTTCCGCTGGCGTCTTGCCGCAACCGGCGTGCTTGTTTCCCGGGGCTTGTCGGCGTTGGCGAAGCCGATGAGGCTATAAATCGCGGCCCTCCAGTCGTCGATCTTGTCCGGTGCAGTAGGGTAATCTAGGAGTAGCTGGGCTCGGGCCAGCGCTTCCTCTGGAGTCTTGGGTGGCGGCGGTGAGCGGCGCGAGGTGCGGGACATGCTCAAACTCCTAACGGTGTTAGAAGGAGCAATGTCTCGTCCAGGCGACCACACTACGCTCGTGCCAGCATGTTGACGCGTACGTTGGCCTTGAGTGTCCCGCGACCCACCAGCTTGACCTTGCTCCAACGCGAGCACGGTGCTAGGGGCACCGTGGCGTTGTCGATCTTGCACGTCCTGAGAAGGGTGCGGCGGATGTGCGGATGCTGAACCTTGCGGGGCCTTGTTCTTGGACCGGGTGACGATGTGAGTCCCCCCGGTGGCGCCTGCTTCTGCGCCGGCGTCCACCCCACCGCCCGTTTGCTCCGGTGGCGGTAGGATATCCGCAGACAGAGCGGCCACCTCGAAAGTCTTCTTCTTTGGTGGCATGTCGATGAAGATGTTGATGTAGCGCGCGCAGACGCCGGATCAGATACGCACGACCTCGACGCTCCCCTACCTGGCGCGCCAAAGATGTCGTGGCGTTTCTGTGGGAGCACGAGCACCTATGGGACAGGGGGCCCCTTCTTGTCCGGCAAGGGAGCGGAGGGCGCACGCAGAGCAGATCGAGGCGGGAGCACGCGGGAGAGATTTTTACCCAGCTTCGGAGCTCTCCGCAGAGATAAAACTCCTACTGCTGCTTTGTGTTGGTATTATGTTCTTGCTTAAGAGTATGAGCGTGTTGTGGTGTTGGTTGCGTTGGATGAACCCAACCAGCTATGGAACCAAAATTCCGAACCTCCGAACCCCCTCTACGTGCGCATGGGCCTCCCTTTTATCGTCTAAGGGGGTCACCGACAGGTGGCAGCGTAGAAAGAGGGGTAGAAAGGTAAAAACGCTGGTTGGTACAACTGTTACCAACAGTGTGCCCTACCTAACTCTGATGGCAGGGGACAAGGGCATTTAATGCCCGTCCGTCGCTAACAAAGTCGAGAGAAGCGACCGTTAGAGGCGCCACCGATCGCCACGATGGCCTCCTTGTCGACTTAAACGCCACCTCGGACCGCATAGCTGCCTGGCGCCTCGCCACGTGCTCCTGGGATGGTCCTGGGGTGACACGTCGTTGGATGCGCTGGAGCTTGGGTGCAGAGTGGCAGCCTTGCCGCGGCAAGCGCCTCGCCGCGGCCGTTGTCTTGTCACACCAGCAAGCTTGCCGCTCGCCGGGCCTTGCCGGGACGCGCGGGGCGTCGCGGCAAGTTTTCTGAAGTGTCCTGGTTGGCCTTCCCAGCAAGCTCCTCTTGCCGGGGGCTTTGTCCTTCCCGGCAAGCTCCTCTTGCCGGGGCCTTGTCTTCTTAGTTAATACTTTGTTCCTGAATGGCAGTAATATGAATGACGGAGGGTCTTGGTGGGCCTTGCAAGCCTTGCCCATGGTAGCTGCTTGTTGCCCGTGCACAAGTTCGGGGTACTAAGGTACCCCTACTTTAGTACACCGACACATAGTGAAGAGGAGAATCATCGTAACAAGAAAATAAAGTTTCTACAATCTGATCGCGGAGGCGAATATTTGAGTTATGAGTTTGGCCTTCATGTGGAATAGTTTCACAACTCACGCCACCTGGAACACCACAGCGTAATGGTGTGTCTAAACATCCTAACCATACTTTATTATATATGGTGCAATCTATGATGTCTCTTACCGATTTACCACTATCGTTTTGGGGTTATGCATTAGAGACAACTACATTCACGTTAAATAGGGCACCGTCTAAATCCATTGATGTGAAACCGTATGAACTTTGGTTTGCAAGAAACCTATCGTTTCTTAAAGTTTGGGGTTGCGACATTTATGTCAAAAGGCTTTAGCCAGATAAGCTCGAACCCAAACCAAAGAAGTGTGTCTTCATAGGATACCCTAAGGAAACAATTGGGTACACCTTCTATCACAGATCTGAAGGCAAGATCTTTGTTGCCAAGAATGGAAACTTTCTAAAGAAGGAGTTTCTCTCAAAAGAAGTGAGTGGGAGGAAAGTAGAACTTGATGAGGTAATTGTACCTTCTCTCGAATTGGAAAATAGCTCATCAGAGAAATCCGTTCCCGTGATGCCTACACCAACTAGAGGGAAGCTAATGATGATGATCATGAAATTTCAGATCAAGTTACTACCGGACCTCGTAGGTCAAACATAGCACGTTCCGCACCAGAGTGGTATGCTAATCCTGTTCTAGAAGTCATGCTACTAGACCATGACGAACCTACGAACTATGAAGAAGCTATGACGAGCCCAGATTCTGATAAATGGCTTGAGGCCATGAAATCTGAGATAGGATCCATGTATGAGAACAAAGTGTGGACTTTCGTGGACTAGCCCGATGATCAGCAAGCCATAGAGAATAGATAGATCTTCAACAAGAAGATTGACGCTGATGGTAATGTTACTGTCTACAAAGATCGACTTGTCGCAAAAGGTTTTTGACAAGTTCAAGGAGTTGACTACAATGAGACTTTCTCACCCGTAGCGATGCTTAAGTCTGTCCGAATCATGTTAGCAATTGCCGCATTTTATGATTATGAAATCTGGCAAATGGACGTCAAAATGACATTCCTTAATGGATTTCTTAAAGAAGAGTTGTATATGATGCAACCAGAAGGTTTTGTCGATCCTAAAGGTGCTAACAAAGTGTGCAAGCTCCAGCGATCCATCTATGGACTGGTGCAAGCATCTCGGAGTTGGAATATACACTTTGATGAGGTGATTAAAGCATATGGTTTTATACAGACTTTTGGTAAAGCCTGTATTTACAAGAAAGTGAGTGGGAGCTTTGTAGCATTTCTAATATTATATGTAGATGACATACTGTTGACTGGAAATGATATAGTATTTCTAGATAGCATAAAAGGATACTTGAATAAGATTTTTTTTCAATGAAAGACCTCGGTGAAGTTGCTTATATATTGGGCATCAAGATCTATAGAGATAGATCAAGACGCTTAATATGACTTTCACAAAGCACATACCTTGACAAAGTTTTGAAGAAGTTCAAAATGGACTAGTCAAAGAAAGGGTTCTTTCCTGTGTTACAAGGTGTGAAATTGAGTCAGACTCAATTCTTGACCACTGCAGAAGATAGAGATAAAATGAAAGTCATTCCCTATGCCTCAGCCATAGGTTCTATCATGTATGCTATGATGTGTAGCAGACCTGATGTGTGCCTTGCCAGACGTCTGGCAGGGAGGTACCAAAGTAATCAGGAGTGGATCACTGGACAACGGTCAAGAACATCTTGAAGTACCTGAAAAGGACCAAGGATATGTTCCTCATTTATGGAGGTGACAAAGAGCTCGTTGTAAATGGTTATGTCGATGCTAGCTTTGACACTGATCCGGATGACTCAACAAAGTCACAAACCGGATACGTATTTATATTGAATGATGGAGCTGTCAGTTGGTGCAGTTCCAAGAAGATCGTCGTGGCGGGATCTACGTGTGAAGCAGAGTACATAGTTGCTTCAGAAGCATCAATGAAGTATTCTAGATGAAGGAGTTCATATCCAATCTAGGTGTAATACCTAGTGCATCAGTTCCAGTGAAAATCTTTTGTGACAATAGTGGAGCAATTGCTTTAGCGAAGGAGTCCAGATTTCACAAAAGAACCAAACACATCAAGAGAAACTTCAAATCCATCTGTGATCAAGTAAAGGAGGGAGACATAGAGATTTGCAAAATAAATACGGATCTGAATGTAGCAGAACCGTTGAGTAAGCCTCTTCCACCAGCAAAACATGATCAGCACTGATGTCTGCTAGAACTACGTCGGTATTTCCCCAAAGAGGAAGGGATGATGCAGTATAGCGACGGTAGGTATTTCCCTCAGTGATGAGACCAAGGTGATCAAACCAGTAGGAGAACCTCCTCACACCACATAAATAGCACCTTCACACAAATAACAAATACTCAAAACTCGATGAGGGAGTCCCGGACTAGGGGGTGTCCGGATAGCCGGACTATCGTCATCGGCCGGACTCCAAGACTATGAAGATACAAGATTGAAGACTTCGTCCCGTGTCCGGATGGGACTTTCCTTGGTGTGGAAGGCAAGCTTGGCGATACGGATATGTAGATCTCCTACCATTGTAACCGACTCTGTGTAACCCTAGCCCTCTCCGGTGTCTATATAAACCGGAGGGTTTTAGTCCGTAGGACGAACAACCATTACAACAATCATACCATAGGCTAGGTTCTAGGGTTTAGCCTCCTCGATCTCGTGGTAGATCCACTCTTGTACTACCCATATCATCAATATCAATCAAGCAGGAGTAGGGTTTTACCTCCATCGAGAGGGCGAACACAGGTAAAACATCGTGTCCCTTGTCTCCTGTTACCATCCGCCTAGACGCACAGTTCGGGACCCCCTACCCGAGATCCACCGGTTTTGACATCGACATTGGTGCTTTCATTGAGAGTTCCTCTGTGTCGTCACCAATAGGCTTGATGGCTTCTTCAATCAACAACAACACCGTCCAGGGTGAGACTTTTCTCTCCGGACAGATCTTCGTGTTCGGCGGCTTCACACTGTGGGCCAATTCACTTGGCCATCTGGAGCAGATCGAAAGTTATGCCCCTGGCCATTAGGTCAGATTTGGAAGCCTAAACTTCACGGCTGACATCCACGGAGACTTGATCTTCGATGGATTTGAGCCACAGCCGAGCATTTGCACTGTCACGATGGGCATGATTTAGCTCTGCCGCCGGGCAGTACCTTGGAGGCCGCACACGAATCCGCTCCGACCCTTAGTTCGGAGCCGACCGCGCAGATCGAGGACAGGTGGCTGGACACCGCCTCGGGAGCTGCAACTTCCATGGCGATAGAGCCGAATACCGACCTTGTCCCTTGCAGAGCTTGTGACTCCAAGGTGCCGGACTCCTTGCCGGACTCCGAACCTCTTGCGCCCCTGCCAATCGAATCCGATTGGGCGCCGATCATGGAGTTCACCGCTGCGGACATCTTTCAGTATTCACCCTTTGGCGACATCCTGAACTCGCTAAGGTATCTCTCGTTATTAGAAGAGCCCTGGCCAGACTGCGGCCAGGATGGTTGGGATGCGGACGACGAAGAAATTCAAAGCCCACCCACCACCCACTTTGTAGCCACTATCGACAATCTAACCTAATGCTAGACTACGACTCCGAAGACATCAATGGTATGGACGACGATGCCGGAGACGATCAAGAACCAGCGGCTAAGGGGCACTGGAAGACCACCTCGTCATACGACATATACATGGTGGACACCCCGAAGGATGGGGACGGCGAAGAAGCAGCAGAGGCAGATTCCTCTAAGAAACAGCCCAAGCGCCGATGTCAGCGGTGCCGCTCTAAATCCCGCCATAGCAAGAATGGAGATTCCGGCACTGGAGATAACAACACCCAGAGAGTGCCGAAGACAACCCCCTCCTGCAAGATTAAGCACAGGAGGATGGAGAAGCCAGCCCTCAGGAGAGAGCGGCAGACGAGGAGGATGAAAATTACATGCCTCCCTCCGGAGACGAGGCAAGCCTCAATGACGACGAATTTGTCGTGCCCGAGGATCCCGTTGAGCAAGAGCTTTTCAAACGCAGGCTAATGGCCACGGCGAAAAGCCTAAAGAAAAAGCAGCAGCAGCTTCAAGCTGATCAAGACCTGATTGCCGATAGATGGACCGAGGTCCTCGCGGCCGAAGAGTATGAACTCGAACGCCCCTCCAAAAGCTACAGCATAAGTTGCTCCCCGACTAGAGGAGGAAGCATACAAACCTTCATCACCAGCGCTGTCTGGCAGACCGACCACCTCGTGGCCGTGGCGAAGAGCATCGGGCCCTCGCGCGAACCGTACCCGGCACGCTCAGCGTGAAGCCACGGGGGAATGCGCCGGACTTGCGGGATATATTGGAGGATAAGGCAAGACAATCAAGATCTATCTACGGATCACGCGGGCACCCCGCGACCCACTACGACTACCGTCGCGCCGTATACAGCAACTCCGGCAGGGCCAAACACAGGAGACAAAGCTCTCTTGAGCTACGTCGTGATATTGCTCAATATAGAGGCGCCGCACACCCACTATGCTTCACAGATGAAGTAATGGATCATCAAATCCCTAAAGGGTTTAAACCCGTGAACATTTAATCCTACGATGGCACAACAGACCCCGCGGTTTGGATCGAAGATTATCTCCTTTATATCCATATGGCCCGCGGTGACGACCTCCACGCCATCAAGTATCTCCCACTCAAGCTTAAAGGACCAGCTCGGCATTGGCTTAACAGCTTGCCGATGAAAGTCAATTGGGTGTTGGGAGGACACTGGAAGCCGCATTTCATGACAACTTCGGGGCACATATGTGCGACCACCGGCGCCGATGACCTTAGCCATATAATTCAGCGGCCCGAGACAAATCGGCGAGACAGTTACGGACACGGTTCTTAACAAAGAAAAAATCAAATCGTCATTGTCGGGATGCGAGAGCCCTCGCAACCTTCAAACATAACATCATGACGAGTGGCTGGCCCGGCACCTAGGGCGGAAAAGCCAAAATCGTGGCAGCCCTCACATCACTCATGACCCGCTTACGTGCGGGGAGGACAGCTAGCTAGCCCGTAGTAACAACCTCATAAAAATTCTGGCAGTCCGGATAACAAGGACCGCAATGGCAGGTCGCGTCGTAACAAAAACAAGCGCCGCGTTAGCGGCGATAACAGCGAGGATCTGCGGTCAGCGCCGGTTTGAGGCTCTAAACCGGTCGTGGAAAAAGCCATTCAAAGAACTACTCCGGGTCCGTCCAATTTGGACCGAATACTCGGCCGCTCTTGCGGATACATGGCACCTGAAAAGCCAGCTAACCATACCAGCGAGGACTGTTGGGTATTCAACAGCAGCAAGTTAATTACGAAAGCAATGACAAGGGGCTGCATAGCGATGGCGAGGAGGTACCCGGCCTTGAGCGATGAGAGGACGAAGGTTTCCCCCACAAGTGCGGACGATCAACATGATATCATAACCCACATATCCAAGAGGGGCGAGCGTGCACTTAGGGCATGTATGCGATGGAGCGGTCGCCCGAAGTTCAATCTATGGTCCTCTTGCCCGATCACTTTCGATCGAAGGACCACCCACTAGTATCCACCATGGCGGATTCCCGCATTGGTTTTAGACCCAATCGTCGATGGATTTCACCTCACTAGAGTCACGATGGGCGGCGGCAGCAGAACCTACTTTATCGGGATCGGTCGCAAGATGGGCATAGACCTGTCAAGATTAAACCTACAAAACGACCTTCAAAGGCGTCATACCGGTGTTGAAGCCAATTGTATAGGCTCGGTCTGCTGAAGTAGTCTTGGATCCCGGATGATTTACGCGCGAGTCAATCTTTGACATAGTCCCGTTCATGATGGCTATCACGCTCTGCTCGGACGAACGCGTTTGCAAAGTTCAGCGGTGCTGCATTATGCATACCTCAAGCTCAAGATGCGAGGCCCTCGTGGAGTCATCACGGTCAGCGGAAACACTGACGCTCCCTCGAGCGGAGGAACACACAGCGGCTCTCGCGGCGAAATCTGAGCAGCCTCTTAAGGCAATTTTCGAGTCCGGTACGTTAAGCGACCGGACATGGCAAAGCGCCGGAGTAATATACATCAAGACCACACGGCACATTCCGAACGCAGCGTAATGCGGCTAACCCAACCTTTGCATGATTGCAAGACGAGCTCTTCGCGTACATCATTACGATCTGAAGATACCATGGGCATATGGGGAGGGGCACGACCACGACAGTCCTAGAGTGCGGCTCAACCACACCAGGGGCTCCCACGTGTGTCACTTTCTTTTTTCTTCCCTTTTTTTCTTCCCATAGGACTCCATTTATCAGAAGCCCTGTCCGGTAGTAGATCTGCCGAACTCACGATGCAACAGCCAGGGAGGGACAATGGCTACGACGAACACTCAGGTGGTCTCCATTATGAGCATTAAATCTGTTTAATACACAATTCCACAGCCTACCCCTGGAGGGGGACATGTCAAATAGTCCAAACCTGCACTCATAGCAGAATTCCTCGAATAAACAATGCTTCACTTTTTGTTTACAATTGCATTCTCTTTTTTACATATATGTTCATTTATGACATCGTGCATCCGTACACTTTGGTACGGCCGAATACACCAGGGGCTTATGTTCCCCGCATTTTGGTGTGATAAGTCTGAACACTTTCACAAGTGCGGCACCCCGAACTTATAGCATTATATGCATCGGCTCTGAATCATGTCTTGGGTCAATAGTTGGGTTTGCCCGGCTCCCATGTTTTGGTACCTTACGTTCCTCTGTATCGGCTAAGGTAGCACTGGGAGAACCACTGCAATTGCGCCCCGGTTGAGCTGGGCGAGCGCCTCAGTGGAGAATGCTAAAACTGACCGTCATGATAAGGCGAGAGCTGGTCGTTGTTCAGGAGGTCTTTTCGAGTCCCTAAAGACTTATGCGCTTAGGCGAGGAACCGGCCGTCCGCCCAGGCGTGGATAGCGTCCCGAACTCGGTCTTGCGAACACTAGGGGCTTCGCCGAAATTTAAAATTATAGAATACTATGGCTAAGTGAGAGAGTTCAAGCATTATAAGTCTGGTTGCCTTGTTCGTTGTGTTGAGTGCCTCCCTAGATGGACCCAAAAATGGGAACAAGGCGCTCAAGTTTATCGAACACCCAGCACTTTCGTGGCATGGGGCTGAAGCCGACGACTTGCCATCTCTCGGATTTGATAAGCGGCGCATAGAAGGTAATATTTTAAATCAATAAGCATTGCTTAAGCGCATATGAACAAAGTTTTTCAGCGCGAGGATAACACATTGTGAGTCTCTTGAAAAAATTACATCTTTGGGGCACTCATCCGCAATTTTGCGGGCACCCTTGAGACACTCTTATAGTACATTTGGGCGTCTGATACTCCTTGCCCTTGTGTGCGTCCGTCGAAGCCTCTTAGCATCCAGCCTGCCCCAGTGCACCTTTGCGTGGGCAAGGGCCTGACGGGCACCTTCAATGCAGGCGGAGCGTTTGATGACCTCCTGGAGGGCCTTATGGGCCTCGGCCTTAGCAGCTTTGGCACTTTCAAGAGCCGAGGCAAGCTCGGACTCTCGAGTCTTCGAGTCGCGCTCCAAACCCTCATGCTTTTCCATGAGCACAGGCTCTTGCCGCACCTCCGCCACCGCGCCTCCTGCTTCTCTCGCTCCGCTCGTTCCGCGGCCGCATTGCGTTCGGCCGCGGACACGGCCTCCTTCAGGGTCGCCACCTCGTTCGTGGCCCCTGCAGTACCCATGTTATCCTTGTTATTTCTATTGCAACCAAAATCCTTTTCTATAAGGTACAAATGTAATGCGGTGTTACTCACCTTCTTTGTCCTCGAGCTGCTTTTTGGCAAGGCCGAGCTCATGCTCGGACCGCTCGAGGTTCTGCTTCAAAGCACCAACCTCCATAGTCGGTCTGGCGAGAGGTCGGGCGCAGCCTACAATCCCATATTGACATAATTTTTAGAACTCCTGCGTATATCATTTTAGATCCTCGGTCGGGTTTTCTTTCGAACACGAACCGAGCATCGAGGGCTCTTGTCTATGCTTGTATTACATTAAACATTTTAAAACTTCTTACCTCAAAGCCTGTTAGAAGGCTGCTGCAGGCTTCGGTCAGCCCGCTCTTGGCGAGCTAAACCTTCTGAATCACCGCACTCATGATAGTGCGGTGTTCTTCCTTGATGGAAGCACCATTGAGCGCCTCCAACAAGTTGTCCGGCGCCTCCGGTTGGACGGAGGCTGCGGTGTCACGGTCTTGCCCTTCTTACGAAGGGCCGCTGCCGGATTCGGAACCACTGCGGGTTCCGGCGAGAGTCGGCCGCGAAGTCGGGAGTTTGCCTGTGGCACCTCGGAGCCTCCCCTCTGGCGAGTCCCTCACTGGGATCCCACCTCGGCGTCCTCGGCATCGCGAGGTGGAGGCGGTCGGAATGGAATCAACATCCGGCCAGACTAAGGACCCGCTTGATGAAGCGGGAAGATCATCCTCGGCGGACTACGGTGTGTGCGGCATTAGAAGGACACTATGTGGCACAAAAAAAATTATAAATCATTCAGGAATCCGGATACTTATGATCTTGCCGGAGGCTTGGCCCTTGAGGGCCACCCTTCGTCGCCAACGTTGGTGTCGGCAGAACTGCCGGAGGAAGGGTCCTTCTCCTCTTGGACCCTTCGGCCCCCCTATTGGGGAGGCCTCCCTCTTCCTCTCTCCCCCTCCTAGGGAGAGTCCTCTTTCTCCTCCTCATCTTCGGGGGAGGAGTCCACCTTGAAGCCATCGGACGATGAGTCCGATACCACCTGGCGCCGGGAACTCCGTTGGGTTCCCGTGGCCTTCTTCGTGGCCTTCTTCTCCGGCACCACATAAAGTGCCGGGACTAGCAACCCCGTTAAACGGGCATCCGCTGGTTCTTCGGGGAGGGGAGGCGGACAGTTGACCTGTCCGGACGTCCTCTGCCAGTCCTGTTAAAGGCATTGGGAGTTTTAGATCTCACATAGAGTCAAACTATGAAAGAAATAAGTGTCCCGTAAAGGATGACAAAGCTTACCTCGCCGGCCGGGCGCTTGGTGCTGAATCCGCGATTTTCGGTCGCGGATGCGGGTGCTTCCCTGCCCTTGAACAACACCCTCCAGGCAGCTTCGTACGTCGTGTCGAAGAGCCATCTCAGGGTCCGGTGCTGTGCCGGATCAAACTCCCACAGATTGAAAGCCCGTTGTTGGCAGGGGAGGATCCGGGAGACGAGCATGACTGGATCACATTGACAAGCTTGGCTTCTTGTTCACGAGTGCAGAGCGGGTGGAGTCGGTCATCTCCTCCGAACTACCCATAGCAAGCCCTTCTCTTTCCGGGAGGTGAGCTGCATGGCGATGCAGATCTAAACTTCGGGGCGCTGCCCATTTAAGTCCTGCTGGCTCGGTGATATAGAACCACCCCAATTGCCACCCCTTGATGGTTTCCACAAAGGCGCCCTCAAGCCAGAGGACGTTGGGCATTTTTCCCACCATGGCGCCTCCGCACTCCGCTTGGACGCCCTTCACTACCTTCGGCTTGACATTGAAGATTTTTAGCCACAAGCCGAAGTGGGGCTGGATGTGGAGGAAGGCCTCGCACATGACGATAAATGCCGAGATGTTGAGGATGAAGTTTGGCGCCAGATCGTGGAAGTCGAGCCGTAGTAGTACATGAGCCCCGGACGAAGGGATGAAGTGGGAAGCCCGATCCACGGAGGAAGTGGGGAAGAATCGACCCTCTCATGGGGCTGGGGGTGGGAATGAGCTGCCTTGTCGGGCGGTGGTGCTGTGATGTCATTTGGACAGGTATCGGCGCCCGCGCAGTCTTTCGATGTGCCCTCCGTAGCGGAGGAGGCCATCCTGCCTCTGCTCCGGACATGGTTGGAGAAGGTTGAGGCAGATGTGCAAACTTGGTATTTGGAGCTCGAGTCTTGTGGAGATGGATAAGCAAAGGAGGAAGAAGGCGTGGGTAAAAAGGGTGGATCCTTATCCCTTATATATGGGCGGGGCCGAAGACTATCGTCCCCGGCCTTGTAAAACTCTCTTATCTCCCAAGCGCCACCATCAATGGCGGTTGGGTTACTACGTCCGTATTGATGGGAATCCGGAATAAGGGAACACAATCTCTGCTTCAACAAGGCGTGCCAAGAAACCGCTTAGCTAAGCGCTGAGGTGGTATCATAAAAAGGATTCAAGTGAAGGCTTGGTTGTGGTGTGACGTCATGCCACGGAAAAGCGTCGTGATTGAACTTGTGCACATTATTCTCTCTCACGGTGGAATGTAGAATTTATTTTGCGAGCGGACACTATCTGGTGTTCACAATCTTTTATGAATTATTGGAGGAGGAACCCGCCTTGCAATGCCGAACAATATGCGCGCGGACTCATCGTCATTGAAGCCTGGTTCGAGGGCTCTTGAGGAGTCCGGACTAGGGGTGTCCGGATAAGCGGGACTATCGTCATCGGCGGACTCCAAGACTATGAAGATACAAGATTGAAGACTTCGTCCGTGTCGGATGGGACTTTCCTTGGCATGGAAGGCAAGCTTGGCGATATGGATATGTAGATCTCCTACCATTGTAACCGACTCTGTGTAACCCTAGCCCTCTCCGATGTCTATATAAACCGGAGGGTTTTAGTCCATAGGACGAACAACCATTACAACAATCATACCATAGGCTAGCTTCTAGGGTTTAGCCTCCTTGATCTCGTGGTAGATCCACTCTTGTACTACCCATATCATCAATATCAATCAAGCAGGAGTAGGGTTGTACCTCCATCGAGAGGGCCCGAACCTGGGTAAAAACATCGTGTCCCTTGTCTCCTGTTACCATCCGCCTAGACGGACAGTTCGGGACCCCCTACCCGAGATCCGCCGGTTTTGAAACCGACAACCGACATGTTAAAGGGACTGTCAATCCCTTCCAGGTACGGCGCCTCAAGATAGGAAAATAACGTGAGGTAAAAGTGGTAGATAGGATAAATAGATCACGGAACAAGTAAGTTGCAGCAATGTATTTTTGTATGTTTGGTTTAATATATCTAAAAATAAATTCAAGAGAAAATAGATCGCAAAGGCAAATATGATGAAAAGAGACCCGGGGGCTGTAGGTTTCACTAGTGGCTTCTCTCGAGAAAAATAGCAAACGCTGGGAAAACAATTACTATTGGGCAATTGATAGAACTTCAAATAATCATGACGATATCTGGACAATGATCATTATATAGGCATCACGTCGAAGATTAGTAGACCGACTCCGACCTGCATCTACTACTATTACTCCACGCATCAACCCCTATCCAGCATGCATCTAGTGTATTAAGTTCATGAGAAAACGGAGTAATGCAATAAGAACGATGACATGATGAGGACGAGATCCATTTATCTATTGCGGCGATATAGATCTCGTCTTGTTATCCTTAGTAGCAACGCTACATATGTGTCGGTTCCCCTTCTATCACTGGGATCAAGCATCGTAAGATCGAACCCACTACAAAGCACCTCTTCCCACTACAAAATAAATAGATCAAGTTAGCCAAACAAAACCTGTTGTGGAATTATCACGTCAGATGTCCTAGTGTGAGGACTTAGTCGCGGAGCCATTGCAACGAAATTAGCTTAAAGGGGTTAAACCGGACACGAGGAATTTATACTGGTTCGGCCCCTTGCGGTGAAGGTAAAAGCCTACGATCCAGTTGTGGTGGAATTGATGGGGTTTCGATGACCAGGGAGCGAATCCGCTTTGCCTGGCTCTCGAGTTGTTGTTTTCTTGTCCTTGAACCGCCACCATGTCGTCCCTTTATAAACACAGGTTGACGCTCGGGGGTTTATAGAATCCCGACGCCAGCTCATACACGTGTCCGGCTCGGTTTCTACTCTTTCCTACCTTACAACACAAGTTACACATTGTATGGCGGTTTATGTCTACGGGCCCTAATCCGCCTTTGGGCCCTGGGCCTTTAAATCTCTATAGTAAAGCTCCATACTCCTTATCTTCATGGGCTTCAATATGGATGACTTGCTACAGGTATAACCCGGCCCTACCTGGGCGGTTTATACTCAGTAGTTATATCCCCAACATTAGGCCCCATATTGATTTGAACATGTTCATGTCAATTTTCCACACTTAAGAATATTCCTTCTTGAACAACTTCGCGTAAACCTTGTAATCCGCCATGACATCATCCTCCAAGATTATAGTAAACCGCCATGACATCATCTGCTTATTAAAAAACCATACATACCTCACCTTTATTAATAAGCCTCCGAAAATCGAGGCGACAGCTCAGTCACTTATCCATTTTTTGGGCTCCTCGATTCTCGCGCATGTGGCTTATCCCTTCACCTTTATAAATAAGGTCGAGGGTCATTTTTACTTTTCTCCTTTGTGCCTCTTCGCCTCATCGTCTTCCTCGCGCCGCCCCAGCGCTTCGAGCTCAGCCGCCGCCGTCAAGCCTCATCTTCGACCTCACCTCTGGCCACTGCAGCACCCTGCATGCACCAGAAAAACACGGCGCCTCTCCACTGCTCCCTCAGCCTCAGTAAGCCTTCTCTATTTCCACCCCAGATCTACTAATAGGGTTTCAGTGTTCAACGGTGTTCTTCGGTTTTCGTCGGTGTTCATTGCTGCACAATAGCTCCTGAAGCAAACCTTGATTTTTATCTCGTATAACAATATCCTTAGTCCTTCTTTCCATTAATGCATCTCATTTAAGTAGAAGATCTCATCTATATCCTTGAACTGTTCCAGTAACAGAATTTTTAACCCTGAATATTTTTCCATTTTCTGACACACAGTAGATCCAGATTTGTAATGTCAATTTGTGAATCCTGTTTTTTGAGCACTTAGTTATTTTTAGATCTGTACCTTCCATACCAATGTAGGTGGTTTAACTTTAAGAAAATTATAACCCGCCAGGTAGCATTAGCCCTCTCTTAAACCGCCTATTCGCCATTTCTATAACCCTGCCAATGTCAGAATCCAGTTTGATATGTATATATGCCTCAATGTCTTCTCCCTATGACCTTGTGTCGGTGTCAAAACCGGCGGATCTCGGGTAGGGTGTCCCGAACTGTGCGTCTAGGCGGATGGTAACAGGAGACAAGAAACACGATGTTTTTACCCAGGTTCGGGCCCTCTCGATGGAGGTAAAACCCTACTCCTGCTTGATTGATATTGATGATATGGGTAGTACAAGAGTGCATCTACCACGAGATCAAGGAGGCTAAAACCTAGAAGCTAGCCTATGGTATGATTGTTTGTCCTACGGACTAAAACCCTCCGGTTTATATAGACACCGGAGAGGGCTAGGGTTACACAGACTCGGTTACAATGGTAGGAGATCTACATATCCGTATTGCCAAGCTTGCCTTCCACGCCAAGGAAAGTCCCATCCGGACACGGGACGAAGTCTTCAATCTTGTATCTTCATAGTCCTGGAGTCCGGCCGATGATGATAGTCCGACTATCCGGACACCCCCTAGTCTAGGACTCCCTCAGTAGCCCCTGAACCAGGCTTCAATGATGATGAGTCCGGCGCGCATATTGTCTTCGGCATTGCAAGGCGGGTTCCTCCTCCGAATAATTCATAGAAGATTGTGAACACCAGGATAGTGTCCGGCTCTGCAAAATAAATTCCACATGCCACCGTAGAGAGAATAATATTTACACAAGTTCAATCTGCTGACGTATTTGGGGGCGTGACGTCACACCACTACCAAGCCTTTACTTGAATTGTTTTTACTATACCACCTCAGCGCGTTTAGCGAAGCGGTTTCCTTGGCATGTCTTGTCGAAGCGGAGATTGTGTTCCCCTTATTCCGGGATTCCCATCAATACGGACGTGGGTAACCCAACCGTGCCCGTTGCCACGCCTCCTCCATCGAAGGTGAGTTCCAAACATTTACGGGGACGGCTCTTGGTATTCTTCCTCTTTATAATGAGACCAAGGCCCATTTCTTTTCTTCAATCCTCAATCGAATCCGCCCCTCGCCCCGAGTTCCAACACCCAGAGCTCCAGATTCGAGCGCCTCGGACCTTCAACAATGTCCGGCTCCGACCTACAGGGCCGGTGGATGTCCTCCTCCATCACGGAAGAGGACATGCTAAAGCTGAGAGAAGCCAGGTACCTGACCTACGAGATTTCGCACAGGTTACCTGCCAAAGGGCAAGTCATTCCTACTCCCGAGCCCGGCGAGAGCGTCGTGTTCGTGTCCCACCTCCGTCGGGGTTTGGGCTTCCCAATGGATCCTTTTGTGAGAGGGCTCATGTTTTACAATGGGCGGGAATTCCATGACCTGGCTTCGGAGTCCATCCTCCATATCTCGTCGTTTATTGTCGTCTGTGAGGCCTTCTTCCGCACTACCCCTCACTTCGGTTTGTGGCTCAAAACCTTCAACGTGGAGTCGAAGATAATCGAAGGGCGTCAAGTAGAGTGCGGAGGGGTGGTCATAAGCAAGAGGGCCGATGCTCCATGGCCCGAGGGCTCTTTCCAGAAGGAGCTCGGTTTGTGGCAACAGGAGTGGTTCTATATTACCGCTCCCAGTGCAGTGACGAAGCCGCCGCTCGTCTTCGCTTCGGGCCCTCCACAGCGGCTGATGTCATGGGTCGACAAAGGGCTTAGCGGGGGCCGTCAAAGGGCGTACCCCTCTTGTAGGGTCGGTTCGAGACCTCCAAGGGAGGAGATCAATCTGGTCGTAGTAGCGCAGAGTTATGCTGATTAGGCGTCTTACGCCTGCAAATGTCACCCTCTCCTTTGTGGGATTTCAATCCGGAGGGACCACGAGCTCTCCAACACTTCATGGGTACGACACCCGTGGAGATGTACAAATTGTTCTTCGGATCACAAGAGGTGTGTTCGGAATTGACCGAGGATGGCGGCCTAAGCTGCAATCGCCTGGATACTCAAGTAAGTAGCTCCGTGTCCGGACACACCATTCGTTTGCATAACAGGAGTGGATAAGCGCCATGGCCCGTCTGATGTCGGCCCCTCTCCCGGAGACCGCGCCGGATCCCGTGTTGGTCAAGATGCCGGAGGTTGCGCCTTCAGAGGAAGGCGAAGGGGAAAACAAAGAAACTACCACCTCTACCAAGGAGGCTTTCAAGAAAGGGGGGATCGAGAATCCCTCCCTCCAGGGGGAGAAGAGGACCGCTTCCAAAAACCCAGAGGCCAAGGCCTCAAAGCGGGGGAAGAAATCTTCACCAGAGGGTCCTGCGCCTGGGGAGGCCCCGGCCGCACTATCTCCCCTAAGAAATTAGCCCTCCAGCGAGCCGTAAGTAGAAAAAGGGGAGTTTTATAATAAGGGACATCCCTATTTTGCTTCTGAGGATAACCGAAGTTTTTACCTTGTAGTTCGGATCTCCGCCCTTCTCAGCTGAGCTCGTCTTCGGGGGACCTTCATCCGGAGATGATGGAGAGCGAAACACCTCCATCTGCCGCGCCGTCAGGTGGGGCGGACGACCCTGAGGTGTCGTCGCGGAGGGTATCCCCGAACCCGGCAGGGCCAGAGAGTTCGGCACCAACTGGTGTACGGCCGGGGGAGCTGAAGGATCTGCTCGAGAGGGCGTTTATCTCAGAAGGTCACCGTACATTGATGAGTACGGTGATTAAAAGAATTTCATCCGCCATTGGCGGGTTGCGTGATGCCGTCAGTAGTTTGCTGGCGGGGTTTGAGGTACGTAAAAATGGCATACCTTTTGACAGTTTTACACATAAAGTCATACTGTATTGATAGTAGCCCACGAGACTCGGTATGTTGTCGAAAGTGACAACGTGCGAGGATCATAATCTCAGTATTAATTCTCGCCTTTCCTATGCGGTGGCGGATAGTCCGATGGCCAGCGGACTGATGGAGTTGCGAACTAAGCGGCAACTTCGATGTTGCGGATCACGGACATTGCGCTGGTCGATAAGCGACTTGCGAGTCACAAGGTAAGTTGTTTCTCCGTGGTCACCTAGTAAGGAGCTGATGCCCTCCTTACAACATGTATGCTTAATGCAGATGGTGCCGCTGCTGTGGAGGACCTTCGGGCAGAACTTGCTCGAGCCAAGGAGCAGGCCAGAAGGAGCGATGCGGCTGCCTTGAAGGCAGCCAAAGAGCTAGAAGCCGAAAGGGCTGCTCACTGCCGAAGCAGGGAGGAGATGGCCGGAATGGCCATGAAGTTGAAGGATGTTACTGACCGCTATGAGGTTCTTGAAAAAGAACACCGAGCGGAGCAAGAAGACCTGAAGAAGGCCACCGCCGAAGCCAAGGATGCCCATTCTGCAATGAGGGCTATGAAGGAGGAGCTGCGCCAGGCCGGAGACATTGCGGTGGCAAACCCTTTCGCTGCTTGGCAGAAGTTCCTGAATCGAGTATGCTTAGCTTGGCGGTTGTAGGGTCAGGAGGATCCTTTTCGAGATTTGGCGGCGAGTCGGCGAGATCTTTGTTGTGCACTCGAAGTCAAAAGGATCACGAGGCGGAAGAGTTTTTGGTCTCAATTCCACGTCGGCGCTCACTTCCGTTGGTGATCGGTTGGTGAGTGGGCTGAGCTGAATAGATTGTCGAGACTTGCCATAGCGGATGTAGTGGCTCATCGTAGCTGGATCGGCCCAAGCGAAGAGTTATTCGGCTTATTGCAGCAATTCCTTGGGCGGTGCCGCATACCAAAGCGATAAGCGGTCGGTATGCATAGAGGTGCACGGATGCCCTTTCCGTGTGAAGACATCTTGGGCGGAGATGGATGCCACCAATGTTGCAACCGGGGTTGAGACGAGAGCCGGTTACCCGCCGAGCACTATTTTGGGGAAGTTCTGCGGGGTGCTCGTGTAATAGAGTCGCAGTGCTCGAAAAATTTCATGTTCAAATGATCTTTATGATATGTAAAACGATATTCATAATATAAGTGCTTTTTATACTTGTGCGTTCAAGTATTGAAATATCTCCTGTGCGGCCGTTAATGTATACTTGTGTATAACCTAAAAGATGGCAATCTTTGGCTTCAGCCCGCACGCACATGGTGCGGGGGTGTTTGCAAAATAGCACATTTTCACACTTAATCCAACGTCTTGGTCCTGTGAAGGAGGTGGTAGCGTAGTAAACGAGGCAACCGGACTATAATGCTTTATCACTGTCACTTAGTCATAGGAGTTCGAAGGTGGGGCTACGATATAGCCCCTAGGGGCACCAGCGCTCTCAATTTAGGGCGCATGTGTGCACGACCGAAGCGGTCCTTCGTCAAAGCGGAGAATTCTAAACATTCAGAGTCGATCGAGTGGTTGACCAGTCTCTCGCTATATCATGACATCAATTTTCGGATTTCTCTACTAAGGTGCTCGCCGCGGCGAACCGGGCACAATCGCGATAGTTCTCCACGGTGCCGCGTTAGCCGATGATCTGAGCGTAAGGTAGCAAAACACGAGGCGGGTAAACCCAACATTTGACCAAAGACATGATTGAGCTGATGCATATAAGGCCTAACTTCGAGGCGCGAACACTCCACGAGGTGTTCGATCTTTATGATAGCCGGGCATATCAATGCCCTAAGCCCCTAGTGTCGAGTGCACGCGAAATCCTCTAACACGGCCGATGCCAAAGCGTCAGCCTCCCTCGGCTATGGTAAGAAACCGGGGATGTATAGCAACAAGAGCGATAAAAAGGTTTACGCAGGGTCTTAATCTGAAAAGAATCCTTGCAACGGGTCCCTACTACACGTCTGCGCCTGTGTCTCCGTTGTGCTGTATCCTGGATGGGTGTGGCACGCTATTCATCTGTAAAAGAGAGGAACTTAGTTTGAAAATAAATCGTGTGAAAAATGTATTTAAAACAGAGTATGAATAAATGAATAAAGTTGAGCTTTTATTGGCTCTTATTGTTCATACGCGCAGCCCCTTGTGAAGGGGTGTGCGGCTAGGAAGCCCCTAGTTTATTTGTGCCGGACTGGCCTAGCCATGTCTGGGGTCTTGAGCGACCTTGTAAGGAGATGATGCCGCGTGGACCGAGCATTTTAAGTGTAAGAGACGCGTAGTGCGGTATTGCGTTAAAGCGGGCGAAAGCTTCACGTCCCAATAGTGCTTGATGTCTACTTTTAAATGGGGCGACATGGAATATTAGCTTTTCACAGCGGTAGTTGTCGGGTGAACCGAACACAACTTCTAGTAATAAGGAGCCCGTGGACTTGGCGTAAGGGCCTGGCGTCGCTCCTTTGAAGGAAGTGCGGCTATGGTGAATTTTAGTAGGGTCTATCCCCAAATTGCGGATTGTGTCCGGATATAGCAGGTTTAAATCGCTACCGCCATCCATTAGGACTTGCGTAAATTGTAGTCCGTCGATTATGGGATCCAATATCAGAGCAGTCCATCCTGCGTTTCGAATACTTCTGGAATAATCCAGGTGGTCGAAAGTAATTGGTGTTGACAACCAATCTCGGGATTCCACTGGGGTGGACCGTGCGACGCGTACTTTAGCGGGTGCCGCACTATTGTTCCGTATTATCACATGAAGTGAGTTTACTGTTTTGACTTCTTGTGGGAAAGCCTTTTGTTTTCCGGCGCGCTGCTGGTGGGGTTCGTCATCGTCCTCTCTTGGCGTGTCGAGCCCCTTGTGTTCGGCGTTGAGTCGGCCGGATTGCTTGAAGACCCAACAATCTCTGTGGGTGTGGTTTGCAGGCTTCCCGGGGGTACTGTGAATTTGGCAGATCCTATCCAAGATTTTGTTTAGGTTGGATAGCTCGTCACTGTTGTCCTTAAGAGGCAGTGTTTTGCTGTTCGGCCGAGAGCTTTTGAATCCGGCGTTGACTGCCATGTTATTTGGGCCATTTTCCTTATTTCGGCGCTGATCTTTTCTGCGTCGTGATTTTCCATTTCCATCTCTAATCTCGGATGTACTCGGGTCGCTGGTGCTACATCTTGCCAGCTAGCTATACTCCCAGCAAAGCGGGTCATGAGGCTTGTTAGCGGCCATTGTTCTTGGCTTTTCTGGCGAGGTGTCGGCGAGCCATTCGTCTCGGACATTATGTTTAAAAGCTGCTAAGGCTTGGCGTGCGGACGATCGACTATTTGGTTCTTTTAGTGAGGAACCTGTTCGAATTTTCTTACCGACTCTCCGGGCTGTTGAGTTATGTGACTTAAATCGTCTGCGTCCAGAGGGCGGACATAAGTCCCCTGAAAATTTGCTCTAAACGCGTCCTCGAGCTCTTCCCAACTTCCAATGGTATTTTCTTGGAGGCTCTTGAGCCAATGCCGAGCTGGCCCTTTGAGCTTGAGGGGTAGATATTTTATGGCGTGGAGATCGTCTCCTCTAGCCATATGTATGTGTAGGATGTAATCCTCAATCCAGACTCCGGGGTCTGTTGCTCCGTCGTATGCCTCTATGTTTATGGGCTTGAATCCCGCTGGAAATTCATGGTCCAGCACCTCATCGGTGAAACATAGTGGGTGTGCGGCGCCCCTGTATTTAGGTGTGCCGTTATCTTAGATCAGTCGGCGTGTTGTGTTGCTTCCTGGGGCCCTCTTTTTTGGCCCATAAATGGACCTGACCGGGCCATCCTGTTTGCGAGGATCTTTGTGTGCGTCATGTGCCGGTTTGTGTGTGGCGCCGCTTGCCGTTCTTGTCCTATCGTCTGGTCGCCTATCCGGCCAGGCGGCCTCTTTGTTTTTTGATTGTGGTGGCTCTACGGCCTCCTCGTCGAATTCGGGCAGCAGCCTGCGCTTCGGGTAGCTCTTTGCTTGGTAATTATTGCTGTATTTGTCTGTGGTTTTGAGTACTTTGCTCCACCTCATTCTGAGTACGTCTTCCGCTGTTTTGAGCTTCCGCTTCTGCTTCTTCAAACTTCTTAAAGTGGCGACAAGCCTCTTGTGAAGGTTCTTATGCTCCAGCGATGTGTTCGCTGGGAGATCATCTGGACTGTTGTTTTCGCCGGGGATGGGTTGCTTATCCAATTCATCTTCTTCGGATGGTTGCTTCGTTGCATGTTCGTCGTCCATTGGTTTGCCCTGCTCTACGGCTGGGTCATTATTGGTGTTGCTGTTATCGAGGCGGGACTTCGGGCTGCGCTTGCGTCGCCGCTTTGGTTGTTTTCCGGGGGAATTATCGTTCACCACGTCCCGTTATTCCTCGTTATCGCTTCCTTTTGGTGTGTACACCATGTATACGTCATGAGTTAAGGTGGCTTTCCAGTGCCCAATAGGCGCTGGTTCTTGGTCATCTCCGGTGTCGTCGTCCATACCGTCGATGTCTTCGGAGTCGTAGTCTAGCATGTCGGTTAGATCGTCGACAGTGGCTACAAAGTGGGTGGTGGGTGGGCTTTGAATTTCTTCGTCGCTCGCATCCCAACCGTCCTGACCGCAGTTCGGCCAGGGCTCTCCTGATAATGAGAGACACTTCAGTGAATTCAGAATATCGCCGAAAGGCGAGTGCTGAAAGATGTCCGCGGCGGTGAACTCCATGATCGGCGCCCAATCGGATTCGATTGGTAGGGGCGCAAGAGGTTCAGAGTTTGGCGTGGAGTCTGGCACCTCGGAGTCACGGGCTTTACAAGGGACAAAGTCAGTATTTGGCTCCATCGCCGCAGAGGTTGCAGCCCCCGAGGCGGTGCCTAGCCACCCGTCCTTGATCTGCGTGGTCAGTTCCGAATTAAGGATCGGAGAGGACTCATGTGCGGCCTCCAGGGCACTGTCCGGCAGCAGAGCTAAATCATGCCCATTGTGACAGTGCGGCGCGCTCGGCTGTGGCTCGAATCCATCGAAGATCAAGTCTCCGCGGATGTCAGCCATGAAGTTTAGGCTTCCAAATCTGACCCGATGGCCAGGGGCGTAGCTTTCGATCTGCTCCAGATGGCCAAGCGAATTGGCCCGCAGTGCAAAGCCGCCGAACATGAAGATCTATCCGGGGATAAAAGTCTCACCCTGGACTGCGTCGTTGTGGATGATCGAAGGAGCCATCAAGCCTATAAGTGATGACACAGAGGAACTCTCAATGAAAGCACCAATGTCGGTGTCAAAACCGGCGGATCTCGTGTAGGGGGTCCCAAGCTGTGCGTCTAGGCGGATGGTAAGAGGAGACAAGGGACACGATGTTTTTACCCAGGTTCGGGCCCTCTCGATGGAGGTAAAACCCTACTCCTGCTTGATTGATATTGATGATATGGGTAGTACAAGAGTGGATCTACCACGAGATCAAGGAGGCTAAACCCTAGAAGCTAGCCTATGGTATGATTGTTGTAATGGTTGTTCGTCCTACGGACTAAAACCCTCCGGTTTATATAGACAGCGGAGAGGGCTAGGGTTACACAGAGTCGGTTACAATGGTAGGAGATCTACATATCCGTATTGCCAAGCTTGCCTTCCACGCCAAGGAAAGTCCCATCCGGACACGAGACGAAGTCCTCAATCTTGTATCTTCATAGTCTTGGAGTCCGGCCGATGATGATAGTCTGGCTATCCGGACACCCCGTAGTCCAGGACTCCCTCACCTTGCGACGCTTTATACTTGTCAGTCACGAATTTTAAACCGGCATTGATCTTTTTCCAGCTTTTCATTGAAATGGACAAACAATTTTATGCTTGCAACTGGGTCCCTTCCCGGGTTACGGAAGAACAACTGACCGGGTGTGTTGCAACTGGCGCTTTAGCGAGTAAAGAGATCATCCACTTGAGGATCCCCGGTCCAGAAAATCCTCCTGAGCCCAAGGATGGAGTGGTGATTGTGTTTGATGATCATCTGAGTCGAGGATTTAGCCCTCCCGGATCAAAATTCTTATGTGACGTGCTTGCTAGCTTCCAAATCCGCCCTCAAGATATTGGACCAAACTTCGTGTCCAATATTTGCAATTTTCAAGTATTTTGCGAGGCTTATCTACAAGAAGAACCTACTGTTGAGTTATTTCGGCACTTCTTTTACTTAAACCGCCGTACTGAATTTACGGACGGGCCCAACACTGAACTTGGCGGCGTTTCAATTCAGAAGAGGAAAGATGTAAATTTCCCTCACGCCAAGCATCATAGCCACCCCAAAGACTGTAATCAAACTTGGTTTTATTGCCGAACACAGCTCCAGATGACAAAAATCGTCTGCCGGGTTATCGTGCTCACAGGCTTACCAATAAACATCTAGTTCCCCAATGACTCACTGCGAAGGAACGAGCTAAATATGCACCCTAGCTTTCAAAGCGCCGAGCCTTTGTGGCGAATGGTTTAACTAGCATCGACTTTGTCCGCTGCTGGGTCTCTTGGAGTATCTTGCCCTTAAGCCGTCGCCCCGGTTTAATGTGCGAGTACACAGGAGATCTCAAAGATCCTCAACGGCATATGGATATTCAGCTAACTGATGAGGAAATTACCGAATCTATCAAAAAGATGTTGTATGAACCAGTACCTGAGTGCAGCAAGACAGGGCTCAGTCCTTTCTGTGTTTCCAATAAACCGCTAGCTATAAGAATTGCATCATTCTTGTCTTAATCCATCCCCTCTTAAATATTTCTTTATAACTTGTTGTCCATCTGTGCAGGGTGATGATCCATTCTGGAAGAGGAAAACACAGGATAAACCGGCGAAGCCACAGGATAAACCGGTGAAAGCGCCTCACACCAAGACCAAAGTTACAAAGAAACCTGCAAAGAAGAAAACCGCCGAGTCCCCTGACCTGCCCAATGATGAAGATCTTGATGATCTAGAGTCAGAGGTAGAACTTGACTCTCTTGGTTCTTTTTTCATACACCTCATTGACAATGATCATTATCAGGATGACACGGAGGCTAGCGTGCTTGTGATGTAGAGATAATTATTCTTTCTTCCGACTCAGATCCTGTGCCAACACCAAAAACCCATCAAGCAGTCCAGAATGTAAAATTTTCACACCCTCTAGCTTATTCGGATCCGCACTTTCTTTTGAAAACACAACAGCATTAAGCTCGCCGCACAACCCGGCATAGCGGCCAAGTCGTTACCTCCTCCGGTTTAACAAACTCTCTGGTTCGTAAACGCTGCCAAGAGGTCTCTTGTACTTCTGATACATCTTATCCCAGGGCGGGTTATTTATGATATACTCTTAATCCATCTAACTCGAATTACCAGGGGACCTCCCATTCCTCTTCAGGCGAATCAACATCAACGAAGCTTCCAACCCTTAAAATGGTTCCTGGGTGAGCAGATTTTTGCTAATCCGTCATACCTTTATATTTTTGATCTTTGCACTATTCTAACACATACTTTATTTTGCAGGGCCAAAGCCAGAACCAGCAAGAAGTCCAAAGTGACCAAACCGGCTGAAGACTCCAATCGGGATGAAACGGAACAAACTCCTAAACCGTCTCATCCAGATGCTGATAATATTCCTAATGGCCCATTGCTGCCGGATTAAGCAACTGAAGCTGAGCCCATGGATATTGATCCATCAGCTCATGCTGATGATCCGCCAAGCCCGGCTAAAGGTGCTGATAACGATGTTGTCATTACTGGCACTGGTTTCACCTCCCCTGGCAACCCTATCGCTTTATCAAAGCACAGTGCCAAGGAAGAACTTTTTGCTATGGAGAAGAGCAAGTGGAAAACAGATTTATCAAGCTATTGCCACCTCAGCACCCAAGACATTCATTCTGGATATTTAAACTGCTTGTACACAAGTCACGACTATGAAGCTGGTTTAGTGGGACTGATGAAGGAACAATATGAGGTAAATATCACTCACTCTTGCATAAGTTGTCTTTCCTTACGACCGGTTTAGACTATCACTTCCCGTAGCCCCCAAGGGTCGGTTCATAATATTGATGTGAACCGGGACTTGTAGTAGAATCAATATTTAATTTTGCTTGCATAGCCCCCAGGGACCGGTTTATACCTTTAGGATGAACCGGTACATTGCTGTCATGATGCTTCTAGAATTCTTGATAACCATCCTTGTACTCCAATTGAGGAGGAAAAATTCATAACCTTGTCTTGAGAAAATATGCATTAGCCCCCAAGTGCCAAGTGTATAACTTGTTATGTGCTTGGGACTTAAAATGATAGTTGATAAGAAGCAATACGCATTAGCCCCCAAGTGCCAAGTGTATAACTTGTTATGTGCTTGGGACTTCAAATATGCACTACCAACTCATTAAATATCTCTTCCAGGCTGATCTGAGCAAAAGGGGATCTCAAATCGCCGACCTTCAAGAAAATATCAAGTCCCAGCGAGCTTTAACTTCCAAGGCTAAAGAAGAGCTGATTAGCGCTTTAACAACCATGAAACAACTGAAGGACAACTTTAAAAGCGAACGGGCAGGATGGGATGCTGAAAAAACAACTCTGGTAAAGCGGGCGGAGGACGCTGAGGCAGCCCATAATCCAGTAGAAGAAGAACTAACTGGCTTGAAGTGGCAAATCAATGCTATGATCACTGCTGTCTTCGGCAAATAACCTCTTCATAAGCTTTAAATAAGTAACATCCATGAAACTGTCGGTTTAATAATACTTTGACCATTGCAGGTAGTCGTCTTACTCATCTTGGCTCGGATATGCGCAAAAAGCTGAAGGCTGCCTATACATTGATAGAGCAATTATATAGCGGCGTTCAACGGGTCATCTGCACAACTTCACATAATAAACCGCCCCCAACTTTAATCAAGGAAACATTGGAAAAATTATCCATGATGCCTGCCCAGCTTGAGGAATTGAAGAAATCAGCTGCTAGGGCCGGTGCTCTTACTACATTGACTCAGGCCAAGGCCTGGATATCCGACCTTGATCCGGAAGACATTGGAAACGGTTATCCAGGCCAAAAAGAGGACGGGTCAGATTTTGATAATGACGACCTCAGGGCCATAACAAGGGAAATGCGTCCACTTGCAAGCAAACTAGCTGAAGGCACTGACTTGTCATTTTACCAGACGATTTATGATGCCAACAACAAATGGGTTAATGCACCGACTTATGATGTGCAAAATCATATCCCGCCAATCCGTAAGCATACCTACGCCCCTGATGTTGAACCGTCCACCCTTATAAGTGATGAAGCTGTCTTCCGAGCCTTAATTGGGATTGACTGGGCAACCATTGACTCCCAGCCACTGGGTGGAGAGGAGGAGGGTGAACCGGCGCAGGATGATCCACAGCCTTCAAGTCAGCCTGGTGAAGAATCATGATCCGGAGGCCGGTTTAGCTTCTGCATACTGCAATCCTTGTGATAAACAATTATCCTTTTGGGGCATCAAAGTGCCTTGTAATAGGCTAGTTTAAACACTTGGTCTGCTATGCCATTGTGCATATTCACTTTGCATAACACTGTTAATCCGTCATGATTATGTTATGTCTGCTTATGATTCTTAGCAGTTTTATTCAATCCTGTTTCTGCATACAATAAGCTTAAAGTGTCCTAGCGGTTTACCACCGAACGGGTCATAACACCCACATAAAAACAGGGTTTATAACCAAGCCTGTACTTTTAAGAAAATATGAAATACATCATACCTGTGACATTGAATCACATCGTTGGTTTACCAACTTATTGTAGTAAGGGTGATAACCCAAATCTTGAGTACTGATAACTCCCATCATGTTTTGCCGGTTTATAATGAAGCCGTACCGAGTTATAATAAACACCGGATTATCCATATATCGTTCTGGTGACTTGTAGTCAAAGCCAGACCGGGTTAGTAAACACCGGATAAATACAAACCTCATCAAAATAAACATCGAAAAGAAAAACTTGCGAAGAAACCCGCAAAAAGGCGAGGCTTTTCATGGGCTTCCAGGCCACTGAGTTAAACCATTTTACAAAGCCTTATAAGATGGACCTCACATTAACCAATCGTCAATTTAACTATGACAAGTTCAGGGTCTTTATAAAATTTACTGTCAAACGTTCGACGGGTCTTACCAGGATTACCTGGATGGAGTGACTTACTTAAAAAGGCAGGGAACCCGGGGTTTTAGGTGAATACACCTGGCTTCCAAGCCTGGCTTTTATAGCCTATTGCGAGGTTATAGACTCTTTGTTCTTGTAGAAGCAAAGAGCCCCCAAGCAATATTTTGAGTTATGCTCATTGGGCGCCTTTGTTCGGGTTGTTCTTTGCAACAAACTCTCTTTGGCTCCTTATGATGTTGGGTATGAAGCCACCAAGCTCTTTTTTGTAGCTTTATAAGACGGATTAATGGACAATTAGAACTCTGCTTTATAAACAGAAGCACCCATGTAACCAAGAAAACTTTTAAGGAAGAACGGCAGAGGGCCCACTTTAGCAACGATGTCGGTTTATTATATTGATCATAATATATACATTGTCAAGAATATGTACATAATAGGAGCCTATGGCTCAGGTGTAGTAAGGCCGAAGATGAGCAATATTCCACGGCCGGCGGGTCTCCTCCTCCGATTTACGCAAGTCTTTGTGCTCTCGAACATCGATAAGGTAGTATGACTCGTTGTTCAGATTCTTGCTTACCACAAAGGGTCCTTCCCAAGGTGGGGATAACTTGTGCATATCGGTCTGATCCTGGATAAGCCGGAGCACTAAGTCGCCTTCTTGAAAAGCTTTGGTTTTAACCCGACGGCTGTGATAATGCCACAGGTCTTGCTGATAAATCGCTGAACGAGCTACCGCTATGTCCCGTTTTTCATCTAACAGGTCCAATGCGTCTTGGCGTGCTTGTTCGTTGTTCTCTTCAACATAAGCTGCCACCCGAGGCGAGTCATGGTGAATGTCACTTGGGAGAACTGCTTCTGCTCCATAGACCATGAAGAAGGGTGTATAACCCGTAGATCTATTGGGGGTGGTATTAATGCTCCACAATACAGAAGGCAAATCTTCCACCCAACAACCCGACATCCTCTGTAAAGGAACCATAAGCCGGGGCTTGATGCCATTCAAGATTTCTTGATTAGCTCTCTCAGCTTGACAATTACACTAGGGGTGAGCCACTGATGACACATCAAGCCGGATGTGCTCTCATTGACAAAAGTCTTCCATAACCCCCTTGGAGTGGTTCATGCCATTATCTGTTATGATGCTGTGTGGAAAACCAAAACGGAAAATCACCTTCTTCATGAATTGAACCGCCGTGGCTACATCACACTTGCTGACTGGCTCTGTCTTTACCCACTTAGTGAATTATCGACCGCCACCAGAAGGTGGGTCTTCTTATCCTTGGACCTCTTAAAGGGCCCAACCATATCCAGGCCCCAAGTTGCAAACGCCCAAGTGATTGGAATCATCCTCAACTCCTGAGCCGGAACATGGGCTCGGCGTGAAAACTTCTGACAACCGTCACACCTCCTGACCAAATCCCCAGCATCAGCATAAGCTGTTAGCCAGTAGAAACCGTGTCGGAAAGCTTTAGACACAAGGGATTTTGAACCATCATGATGACCACAATCCCCTTCGTGGATTTCACGCAAAATCTCACAGCCTTCTTCAGGAGAAACGCAGCGCTGAAACGCCCCCGAGACACTGCAGTGATGTAACTCGCCATTGACAATAGCCATGGACATGGACCACCGGATTATCTGTCTGGCCAAAACTTCATCCTCGAGTAACTCGCCCCTGGTCATATACGCCAGGTATGGCACCGTCGAATCAGGGATAGCATGAAGAACTACCACCAATTGAGCATCCGGGTCAGGAATAGCCAGATCCTCCTCCGTCGCTAGTTTGACCGACGGGTTATGCGAAACATCAAGAAAGACATTGGGCGGCACCGGTTTACGCTGAGACCCCAGCCAGCTTAAAGCATCCGCCGCTTCATTCTTGCGCCGATCAATGTGCTCGACCTGGTAACCCTTGAAGTGAGCAGCAATGACATCCACCTCACACCGATAAGCCGCCATGAGTGGATCCTTCGAATCCCAAGTACCAGAGACTTGCTGAGCAACTAAATCAGAGTCCCCAAAGCATCGTACCCGGATTAAGTTCATTTCCTTAGCCATCCGAAGACCGTGGAGCAAGGCCTCATACTCAGCTGCATTGTTAGTACAAGGAAACATCAAGCGGAGAACATAACAAAATTTGTCACCTCGAGGGGAGGTAAGAACCACTCTAGCCCCCGAGCCTTCCAATTGTCTGGACCCGTCGAAATGAATAGTCCAGTATGTGTTATCCAGTTTATCCTCTGGCACCTGCAACTCTGTCCAGTCATTGATGGAATCCACGAGCGCTTGGGTCTTGATGGCCGTACGAGCCATATACTTTAACCCGTGAGGTCCAAGCTCGATAGCCCACCTAGAAACCCGGACAGTTGCTTCCCTGTTCTGGATGATATCTCCCAAAGGAGCGGAACTGACCACAGTGATGGGATGGCCCTGAAAGTATAGCTTAAGCTTCCGCCTCGCCATAAAAACTCCATACACTAGCTTCTGCAATGTGGATATCTCTGCTTCGATTCAATAAGCACCTCTGTAGGATCGAAAGTATGTCTAGAGGGGGGGTGATTAGACTACTTGACAATATAAAACTTCAGCCTTTGATTTAGACAAGTTTTGGCAGATTTCAAGATAATGAACAAGTCAAGTATCACCCAACACATGCAATTCTAGAGTATTGGCAGCGGAAAGTAAATTGCACATGTAGTAAAGAGAGGTGGAGAAGAGCAAACGCAATTTGGAGACACGGAGATTTTTCTCGTGGTTCCGATAGGTGGTGCTATCGTCAATCCACATTGATGGAGACTTCAACCCACGGAGGGTAACGGCTGCGAGAGTCCACGGAGGGCTCCACCCACGAAGGGTCCACGAAGAAGCAACCTTGTCTATGCCATCATGGCATACGCCCACGGAGGACTAGCCTTACTGGGGTAGATCTTCACGAAGTAGGCGATCTCCTTGCCCTTACAAACTTCTTGGTTCAACTCCACATCTTGACGGAGGCTCCCAAGCGACACCTAACCAATCTAGGAGGCACCACCCTCCAAAAGGTAAAAGATGGTGTTGATGATGATGAACTCCTTGCTCTTGTGCTTCAAATGATAATCTCCCCAACACTCAACTCTCCTCACTGATTTGGCTGTGGTGGAAGAAAGGATTGAGTGGAAAGCAACTTGGGAAGGCTAGAAATCAAGTTTCATATGGTGGGAGTGGAGCAACTTGATCTCAACACAAGGGTAGGTAGTTTTCTTCTCAGAAATGTAAGGTAGGAGTGGTAGTTCTTTCTGATGGCTCTCTCCACGAATGAAGAGGAGGTGGAGGGGTATTTATAGCCTCCACACAAAATCCAACCGTTACACACATTTGACCAATCTCGGTCAGACCGAAGTTGACAACTCGGTGAGACCGAAAGTTCAAATCTTGTGAACGTTGGGATTTTCAGTGGGACCGAAAATACAATCTCGGTGAGTCCGATTCTTCCAAAGACTAGGGTTTGCCAATCTCGGTGGGACCGACTTTATCATCTCGGTAACACCGATTTGATGTGAAGTATTCTGAAGCTTGGCAACACTTGTTTCGGTGAGACCGAGTTTGGAATCGGAAAATCCGAAATTATTAGGGTTTGGCTTTGTGGCTGAGGTGGTTCATCTCGGTGTGACTGAGTTTAGGAAATCGGTGGGACCGAGATTACTTATGAGTGTATGTTGGAATGAAAGATTGCTGATGGTTTGGGAGATGTATCACTAAGCACTTTGAGCAACCAGATCATTAACATAACCTCATCCCCTTTTGATAGTATTGGCTTTCCGATAGACTCAATGTGATCTTGGATCACTAAACCAAAATGGAGTCTTGAGCTTTTGCCAATGTTTTCCTTAGCATTTTGAGGGTCCACTTCTTCATCATTGCCATACCCATATCAATTGAACTTTCGAAATGTTCTCAAGAAACTATTAGTTCAATGATATATATGTTGTTATTAATTACCAAAACCACCCGGGGATTAGTTGCACTTTCAATCTCCCCCTTTTTGGTAATTGATGACAACATATAGATCAAAGCTTCGACAAATGATATAATCAATGAATAATTTCGTCACTTTGAGAAGTATGTGATAAGCAAGAGCTCCCCCTAAATTTGTGCATTATTTAAGATTTGCGTTTGAATGCAAAAGCATAATCGATTAGGATCATGGGTCATTCTTCCATGTCACATACATCTTGGTGGAGCGCACAAAATGATAAGAATGAATAGCATGCACCCAATCACCAAGACATGAGTAAATGATCATACAAGATATGAATAGCATATGATAAGCATTAAGCACACATTAAGGCATAGTATGATCAAGCACTCATCAAAGTAGAGCAAACGTAGTATCAAACACACGGAATGTCTCGAAAAACTCAAAAGTATCTCAAAAAGACCGCAAATGAAACGAAAGAGCAAAAGCGAGCACTCTCTCTCTCAAAGTCCTATGATCTATACAATTTCTCCCCCTTTGGCAACAAGTTACCAAAAAGTTCGAAAGGTATAGAGCTAAATGTCACTAGGGACTCTCTGGCGGCTCTATGCAGGTTGATGGAGTGGAGATAGCTGCATCTGCAAAGGCTTGGTGATGTCTCGTGGAGCTGGAGGAGTGGTCACTGGAGCTGGAGCTGGAACTGATGGAGCTGTGGGAGGTGCTAATGCAGAGCCACGTGTCATCCATCGAATAGCAGCTGATCTGGGTCTTGTGGGAACCGGAGCAGGCTGTTCATAATCATCTGGACTAGATCATCTTGCATCTCCTTCATGAGCTCTTCCTTCTCCCTCTTAGCTTCTTCGATATCGCTTCAAGCTTGTTGACGGTGACTTGTACTTGATCCACTTCACATCCAGAGCATGGAACTTGTCTTCAACTATCCTCTCAAGACTCTCCTGAGACTGCACAATGCTGGCCAGGCGTTGTTCAATCCTCTGGGTAGCTTCAAGGAGCTGTTCTCCTACACTCTTGGGTTTAGCTGCTGCTGCTGCTGCTGCTTCCTTCTCAGCTTTGGCTTGTTCGGCAGCTTCAGACTTTGCTTGACCTTCAACAGACGTGGGATCATCCTTAGTCATCACAACTTCATTGTCCTCATGCTCAGGCTGCAGTGGCAAGTGGGGTCTATCCAACAAGTAGGTGCCCGTGCCAAACTTGGCATTGATAAGCATCTGAATGTGCGGGGCAAAACCACATGACCTCTTCTGGTCTGCTGCAGTCCTCTTGATAGTCTCAACTATCAGGTCCATCACCTTGAAAGGTGCCTTCTGATCAAGTATATGCAGCATGTTGATAGAATAGCCTCTTATCATGCGATGATCTCCAGACTTGGGCATCAAGGTATGCCTCAGAATTGTGTTTGTGGTAGGGAGACCTGCCTGGAGATAATACACTGAGCCGAGCTTCCAGATTTCTACATCCTTAGCTGGTACCTCATTGTACATATTTTTCATAGACTCATGGTTCTTCTTGGGAATACCATAGACATCAACATCATCATCTCTCTGCACCGGAGCATTCAGCAGTGGTGCCCATTCTTCAACAGTTGAAGAGAATCTCTGACCTTCAGTCATCCATACAATCCTGCCATCTGGATAGAAATGTGTTGTGGCATAGAATTGCATGATCATCTCATCATTCCAAGCTGTCAGCTTCTGACCAACGAAATCAGCAACACCACATGCAGTAAAGCTCTCATGCACATGTGGAAAGAAGTCTCTGTGCTCTTCACTATCAATGTATGCCCAATCAACATAGCGAGTGTCTGCAACAATGGGCTTCTTGTCCATAAGCACAGTCTCATAGAAATCTTGCTGCTCTCTGGTGTGGAACCTTGGGTCAACAGCAGTCCTTCTCCTCTGACATATGGATCAGCTTGTCTCCATAGCCCGAGACCTTTATCCTTTCTTTCCTTCATGTTTTCAGCTCGAGGATGAGCATCATTGTGAATTGGCAATCTCGACGAAGTTTCAACAAAACAGTGCCTCATCATCGACTCAGTGGTGGCACATTGTCTTTCTTCTTTTCTCAAGCAGGAATGTTTCTAACAGTTTTCTTGGGCTTGGCAAGAGGCTTGGCTTGAGCTGCCTTTCTTTGGAGCAGATGGCTTAGACTTTGAAGGTGCTCTGCCTACGATGGCATCGCCCATGAACTTAGGCTTCTGAGGAGGAGGCTGTGGAGCTTCCTCATCCTCATCATCAGCAGTTGCTTCATCATGCACAATCCTCTTCCTCTTGGAAGTTTTCTTCACCTTGCTCGAGGTTTCTTCTTCCATGCTCAGCTTCTTGGCAACAGTGGATTTCTTCACTTTACTGGTGCCTTTCTTGGTTTGTTTCCCTTGATGCTCTTTGGCAACCACTTTCCTCTTAGGCTTAGATGAGATCTCTTCCTCAGCAAGGAAATCAGAGTCTTCTTCATCAGAATTCTTCCTCTTCCTAGCCCTAGTGGCAGCAGGAGGCAAACCACTTGGTGTGCTCCTCTCACCATCATCAGAAAAGCTGCTGGCCTCAGGACTAGTGCCTGCCTCTGGAATTTCAGCAATTGGAGATTCAGACCTGTTCTGGCTGTCACTGGCATCTGACATGGCTGACAACCTGTGAATAGATTAGGTATAGGCAGAATAGAAGAGTTATCACAAACTGCAGAAGATTTTGCAAAAAAAATGAGTTCAAATTTCAGTTTTAGGTTTTCACAGAATGCATTTGGTCGGACCGAGTCTAAAATTCGTGAATCCAAGTGTTCTAATGAAGCATTCACACCACTTTCGGTCAGACCGATGTGGGTTTCGGTCCTGCTGAAAACACTAGGGTTTCACTAAATCCTCATTTCGGTCGCACCAATTTGCACAACTCGGTTGGACCGAAAAGTGCAGTGCAATGGCCAGAGGCCAAATCGGTCATACCGAGAGTGTAGAATCGGTCTCACCGAGATGTGTTCGGCGGAAACCTAAGCCTAAAACTTTTACTCGAATTTTGTTCTAAGAACTAATCTGCTGGATAGGAAGATCTCAAACGTGGCAAGATGCTAGGCAAACCAATCGTGCATTGAATCGGAGGTTGAAACACGAGAGGGATCGAAACTCACCCTAACTTGGTGGAGTTCCTCTACGGCGGCAACGGCGCGGAGAGAATGTCCGTTGACGGCAACGGAGACCTGCGGCGAGGGCGCACATGCGACGACGGAGACGATCCGGAGACCACGGCGACGGCAGCAAAGGGTTGGGCGGCGAGACGTTTTGAAGAAGGAATCAAAGCGCGCTGCCCTCAGGTATATATACCCTTTAGCTGTCGGTGGGACCGAGTTGTAAAACTCGGTGGCACCGAGATGGTTAACTGCAAGCAGTTACTCACTTCGTCACGCCGAATTTGTAACTCGGTTTCACCGAGGTGAAAACCTAGATCAATCCAAGTGCTTTCGGTCTGTCCGATTTGAGTGGGTTGGTCTGACCGAAAATACTTAGAAGGTTTTGGAATTTTAGTCTTAGACGGATCGGTGGCTCCGAGTGCTCCTCACTCGGTGGGTCCGAAAATGACTTGTCCAAAGTTTGTGATATAAGCATGAATAGAATTTGAGACAAGAAAGCATAGATAGCTAGGGGAGGAACTTAGGCATTCTTGTCCATCCATTTGGTCAAAAAGAAAAATCCAAAAGACCATAGCAACAAATGGATGTCCTCGAATGGATAAAATTATGCATCCAACATGCTCACACAATAAGATAGCAAATGAAATATGTGTCAAACATGCACAAACAAAACACTAGCTACTATCACACAATTTGTCGATGACTAGGTCATCTATATATGAGTATATTGACTTAGGAGTCAAATGAGAACATTTGATCATAGGTCATACTCATCGCTTAAGCACAAGTGGGGTTACCACTTTTACATAAAGCATCAATGTGTTCACATCATTTGAAGATGCTTTAGCTCAATTCTTTAGAGCAAAGCTCCCCCTTGATGTGAGAACCCTTTTAAAGGGTCAAACTAACCTTGGGTTGTCGTAGAAGACTTCATGTAGATGTTGAAGATGTGGATGCTCAATGTTGATGAAGATCATCAAGAGTTGGGAGCAATCCTTTGGATTGGGCACTTTCAATACCTACATGGGTTAGTCCCACAAGGAACAAACAAGGATATCCATGGACATAGATTGAAGTACACAAAAGATGATGTCCATGAAAGCAATGATTACCTTGTCCCTTGACTTACCAACAAGAGGGTTTGTGACTCCATGAACTAGTGCAAGATGTGGAAGTTGATTGCACAAGTTCTTGCCAAAACGAATGTGAGTAAAGTATGTTGGCGGAGTCACCCTCAAGAACTCTCTAGTTCTTCTTCTTCGGGATCCACATCATCTTGATGGGAATCCTTGGGGTAGTAGTTGAGCTTGTCGAAGTAGAACTTGACGTTTCCTTGGGAACCCACTTGACCATGGCCTTAGGTGCTTCAATAAATGCATCAATCTCATCTTGAAGCTTGTCCTTGCCTTCCACATTGGAGGAAGTAGAATCATACTTCTCCTTTTGAGAAACAAACTTTGGAGTGGGATATTGACCTTCTTCCCATTCAACACCCTCGGCGTTGAACTTTCGCTCAAAACCAATTCCTTGATTCTTCCGGTGCCTTCCTTGCTTGCGAACAATTTCCTCAAAGTTCTTGCTTCCGGCAAGCCTCTTGTAGACACCTTTCTCTATAATCCCTTTCAATAGACTATTTTCTTGCTCAAGTGTAACTTGGCTTGAAACATTGTTAGTGGAATCAAGAGAACTACTAGAAGTAACAACATTGGATTTAGCATGGTTATTGTTACTACTAGATGAAGAATTTTTCTTATGCTTGTCATGCTTAGTTTTAATAGGTGGCAAGAAATTAGACAAGAGAAGTCGTTTGGCAAAATATGAAGAACTCTTCTTTCGAAGATCGTCATTGATAGCTTTTAGAACCTCATGTTCTTGCTCTAGATTGAGCTTCTCGAAGCATAGCTTCTCATGAGATCTTAGGAGCTCTCTATGATCTTCTTGAGTTGTTTCATGAGCTAACTTAAGAGTGTTTAGTTTTTTAGTTAAACGCTCAATATCCTTCATAGCATTGTCATTCGACTCTTCTCGACTATAAAGACTACTAGCATGTTCATCATTACTAAGCTCACTAGATTTGACATGTAAAAGCTCATCTTCACCAAGCAAGTCATCCTCATCACTATCAAAGTCAATAAATTCAGGGTGTGATACCTTGGGGCCTGTAGCCATGAAGCATCTTCCAATTCCCTCATTTGGTGAATCAAATATGTCATAGGAGTTGGAGTTGGAGGATACGAGAGCAAGACCGGCAACACCTTCATCTTGATCAGATTCGAGTTGGAGTGATAGCTTCTTTCGGAGTGATTGTCGGAGTCGGAGCCGGAGACCCATTCACCTACATGAGCTTGATGTTTTCTTCTTGTGTAGCTCCTTGATGACTTGTCTTTCCTTTCCGAATCCTTGCTTCTCCGAGAGGATCTTCGTTCATAACGATCATCTCTACTCCTTCTCTCTTTCCGAGGTGACTCTTCTCTTGAGCTTCTTCTTCTTGGAGATTCTTCTCTTCTCTTGTGGGGAGTCGAACACTCATTTGAGTAGTGTCCGGGTCTTCCACAATTGTAGCAGTTTCGATCACGACTAGAAGATCTCTTTTCATCATATGATCTAGACTTTGAGCTTCTTTCCTTGCTTCTACTCTTGTAGAATTTGTTGAAGTTCTTCACCATTAGGCTTATATCTTCATTGGAAACTAGCTTGTCACTTGAGGTTGTAGGAGCTTCAATTGTAGCTTTGTAAGCACCACTTGACTTGTTGTGAAGCTCTTCCTTATCTTTAAGTGTCATCTCATGAGCAACAATTCTTCCAATGACTTCGGTAGGCTTGAGATTCTTGTAGTTTGGCATCATTTGGATCAAAGTGCACACGGTGTCATACTTTCCATCCAAAGCTCTGAGAATCTTCTTGATGATGAATCAGTCGGTCATTTCTTCACTTCCTAAGCCGGCAATCTCATTTGTGATGAGAGCAAGCCTAGAGTACATTTCAGCGACTCCTTCACCTTCCTTCATCTTGAACTTGCCAAGTTGACCTTGAAGAACATCTAGCTTTGATTCCTTCACGGACTCGGTACCTTCGTGCATTTCGACCAAAGTATCCCAAATCTCTTTTGCATTCTCAAGACGGCTGATTTTGTTGAACTCCTCAGGACACAAAGCATTGAAGAGAATGTCACAAGCTTGAGCATTGTTTTGTAACATCCGCAATTCATCCAATGTAGCTTCACGATCCGGAACTTTTCCTTCCTCGAAGAACTCACCTTGCAAGCCAACACAAATAATGCCCCATGCGGCAGGGTTATGTCCAAGAATATGCATTTTCATTTTATGCTTCCAACTAGCAAAATTTGAACCATCAAAGTAAGGACCTCTACGAAAATTACCCTCACTAGACGCCATACTCTCCTAGGTTGTGAAACCAAGCTTATGGAGTCCAATGCAATGGAAACCAATACAATGGAGACCAAGGCTCTGATACCACTTGTAGGATCGAAAGTATGTCTAGAGGGGGGGTGATTAGACTACTTGACAATATAAAACTTCAGCCTTTGATTTAGACAAGTTTTGGCAGATTTCAAGATAATGAACAAGTCAAGTATCACCCTACACATGCAATTCTAGAGTATTGGCAGCGGAAAGTAAATTGCACACGTAGTAAAGAGAGGTGGAGAAGAGCAAACGCAATTTGGAGACACGGAGATTTTTCTCGTGGTTCCGATAGGTGGTGCTATCGTCAATCCACGTTGATGGAGACTTCAACCCACGGAGGGTAACGGCTGCGAGAGTCCACGGAGGGCTCCACCCACGAAGGGTCCACGAAGAAGCAACCTTGTCTATGCCATCATGGCATACGCCCACGGAGGACTAGCCTTACTGGGTAGATCTTCACGAAGTAGGCGATCTCCTTGCCCTTACAAACTTCTTGGTTCAACTCCACATCTTGACGGAGGCTCCCAAGCGACACCTAACTAATCTAGGAGGCACCACCTCCAAAAGGTAAAAGATGGTGTTGATGATGATGAACTCCTTGCTCTTGTGCTTCAAATGATAATCTCCCCAACACTCAACTCTCCTCACTGATTTGGCTGTGGTGGAAGAAAGGATTGAGTGGAAAGCAACTTGGGAAGGCTAGAAATCAAGTTTCATATGGTGGGAGTGGAGCAACTTGATCTCAACACAAGGGTAGGTAGTTTTCTTCTCGTAAATGTAAGGTAGGAGTGGTAGTTCTTTCGATGGCTCTCTCCATGAATGAAGAGGAGGTGGAGGGTATTTATAGCCTCCACACAAAATCCAACTGTTACACACATTTGACCAATATCGGTCGGACCGAAGTTGACAACTCGGTGAGACCGAAAGTTCAAATCTTGTGAGCGTTGGGATTTTCGTGGGACCGAAAATACAATCTCGGTGAGTCCGATTCTTCCAAAGACTAGGGTTTGCCAATCTCGGTGGGACCAACTTTATCATCTCGGTGACACCGATATGATGATGAATGTTCTGAAGCTTGGCAACACTAGTTTCGGTGAGACCGAGTTTGGAATCGGAAAATCCGAAATTATTAGGGTATCGCTTTGTGGCTGAGGTGGTTCATCTCGGTGTGACTGAGTTTAGGAAATCGGTGGGACCGAGATTACTTATGAGTGTATGTTGGAATGAAAGATTGCTGATGGTTTGGGAGATGTATCACTAAGCACTTTGAGCAACTAGATCATTAACATAACCTCATCCCCTTTTAATAGTATTGGCTTTCCTATAGACTCAATGTGATCTTGGATCACTAAACCAAAAATGGAGTCTTGAGCTTTTGCCAATGTTTTCCTTAGCATTTTGATGGGTCCACTTCTTCAGTCATTGCCATACCCATATCACTGAACTTTCTGAAATGTTCTCAAGAAACTATTAGTTCAATGATATATATGTTGTTATTAATTACCAAAACCACCCGGGGATTAGTTGCACTTTCAACCTCACTGATATAATAAACCGGACGCTGAACCGGATATTCCTTACCTGCCTCCTTGCGCTCCACCATAATAGCCACGGTGACAGCCCGGGCGTTAGCAGCCACATATAACAACAATGGTTCTTTATCAATGGGGGCAACAAGAACAGGTGGCTTGGCTAACTGCTTCTTCAGATCCTCAAACGCCCCATTAGCAGCATCACTCCAGACAAAGTTGTCTGTCTTTTTCATCGTTTGATATAGAGGGATAGCCTTCTCTCCCAACTGGCTGATAAACCAGATTAGCGCTGCAATACGACCCGCCAGACGTTGAACATCGTTGATACATGCCGGTTTAACCAGAGACGCGATAGCTTTGATCGTTTCCGGATTAGCTTCAATGCCCCTGTTAGACACTAGAAAACCCAAGAGCTTGCCTGCCGGTACACCAAAAACACACTTGGCCGGATTAAGCATCATCTTATAAACCCAGAGATTATCAAAAGTTTCCTTCCAATCATCTATTAACGTCTCCGCCTTCCTGGACTTCACCATGATATCATCACATAAGCATGAACATTGCGCCCAATCTGACTATGAAGACAATTCTGCACACATCGCTGATAAGTCGCTTGGGCACTCTTGAGCCCAAAAGGCATAGATACATAGCAGAAGGCTCCAAAGGGAGTTATAAAAGCTATCTTCTCTTGGTCCTTAACTACCATTTTGATCTGATGATAACCAGAATAAGCATCCAGGAAGCTCAAATGCTCACATCCTGTCGTAGCATCAATAATTTGATCAATACGAGGGAGAGCAAAGGGATCAGCTGGGCAAGCCTTGTTCAAATCTGTACAATCCACACACATACGCCAGGTGCCGTTCTTCTTAAGTACTAGCACCGGGTTAGCTAACCACTCAGGGTGAAAAACCTCCACAATAAACCCCGCCGCCCAGAGCCGGGCAACCCCCTCACCGATGGCTTTGCGTCTTTCTTCATTAAAGCGGCGGAGAAACTGCTTGAACGGTTTAAACTTGGGATCGATATTAAGAGTGTGCTCAGCGAGTTCCCTCGGTACACCTGGCATGTCAGAAGGTTTCCATGCAAAGATGTCCCGGTTCTCATGGATGAACTCGATGAGCGTGCTTTCCTATTTGGGATTCAGGTTAGCGCTGATGCTAAACTGCTTGGATGAATCGCCAGGAATAAAATCAACCAGCTTAGTCTCATCAGTCGATTTAAACTTCAAAGCCGGATCATGCTTTGTAGTTGGTTTTTTCAAAGAAGTCATATCCGCCGGATCAACATTGTCCTTGTAGAACTTCAACTCCTTTGTTGCACAAACCGGCTCAGCATAGGTCGCATCACCTTCCTGACATTCTAAAGCGATCTTACGGCTTCCATGTACTGTGATGGTCCCCGTATGACCCGGCATCTTGAGGTGTAGATAAACATAACAGGGCCTTGCCATGAACTTAGCATAAGCCGGCCGTCTAAACACGGCATGGTACGGGCTCCTGATTTTCACCACTTCAAAGGTCAATGTTTCTGATCTTGAATCATGATCATCTCCAAAAGCAACTTCCAGAGCTATCTTACCGACTGGATAAGCCGATTTACCAGGCACCACACCGTGGAAAACGGTATTTTATGGTTTAAGATTCTTATCTGTCAACCCCGTGTGACGGAAGGTTCCATAATACAAGATGTTGATACTGCTCCCTCCATCCATGAGCACCTTGGTGAAATTATAACCTCCAACCTGAGGGCCACCACCAACGCCAGATGACCCGAATTATCAACCCGGGGCGGATGATCCTCTTGACTCCACAAAATAGGCTGTTCAGACCAGCGCAAGTAACGGGGCACCGCCGGTTCAAATGAGTTCAGTACCCTTTTATGAAGCTTCTAATCGCGTTTGCATAGGCTAGTGGTGAAGACATGATACTGCCCACTATTCAACTGCTTCGGGTGGCTCTGGTAACCTGAATGTTGCTGCTGCTGACTCCCCTGTTGATTATAACCACCTTGGTTGCCCTGATTGCCTTGATTGCCATGTCTAGTTTGATTACCTTGAAATCCTGAGCCAGAACTACCTCCACCATAACCCGGCCCATGAGACCCGGGTCCTGACCCGCCAGATGGTCCATGCTAATATCGGAAAAGACCAGAGTTGTTGAACTCCCGCATAATAAAGAAATCCTTCCAGAGGTGCGTAGCTAGCTTCTCTCGTGTCCTGTGCCTCGGGCAAGGCTGATTTAACAGGCGCTCAAGATTGACACCTGATGCTCCACTCCGCGGGGGTGGTTTACCCTTACGACGCAGACCATTATCCTACGCATTGGTGTTAGCCACAAAATCTGAACTATTATCCGCTTTATGCTTACCATTGTTTCCATGGCCCGCCGGGCTATGCTGTTGCCCTTTGGTGCCGCCGCTCTTCTTTCCCTTCTCCGGCTTTTCATCGTCAGACTTGGGGACCTTGGTACTATCAAAGTCAGCATACTTAACCAGAGCTGCCATAAGTGTTCCCATGTCATGCAGTGATGCTTAAGCCGTCCCAACTTCAGCTTCAGAGGCTTAAACTGGCAATTGCCCTCCACATTATGACTGATGAATCGGCATTGATGCGGTCCGATGAATGCAAGATTTTCGAAACCCGGCGCACCCAATGGGTTGTCGATTCACCTTTTTCTTGGAGACAGGCAGCTAAATCCACAATTGACATGGGATGCTTGCACGTGTCCTTGAAATTCAGTATAAACCGGGCTTTTAACTCGGCCCATGACCTAATGGAGTTAGCTGGCAAACTTTTCAGCCAAGTGCGAGTTCTTCCTTCCAAAATCATGGTGAAGTACTTAGCACATGCCGCCTCATCCACATCCAGCATCTCCATTGCCATCTCATAGCTTTCGACCCATGACTCGGGGGGTAAGTCAGCAGTGTAATTGGGCACTTAACGCAGGACCTTGAAGTCCTTGGGCAGCCGCACATTGCGTAGAGCCGGGGTGAGACGCGGCACCCCCCAAGAACTGAAAGCAACACCTGGTTCCACTGAAGTTGTCGGACGAACCGGAGTAAGCTGACGGTCCCCGTACTGCGCTGCTAACTCGGCTTCTCGATGCGCTTTACCATGATCCACCATGTCCTGAGCATTTGCACCACCGCCCGCCGGGTTAGGCCCTCGAGGGGCGTTATGGTTCCACGCAGTGCTTGACACAGCCGGTTCATCAATATGCCTGATGTAACTCCGGCTCGGGCGAGGGGTTGAATGAATCCTATCTCGACTATACGAATAAGCCTGCTGCTAAACCATAGTCGTTTGAAGGAGATCTCTGGCTCGCCGTGTCTCAACCGCTGTTGGAGACTCGCCTTCCATTGGAATAGCTACCAATCGCGATGCCGCAGCGATCATGTTATCCAAAGGGGTGGAAACGTGACCCGGTGGTGTTGGCATGTACTGAGGCGGGTCATGGTTCAGTCGAGGCGGATCCGTCATCTGTGGCTAATCCGGTGCTCCTGTCCCAGGTGCTTCAATCCGGTTTACCACTACCGGGTTACTGGTTCCCGCTAGTGGCGTGTTAAAGAGGTTCATTGCTTCATAAACCGGTGGTAGACGAGACCGATGCCTCCTCCTCAACACGTCGTTTGAAGCGTTCTGATCCAGCATGAGCCGGTAATTTTCTGCTCGGATCCGCTGTGCCTCAGCATCCAAAGCTGCCCGCTCTTCAGCCATCCTGGTTTCCTCGTCCACCAAGTCCTCCTTGGCCTAAGCTATCTGATCTCGCAGCTTCGTGACCTCTGTGTTATGCTAATCTCAATTATTCGGGGTAACCACTGTGGCTAACAATGTCGTCCAGGAGACCAATAAACCGGACAGGACTTGAGCCGGCGGGCGCGCGGGGCCTCTTGCCCTGGCTGCCGATCCTGAAACCATCGCCGCTACAACTGAGGAGTGCTGCGTGGGCTGCATACCAGTCATGAAGATCGCAACCCGGTTTGGCGGTTCAAGGGGGTCCGGAATACTGTCGCCATCGGAACAGCCCCCAAACTGGCCATCTTGCAGTTGGTACAGTGACTCGGTCTCACCGGTGGATGATTCCTCATCTGAATAGACAACCGTCTCATCGTCGGATACCGGTTCAGACTCCACACCATTGATGAATCCTACGAATGCACGCTTCATGGCGGGCTGAACCCAGCCGGGGCTTCCACGCTGAGCCGTCTCGATAAGGTCGACGCAGATGTCCGGCTCAGGGCCCGGTTCGTTGATCTTGCCAATGAATACATGAATTCCGTCGATGGGAACCCGATACCCGTACTCGATTGAGCCGGCGTCGAGGCCCCAGCCTGCATCGTCGATGTAGAGCTTGCCGCGACAACACTTGGTCATCCGGCCCACTGCGTATCCTTGAGTCCTTCCAAATTGCCCTCTAAGAACTTGAAACCATCGTGCGATAGCCCCACGGTGGGCGCCAACTATCGTGGAATTATCACTTCAGATGTCCTAGTGTGAGGACATAGTCGTGGAGCCATCACAACGAGATTAGCTTAAAGTGGTTAAACCGGACAAGGGGAATTTATACTGGTTCGGCCCCTTGCGGTGAAGGTAAAAGCCTACGATCTAGTTGTGGTGGAATTGATGGGGTTTCGATGACCAGGGAGCGAATCCGCTTTGCCTGGCTCTCGAGTTGTTGTTTTCTTGTCCTTGAACCGCCGCCGTGTCGTCCCTTTATATACACAGGTTGACGCTCATCGGTTTAGAGAATCCCGACGCCGTCTCATACACGTGTCCGGCTCGGTTTCTACTCTTTCCTACCATACAACAAAAGTTACACAGTATATGGTGGTTTATGTCTATGGGCCCTAATCCGCCTTTGGGTCTTGGGCCTTTAAATCTCTATAGTAAAGCGCCATACTCCTTATTTTCATGGGCTTCAATATGGATGACTGGCTACAGGTATAACCCGGCCCTACCTGGGCGGTTTATACTCAATAGTTATATCCCCAACAAAACCCAAGTATCAGAGAAGAAATACGAGGCTATAAGCAATCATGCATATAAGAGATCAAAGAAGACTCAAATAACTTTCATGGATAAAAACATAGATCTGATCATAAACTCAAAGTTCATCGGATTCCAACAAACACACCGCAAAAAGACTTACATCATATGGATCTCCAAGAGACCATTGTACTGATAATCAAGAGAGAGAGAGAGAGAGGAAGCCATCTAGCTACTAACTACAGACCCATAGGTCTACAAAGAACTACTCACGCATCATAGGAGAGACACCCATGAAAGTGGTGAACCCCTCCATGGCCGTGTCTTGCTTGGATCTTGTGGTTCTCGACTCTGCGGCGTCTGGAATTGATTTTCGTTGACTCCCCTTGGGTTTCTGGAAAATTGGGGTATTTATAGAGCGAAGAGGTGGTTTAGGGGGCACCCGAGGTGGGCAGCACCCACTAGGGCGCTCCTGGGCCTTCTGGCGCGCCCTGGTGGGTGGTGCTCCCCTCGAGCGGCCCCCCAGGTGCTTCCTTGGCCCACTGGCTTTCTTCTGGCCCAAAAAATCCTCCAGGAGTTTCGTTGTGTTTGGACTCCGTTTGGTATTGATTTCCTGCGATGTAAAAAACATGCAGAAAATAGCAGCTGGCACTGGGCACTATGTCAATAGGTTAGTACCAAAAAATTATATAAAATGACTATAAAATGGTTGTGAACATCCAAGAATGATAATATAACAACATGGAACAATCAAAAATTATAGATATGTTGGACACGTATCAGCATCCCCAAGCGTAATTCCTGCTCGTCCTTGAGTAAGTAAATGATAAAGACAAATTTTTTGATATGGAATACTGCCTAACATGTTCATCACATTTCTTTTCTTTATAGTATGAACATATGGAATTTTATATAATTCAAAGCAATAGTCTAGTTTTGACATGAAGACTTTAATACTCAAGCATATCAACAAGCAACCATGTCTTTCAAAATATCAACACTAAAGCAAGTTATCCCTAGCCCAGTATGCTCAATCATTGATCTATCCATTAAACACACTCGAATATTTGCTACAACCACTGCTCAAATACGATCATAGTGCCTTGGTGCTTTATAAGATAAGATGGAGACTCAAATTCAAAATAAAAATTGCATAAGTAAAAGAAGGGCCCTTCACGGAGGGAAGTAGGGATTTGTAGAGGTGCTAGAGCTCAAAGCTTAAATTGAGAGATAGAAATTATTTTTGAGAGGCATACTTTTCCCACCAACGAAAACGACTTGGAGCATCCCAACACTTTCCATGCTAGATACATCATAGGCGGTTCCCAAATAGAAAATAAAGTGTATTCCTTTTTCCACCATAACTTTCACTTTCCATGGCTAACCGTATCCACGGGTGCCCTCCATACCAACACTTTCCAAGGAATTTATTATTTGACAACATAAAGTTAATTCATTATTCATTTCGGGACTGGGCATCCCTAGTACGTTTGCCGTATTCTCGTGCAATGACAAGTGAATAAACACTCATCGTGAGAATAACACATCTAGCATGGAAAATGGCTACCCTTTACCGCTTCGCGAGCAGTTGAGCACACAAAAGAGAAATTTATTTTGAACATTAGAGATGGCACATGCAAATTTTCTTAGAACGGCATGGAAATGCCGCATATAGGTAGGGATAGTAGACTCATATGGCAAAACTATTTTAAAGGGTTTTGGATGCATAAGTAGTGATCATACTTAGTGCAAAATGAAGGCTAGCAAAAAGATTGAGAAGCGACCAACCAAATAGCAAAAAATCTCGTACCCAAGCATTAAGCATAAGTAACACCGAATAATGCACCATAAGTAGGATATAAAAAATTTCATTGCATAACTATTGACTTTTGTGCTTGCATAGGGAATCACAAACCTTAACATCAATATTCTTACTAAAGCATAATTACTCACCAACATGACTCATATATCATATCGTCGTATCTCTAAACCATTACTAAGAATCAAATTTATTTTGTCCAATGATCTTCATGAAAGTTTTCATTATATCCTCCTTGGATATCTATCAGTTTGGGACTATTTTCATATGTTTCTTTTCATAAGCTCAAGCAAATATAAGTGAAGAACATGAGCATAACTTTTTTTTCTTTCTCTCAAAATAATCTAAGTGAAGCAAGAGAGAATTTCTTAAAATTTTACTAACTCCAAAATAAATCTAAGTGAAGCATGAGAGCATTTGTTCAAAATTAACAAAGCACACTCTACTCAAAAAGATATAAGTGAAGTACTAGAGCAAATCCAAGGCTCTAAAAATTTAAGTGAAGCATAGGAGCAAGAATAGCATTATTTTTGGCTTTGTCAAAAAGGGTGTGTCCAGTAAGGTTTCAACACTTAAAACACTACACAAAAAAGCAAAGACTCATATCATACAAGACGCTCCAAGCACAACTCATATCATGTGACGAATAAAAATATAGTTTCAAGTAAAATACCGATGGCTGTTAGAGGAAAGCGGGGATGCCACTTGGGGGCATCCCCAAGCTTAGTTGCTTGCTACTTATTTGAATATTATCTTGGGGTGCCTCAGGCATCCCCAATCTTAGCCTTTTGCGTATCTTTATTCCTTCATCCATCGTAAGATAGCCCGAATCTTGAAAACTTCAATCACACAAAACTCAAATAAAACCTTCGTGAGATACGTTAGTATAAGAAACCAAACCACTACTATAATTATTGTAGAAAACCTATTCTTATTTTGTTTTTGCATTATATATACTGTATTCCAACATTTCTATGGCAAAAACTCATCAAAGAAAACCACAGAATCATCAAAATAAGCACACAACGCAAAGAAAACAGAATCTGTCAAAAACAAAACAGTCTGTAGCAATCTTAATATTTCTAGTACTTATGTAACTTCAAAAATTCTTAAATAAATTGGTGGACGTTAGGAATTCGTCTATTAATCCTCTTCAAAAATAATCAACTTAAAAGCAATTTTCTTAAAAAAATGAATAATAATCTCGTGAGCGCAAAAGTTTCTGTTTTTCAGCAAGATCAAATAAATTTTCACCCAAGTCTTACCAAAGGGCTTGCTTGGCACAAACACTAATTAAAACACATAAAACACAATCATAGCAGTAGCATAACTGTGCTAACACTCAAGAACCGGAAGGAAAAAGCAAAAATAAATTTTATTCATTGGGTTACCTCCCAACAAGCGCTATTGTTTTACGCCCTAGCTAGGCATAACACGTAGGATCTAAGTGTTGTCATCTTTGTCCAATTCTTTGATCAAACACTTAGGATTTTTCAAGGATTTTGCATATAAATTCTCAGTGACAATACTTCTAGGCATAAGATGAACCAACTTTAGTAGCATAACTTTGCATTTTTCTATCCATTCCATAACATGCTCGAGAGTCAATATTGTTTCATTGATCACAAGTGGTGGTGAACCCACTAAATTTCCCAAAGCATTAAAAGCATCAAGAGAAGGACACATCAAGAAATTCCAATCGGTAATCGTATTAAGGATGAATCTATACCAAGTGGTAATTCCCACATAAAAACAACAAAGAAGAACAACGGTAGATTGCTTACGGATAGATCTATTATCAGCATTGCAAATCCTATACCAAGAATTTTTTAAATTTTCTCCTTCCCTTTGTTTAAAGTTGAGAACCTCATTCTGGGGGGTTCACGCAATAGAAGAAGAGAAATCCATAACAACTAAAAGTGATAAACAAGTTTGCACACGAGAAACAGATCTGACGAGAAAACAACGAACGGAAAAAGAGGGCATAAAACGACAAATTTTTGTGAAGTGGGGGAGAGGAAAATGAGAGGCAAATGGCAAATAATGTAAATTGCAAGGAGATGAGATTTGTGATTAGGAACCTGGTCGATGTTGAAGATCCTCCCCGACAACGACGCCAGAAATTCCTTTTGATGTCTACTAGAACTACGTCGGTATTTCCCCAAAGAGAAAGGGATGATGCAGTATAGCGACGGTAGGTATTTCCCTCAGTGATGAGACAAGGGTTATCGAACTAGTAGGAGAACCTCACTACTAGGGAAAACCTTATACACAGAAATTTATCAGTAGCGCGGTTTAAAAATGGGCGCTACTGCTAATTAGTAGTAGCGCGGGGTATAAAACCCGCACTACTAATAAGTTGATAGTAGTAGCGAGGGGTATAAACTCACGCTGCTACTAAGTGGTCTCCAACAATGCCCCCGGAACAGGCCATAGTAGTAGCGAGGGATATAAAACCTGCGCTAATACTAAGTAAGTACCTATAGCCCTGGTAAGACCCCCACGCTATTACTAGAGGAATGCCACCGCCAAGTCAAGAAAACGATTCGTTTTGCACTATCGCTACAACTCCTGTTTTCCTATCGCTACAGCTCCACCAAGTCAGCCCGAACGCTCGCCGAGCTCCCGCAAGAAGCCAGCCGGCCTAGCTCCCGCGAGAAGCTGGCTCATTTGGGAAGCTGGATAGCTTCCGAACGGGGCCTAAGGGCCCGTTCGGATCCTCTCCAGCTTCTCCAAATAGTCGGCTTCTCGCGAATCCAGACGTAGCCAGCTTCTAACGGGAGCAGCGATTCGTTCGGGAGCAGAGAGTTGCTCCAAACACTGTACAAACTCAAAATAGTCAGGAAGGAAGCCGGCGTGGTGAAGAGAGCTAGGAGAAGTGGGCTCTCTGGCTTGGATCCAGCGGCAAGCTTGACGGAGCAGGTTGACTGGGTTCTGGCGACGAGCAATGCAGAGAGTTGAAGTAGGCTCGGGCGTCCAAGATTGGGCGGCGACTGCAGTGGGTATGGGATGGGAAACCTGCAGGGATGCGGCGGAGCACCGGCGCCTCGTCGGACGGGTGGAGGCGCCCTCAGGGTTACAGTCTGTAGAAAGGGGACGAGGGAACAAGAGAAATTGGGTGACGAGGGGAAGGGGAAGGGCGAACCGGTACATGATTGACTTGGCGGTGGCATTCTCGTGTAAATTAGAGTAACTCCACCTTCCTCTTTTTTAGAAGCTACACTTCAGCTGCTCAACAAAATTACACTACGGCGGGCCGGGTCTCCGCGAAGCAGGCTTCAAGGGGCTGATGCGTTCGGGCTGGCTCCCACGCGGAGACGGAGAAGCTAGATCGTGGAGAACTTCCGAACGGGCCCTAAGTGTGTCCACCCTGGCCCGATCCAGTCCCACCCAAACACACACACACTCTCTCTCTCTCTCTCTCTAAACTCTCACGAACTCACCTGTTCGTCGGTCCCACGATCTCCTCACCGCCGCCACCACCCACGCCAGCCGGTTCCGGCGAGCACCGGCCACGCGCAACACTCCCCCAAGCTCCGCCCCTCCCTCCCCTCCGTCCAAATCCGACATGGCCGCAGTTCCTACACGACATCCCGCTCCCCTCCGCCGCCAGGCCCGCCGCTGTCGCCTCCTTCGCCTGCGGCCCGCTGCGCGTCGTGTCGGCGCTGCTGGCGCCAAGGAGGCAGCTCCTGCTGCCCATGGCCGTGGCCGTGTCGTCCGACTTCGAGACGGAGGACGCCGAGGGAGAGAAGATTGAGGGCGAGGGCGGAGGCGACTCCGAGGACCTCAAGGTCTTCGTCGGCTGCCCTTCACCGTCGACAGCGTGCAGCTCGCCGGGCTCTTCAAGCAAGCCGGCTCCGTCGAGATGGTCAAGGTATAAATTCACTCTCTGGTCTTGTTAACTAATAGTTAGTTTGGCGCCAATTATAACAGGCTAAAGTGAAATTCTGCTGGGCATTGCATGATTAGAATAGAGACTTCGGAGTCAGGACGTTTTGTTTAAGTGTAGTGTCAGGTTGTCCTAGGGATGTGGAATTGTTGCTGTGTAGATTGTGTCCTCCAGGATAGGATAAGGTACTGTAAATTTTTCTCTGCATGAAGTAAGTTGGAGTTGGTTCAGTACTTCAGAGGCCTCGTAAATTCAGTACTTCAGTGCAGTGCCGAGAGCGCTCCAGCGGAGTCGGGGGAGTCCGCGATAAATCCTAATCAAAAGGCGGCCGGTTGGATTAGAAGGTATATCTTGATGCTAACCCATGGGTGGGAATTCTTAGGAGGTGAATTAAAGAATAGAGCATTTGGGGGCAGGCTGTGCGTGTGCGGTTGTGCCTCCCCTGAACCCGTTATTGTTTCTTCATAAACTGCAACAGACATCTAGAAAAAAAATCTGTTTAGTAGACTGGTCCAGAAATTAACCCTATGATACAGAAAGAAAGTTTTAGGGCGGAAATTAAAGAAAAGAGCATTTGGGGCTGGCTGTGCTTGTGCCTCCCCTTTGATAGAGAAAGAGAAGTATTTATGCGAACAAACTGACCAATAGAAAAAGACTTTTGCTACATAAGAGAGGCCGAGGAAAATTGGTAGTAGAAACTCGGTTCAAAAAAGGATAGAAAATGAAGCAAGAGTGTAGTGAGAGTGTATGGTGCAACAGGGGAGGGTGTGTGTGTGTCGTATGAAATGTCAATAACCTGATTGGGCTGGCAGCCTCTGTCATTCTGTTGACGCTGGTCATGGCGATACCCTGAAAAATGATGAATTTTGGATACTGTAGTATAGCCGCGTGTATGTGAACTATGATGATGGGAAAATATAAGAAAAGGCTGAGTGCTTTGCAAACTATAAAAAATGCTTAGTAAATGTGTTCTGGAATTAGCCGTGATAATTTTGCCGCTGCAGGTCCATGTGGGCACAAATCAAATTGAGCGACCCCCCCCCCCCTGCCCAGGCATGATGGGAGCGTTTGAGACAATCATGGGCTTTGCGGACAGGGCTGGGGAGGAAGTAGTGAAGCCAGAGCTCGGGACAACGTTTGACTCACTGACAGAGGCTTACGATTTTTACAACCTAAATTCATGGGAACATGGCTTTGGGATTACAAAAGACAAGATGTTGTAAACTGGTCTCGGTTTGAACTAAGTTCGAATTGCTTCAGTAATTTACGACAGCAAATCAATGCTCAACTGTAGCATAGCTGCGCGCTAAGACTTGGGTAGTTTAATTTTTTCAGAATGATATAGTATCTCATTTCTTGCAGGTTGTATACGATAGAATGACCGGACGGAGCCGTGGATTCGGATTCGTCACAATGGGTTCAGCAGAGGAAGTTGCTTCCGCCGTCGAGCAATTCAATGGCTATGTAAGAAGACTTCATCTGTTTTAAACCACCTTATCTTGGTACATTAAATGGGTTTAAATGACTAGCTGTGGATAAATTTTATAAGCTATTGTGAAAAAGTTAGTTCTCTACAGGTTTCTACAGTTCCAAGGGGATTCATAGTTCCACCTCTGAGTATTTGGATCTTATCTAACCATGCTCTGAGATTTAGATGTGTTGGGGAATGGGGATTGCTAGTTCCTGTTGGGTAATCAAAATAATGTTTGGGTTTTCCTCAAGGATGTCGACACTATTGATAGTATGTTAAATGCAGACAATGCTGTTGATTTATGAGAATTAATTATTTACCTAGTGGATCCCCAATTGTATATCTGTCCCTATCAATGCAAATGCTGAGCCATGTTCCACTTTCACTGCTCTACATTATATTTTCACTTCCTGAAGGGGTTAGTATGCTCCTTGTCTTTTTCACAGATTGTCTTTTTCATCGACATGCACCGCATTATTTTTCCGTGTCATTCTTCTAGAGAATCTGAAGTTTCTGAACCTCTTGGTAATGCAGGGTTCTGGTGGCGATGCCGACGGCCATCGCGAGGTTTGTGGACTGGACGGTGTTGTGGCTGCCAATGTACGGAGAGGCGAAGCTGTTGCTCGTCATCTACCTTTGGCACCCCAGCACACAGGTAAGCAGTCGATCAGATACCCCGAGCCCGAGAGATAATCAACATTTCAGATAGACTTGATTTGGTATGTGGCCAATTCTGAATATGAATCTTAATGGTGTTAGGATTTTAGGGTGCGGGGCACGTGTATGGTGGCTTCCTCCGTCCGCTGGTGGCGTGGCACGAGGCCGACATACACTAGGGACTACTTGAGCGGACGGCTAGGGCGAGGGACATGATGGCGTCACAACTCCAGGCGGCGGCTGCCATCGGTCAAGTGTGGCTCGTAGAGGCTGCCCGCTATGTTTCGTCGCAGCTGCAGGCCGCGAGATCAGGTCAGCAAGGCGCCACTCATTGACGAGTGAGCCAATTTTTGGATCGGACCATAACATCGTGTCTCAGTCTCTGATGTCTAGAAGTACTTGTAAAGTTTTGAATTTGCATGGCAAGAACCACTTAGGTAGGTGTCGGTGTCAAAACCGGCGGATCTCGGGTAGGGGGTGCCGAATTGTGCGTCTAGGCGGATGGTAACAGGAGGCGAGGGACACGATGTTTTACCCAGGTTCGGGCCCTCTCGATGGAGGTAAAACCCTACGTCCTGCTTGATTAATATTGATGATATGGGTAGTACAAGAGTGGATCTACCACGAGATCAAGGAGGCTAAACCCTAAAGCTAGCCTATGGTATGATTGTTGTAATGTACGTTGTGCCCTACGGACTAAAGCACTCCGGTTTATATAGACACCGGAGGAGGCTAGGGTTACACAGAGTCGGTTACAATGGTAGGAGATCTACATATCCAGACGCCAAGCTTGCCTTCCACGCCAAGGAGAGTCCCATCCGCACACGGGACGGAGTCTTCAATCTTGTATCTTCGTAGTCTTGGAGTCGGGCGGACGATGATAGTCCGGCTGTCCGGACACCCCCTAGTCCAGGACTCCCTCAGTAGCCCCTGAACCAGGCTTCAATGACGATAAGTCCGTCGCACGTAACGTTCGTCATTGCAAGGCGGGTTCCTCCCTTGAATAACCCAGAGAAGATCATGAACACCAGGATAGCGTCCGGCTCTGCAAAATAAATTCCACATTCCACCGTAGAGAGAATAAAATGCTCACAAGTCCAATCTGCTGACATATTATGCGGCATGACATCACGCCGCTATCAGTCTTTTACTTGAATTTTTTTATCATACCACCTCAGCACGTTTAGCAAAGCGGTTTCCTCGGCACGTCTTGTCGAGGCAGAGATCGTGTTCCCCTTATTCCGGGATTCTCATCAATACGTGCATGGGTAACCCAACCGTGCCCGTCGCCACGCCTCCTCTATCGAAGGTGAATTCCGAACGGTCACGGAGACGACTCTTGGTATTTTTTCCCCTTTATAAGAGGACCAAGGCTCATTCTTTTTCTTCAATCTTGCATCGAATCCCTTCTCGCCCCGGCCCAACACCCGAGCCTCAGATTCGAGCGCCGGATTCTCAAGAATGTCCGCCCGACCTCCGTGGTCGGTGGATGCCCTCCTCCGCCACGGAGGAGGATGTGTTAAAGCTGCGGAGGCCAAGTACTGGCCCAACGAGATTTCGACAGTTGCCCGCCCAAGGGCAGGCCGTGCCCGCCCGAGCCTGGTGAGTACGTCGCCTCAGATCCCACCTCCGCCGGGGTTTAGGCTTCACGACGGACCCCTTCGTGAGAGGGCTCATGTTCTTCACGGGCTGGATTTTCACGACTTGGCTCGAGTCCATCCTCCATATCTCCGCATTCATTATCTTCATAAGCCCTCCTCCACGCCACTCCCCACTTCGCTTGTGGCTGAAGACCTTTAATGTGGAGCCAAGATGATCGGGGCGCAAGCGGAGGCGGCAGGCGGCCATAAGCGAAGGGCCGATGCCCAAAGGGCCCGAGGGTTCCTTCCAAGAGGAACTCTGACTGTGGCAGCAGGAGTGGTTCTATATCACCGCTCCAAGGGCAGCAAGCAAAGCCGCCGCCTTGCTCCGCCGGGACCTCCACGCCGATCGATGTCGTGGGTCAACCAAGGGCTCAATTGGGGCCATTCAAGACATTCCCTTATTGCAGGTCAGTATTCGAGACCTCCAGGCGAGGGAGATCAATCTGGTCGTGGTGATGCAGGTTATGCTAATCCCGCGTCTTCTGCCTTGCAAACGCCGTCCTCTCCGTCTATGGGAGTTCAATCCGGAGGGACCTCGAATTCTCCAACACTTCATGGGTGCGACACCCGTGGAGATGTACAAGTTGTTCTTCGGACCGCAGGTAGCGTGTCCGGAATTGACCGAGGACACAGGCCTAAGTAGCAATCGCCCGGACACTCAGGTAAATAGCTCAGAGTCCGGACATTCTGTTTATCTGCTTTTCTAAAGTTCGCCTCCTGACCCATTACTCTTCACAGGAGTGGGTAGCGCGATCAAAGATGATAAGGTGTCCGGCCCCGCTCCCAGAGACCGCACTGGAGCCCGTGCTGGTCAGAATCTTGGAGGTCGCGCCCGCAGAAGGGAGCGATGGGGAAAATAGAGGATCTATTATTCCGCCCAAAGGGGCGTCTAGAGAGGGGGGAATCAAAAAACCCTGCTTCCAGGGGGAGAAGAGGACCGCCTCCGAAGATCCGGAGGCCAAAGCCCCTAAACGAGGGAAGAGATCTTCACCGGGGGGTCCGGCGTCCGGGGAGAATCCGGACGCACAATCGTCGCTAAAGGATCAGCACTCCAGTGAGCCGTGAGTAGGAAAAGGGGAATTCATTAGTAAGAAAATACCTCCATTTGTGCTTCTGTGGGTAACCGAAATTTTTACCTTGCATTTCGGATTTGCAGCCTTCTCAGATGAGTTCGTCTTCGGGGGACCTTCTTCCGGAGATGATGGAGAGCAAAACGCCTTCGTCTACGCCGTTAGGTAGGGCAAACGAGCCTGAAGTATCGTCACGGAGGGTATCCCCGAGTCCGGAGGGGCCGGAGAGTTCGGCGCCCACTAGTATCCGGCCGAGAGAACTGAAGAATCTGCTTGAGAGGGCGTCCATCTCAGAAGATCACCGTGCTTTGATGCGTATGGTGATTGGAAGGATTTCGTCCGCCGAGAGCGGATTGTGTAATGCCGCTACGAGTTTGCTGGCGGGATTTGAGGTACGCGAGAATGACGCATCCCTTTTTTCTGACAGTTTGGCAAATAAAAGTGCGCCCTGTATAGATAGTAGCCCCTAAGACTCGGTAGGTTGTCGAAAACAACAGCGTGCCGAGGATCAAAATCGCAAGTAATCAATGTCGCCGTTCCTATGCTGGTGGCGGATAGTCCGAGGGCTAGCCGGACTAGTGGAGTTGTCGAGTTAATGCGGCAGCTTGACGTGGCAGATGCGGACATCGCGCTTGTCAACCAGCGACTTGACGAGTCGCAAGGTAAATGAGTTCTCCACAGTTGCTTTATTAAGGGGGTCAAAGCCCTCCTCTGATAAATTATATGCTGTAATACAGAAGGTGCTGCTGCTGTGGAGAGCCTTCGGGCCGAACTTGCTCAATCTAAGGAGCAAGCTCGAAGGAGTGACGCGGCTGCCTCGAGGGCGGCCGAGGAGTTTAAAGCCGAAAAGGCTGCACACTGCCTAAGCAGGGAAGAGATGGCCGAATTGGCCGTGAAATTAAAAGATGCTGCCGACCGCAATGAGGCTCTTGAAAAGGAGCGCTTATCGGAGCAGGAAGACCTGCGGAAGGCCACCGCCGAGGCCAAGGATGCCCGTTCTGCAATGCGGGCTATGAAGGAGGAGCTGCGCCAGGCCGGAGATATTGTGGCTGGCAAGCCTTTTCTGCTACGTCACCGGTTTACGGATCAAAACTATGCTCAACTTGGCCAGCTGTGGGGTCCGGAGGATCCGTATATGGACTTAGCGGCAAGTGCGGCTGATGCCGTTGAGCACTTCCGGAGCCAGAAGGATCACAGGACGGAAGAGCTATTTTGGTCTCAATTCCATAGTCCGGACCGTTCACTTCCGTTGACCGATCGGTTGGCCGAATGGGCCGAGCTAAATAGATTGTCCAGACTTGCCACGACTAACGTCTTGGCTCATGTCTGGCCAGAGAGGCCCAAGGCAACGAGCTATTTCGGCTTGTTGCAGCTATTTCTTGGAGCGGTGCTGCATATCAAGGAGATGAAGCAGTCGGCCTGCATTGAAGGCGCGCGGATGGCTCTTGCCCGTGTGAAGACACATTGGACAGAGATGGATGCCACCGCTATTGCCGCCCAGGGTTCGGATGAAAGCCGGCTACCCGCCGAGCACTATTTCGGGGAAGTTATGCGTGGTGCTCATGTAATAGAGTCGTAGTGCTCAAAAAATATCATGTTCAAATGAACGTTTTATCTTGTAAAACGATGATTATGCTATAACTGATTTTTATACTTGTGCGTCCCAAGTAGTAAAATTTCTCCTATGCGGCCGTTTGTGTATACATCTGTATAACCTGAAAGATTGCAGTCTTCGGCTTCAGCCCCCACGCACAAGGTGCGGGGGTGTTTGCAAAAATAGCGCGTTTTCACACTTAATCCGACGTCTCGGTCCTGTTAAGGAGGTGGTAGCGTAGCAAACGAGGCAATCCGGACTATAATGCTTTATCACTTTCACTTAGCTAGTGGAGTTCGAGGGTGGGGCTACGATATAGCCCCTTGGGGCACCGCACTTCTCCGAGTTCGGGGCGCGTGTGTGCCTGACCGAAACGGTCCTTCACAAAGCGGGAATTCTAAACATTCCGTAGTCGATCGAGTGGTTGACCAGTCTCTCGCTATATCATGACAGCCAATTTTCGCTTTCATCGAGGTGCTCGCCAAATTAACCGGGGCACAATCGCAGAGTTCTCCGGTGCCGCGTTAGCCGATGATACTGAACGAAGGCAGCAAAACGCAGGAGCCGGGCAAACCCAACATTTGACCAAAGACATGATTCGGAGCTGATGCATATAATGCCTAACTCGAGACGCCGAACACTCCCTGAGGTGTTCGGTCTTTATAATAATGGGCAGAAAAATGGCCTAAGCCCCTAGTGTCCAGGTACGGGCATGGTCCTCTGACGCAGCCGATGCCAAAACGTCAGGCTTTGCTTTGGTTATAGGAAGGAACCAAGGAAGAGTAACAACAAGAGACAGTAAAAAAGGTTTAGGCAGGGTCTTAATCTGAAAAGAATCCTCGCAACGGGTCCCTACTGCACGTCTGCGCTGTACCCTCCAAGCAGCCGTTGTCCGGACGGTGTGCATGTTGTTCATCTGTAAAAGGAGAGGAACTTTAGTTTGAAAACAACTCGTGCAAAAAAGGTAAAAGAAGAAATATAAATAAGTAAAGTGGGGTTTGTATGAACTCGCGGTTGTTTGTGCGTGCAGCCCCTTGTGAAGGGGTGTGCGGCTAGGGAGCCCCCTAGCCTACCGATGCCGGACTCGTCCATCCGTGTCCGGGGTCTTTAAGTGACCCTCGCACTGAAATGATGCCTCGCGGACTGGGCATCTTGAGTGTAAGAGACGCGTAATCCGGTATGGCGTTGAAACGGACAAAAGCCTTTCGCCCCAAGAGTGCTTGATATCCACTTTTAAATGGGACGATATGAAAGATTAGTTTCTCGCGCCGAAAGTTGTCCGGTGATCCGAACACAACTTCGAGTAATAGGGAGCCTGTGCACTTGGCGTAAGGGCCTGGCGTCACTCCTTTGAAGGAAGTGCAGCTTGTCGAATTTTAGTAGGGTCTATCCCCAACTTGTGGATTGTGTTTGAATACAGCAGGTTTAAGTCGCTGCCTCCGTCCATCAGGACTTTTGTAAATTGTAGTCCGTCGATTATGGGATCCAATATCAGGGCAGTCCGTCCTGCGTTTCGAACGCTTCTGGAATAATCCAGGTGGTTGAAAGTGATTGGTTGTGATATCCAATCTCTATGGTCTGCTGGGTTGGACCGTGCGAAGCTCTTTTTAGAAGGTGCCGCACTATTTTTCCATATTATCACATGAAGTGAGTTTATTGCTTTGACCTCTTGTGGGAAAGTTTTTTGCTTTCCGGTGCTCTGCTGGTGGGGTTTATCATCTTCGCTTGACGCGTCGATCCCCTTGTGTTCGGCGTTTAGTCGGCCGGACTGTTTGTAAACCCAACAATCTCGATGGGTATGGTTTGCAGGCCTTCCGGGGGTACTGTGGATTTGACATATCCGACCCAAAATCTTATTTAAGTTGGACAACTCATCGCTGTCATCCTTAAGAGGCGGTGTTTTGTTGTTTGGCCGCGATCTTTTGAATCCGGCGTTGACTGCCGTGCTCTTTGGGCTTTTCTCTTTATTCTGGCGCTGCTCTTTTCTGTGCTGTGATTTTCCGTTTCCATCTCTTATCTCGGATGTACTTGGGTCGCTGGTGCTGCATCTTGCTAGCCAGCTATCCTCTCCCGCATAGAAGCGGGTCATGAGGCTTGTTAGCACGGACATTGTCCTCGTTTTCTCTTGGCCGAGATGTCTGGCAAGCCATTCGTCTCGGACATTGTGTTTAAAAGCTGCTAAGGCTTCGGCGTCCGGACAGTCGACTATTTGGTTCTTTTTGGTGAGGAACCTGTTCTAGAACTTGCGCGCTGACTCTCCGGGCTGTTGAGTTATATGACTTAGGTCATCTGCATCCGGAGGGCGGACATAAGTCCCTTGAAGATTTGCTATAAACGCGTCCTCGAGCTCTTCCCAACTTCCCACAGTGTTTTCTGGGAGGCTTTTAAGCCAATGATGGCTGGCCCTTTGAGCTTGAGGGGTAGGTATTTTATGGCATGGAGATCATCTCCTCTGGCCATGTGTATATGTAGTATATAATCTTCTATCCGACTGTGGTCTGTTGTTCCATCGTAGGCCTCTATGTTTATGGGTTTAAATCCTGCTGGGAATTCATGGTCCAGCACCTCATTGGTGAAACATAGTGGGTGTGCGGCGCCCCTCTATTTGGGTGTGCCACTATCTTCGGACACTTGACGTGTTGCCTTGCTTCCTAGGGCCTTCTTCCTTGGCCCGTAGATGGACCTGGCTGGGCCATCTATCTTTCCAGGTTCATTAGTAGGTTTATGTGCGGCGCCGCTTTCAGAATTTGGCCTATCATCTGGCCGTCTATCCAACCAGGCAGCCTCTTTATTTTTTGACTGTGGGGGCTCTATGGCCTCCTAGTGGCTTGCGCTTCGGGTAGCTCTTTGATTGGTGGCCATTGCCGTATTTATCCGCGGTTTTGAGCACTTTGCTCCACCTCATTCTGAGTGTGTCCTCCGCTGTTTTGAGCTTCCGTTTTTCCTTCTTCAAGCTTCTTGCAGTGTTGACGAAGTCTTTTAGAAGGTTTTACCCTCCGTGGCGTGTCCGGCGTGAGATCATCCGGACTGTCGTTTTCGCCGGGCCTAGACTGATTATCTGACTTGTCCTGTTCGGACGGTTGCTTATCTGCATGTTCGTCGTCCACTTGTGTGCCCTGCTGTATTGCGGGGTCTTTGGGAGCGTTGTTGTTGTCGAGGCGGGACTTAGGGCGGCGTCTGCGCCGCCGTTTGGGTTGTTTGTCGGCGGGGTTATCTTCTGCCGCGGCCCGTTGGTCCTCTGTGACGCCCCCGATTCAATCGTACACTAATCATGCACGCAAATGTGTACGATCAAGATCAGGGACTCACGGGAAGATATCACAACACAATTCTAAAACATAAATAAGTCATACAAGCATCATAATACAAGCCAGGGGTCTGGAGGGCTCGAATACAAGTGCTCGATCATAGACGAGTCAGCGGAAGCAACAATATCTTAGTACAGACATAAGTTAAACAAGTTTGCCTTAAGAAGGCTAGCACAAACTGGGATACAGATCGAAAGCGGGCTGGGATCCTCCTAACTACTCCTGGTCGTCGTCAGTGGGCTGCACGTAGTAGTAGGCACCTCCAGTGTAGTAGGGGTCGTCGTCGACGGTGGCGTCTGACTCCTGGACTCCAGCATCTGGTTGCGACAACCAGAAAGAAAGGAAAGGGGGAAAAAGCGGGGAGATAGCAACCGTGAGTACTCATCCAAAGTACTCGCAAGCAAGGAACTACACTACATATGCATGGGTATATGTGTAAGGAGGCCATATCAGTGGACTGAACTGCAGAATGCCAGAATAAGAGGGGGATAGCTAGTCCTATCGAAGACTACGCTTCTGGCAGCCTCCGTCTTGCAGCATGTAGAAGAGAGTAGATTGAAGTCCTCCAAGTAACATCTCCAAGTAGCATCTCCAGTAGCATCACATAGCATAATCCTACCCGGCAATCCTCCCCTCGTCGCCCTGTGGAAAAGCGATCACCGGGTTGTCTGTGGAACTTGGAAGGGTGTGTTTTATTAAGTATCCGGTTCTAGTTGTCATAAGGTCAAGGTACAACTCCGGGTCGTACTTTTACCGAGGGACACGGCTATTCGAATAGATAAACTTCCCTGCAGGGGTGCACCACATAACCCAACACGCCGATCCCATTTGGCCGGACACACTTTCTCGGTCATGCCCGCCTCGAAGATCAACACGCCGCAGCCCCACCTAGGCACAACAGAGAGGTCAACACGCCGGTCTAAATCCTATGCGCCATAGGGTCCGGGCCCATCGCCCATTGCACACTGAACGCTGCGACGCGCCGAGAGCAGACCTAGCAACCTCCATTACAAAGGAAGTTGCGTTAACGTAGTCCAACCCGGCGCGCGCCGCTCCGTCGCTGACGTCAAGAAGGCTTCGGCTGATACCACGACATCGGGATACCCATAACTACTCCCGCGTAGATGGTTAGTGCGTATAGACCAAATGGCCAGACTCAGATCAAATCCCAAGATCTCGTTAAGCGTGTTATTATGAAGCAACTGCGGACACCGACCAGGGCCAGGCCCACCTGTCTCCTAGGTGGTCTCAACCTGCCCTGTTGCTCCACCACAAAGTAACAGGCAGGGGCCATCGGGAACCCTGGCCCACCTCTACCGGGATGGAGCCACCTGTCCTTTCAGCCCCCACATCGGGATCACTGGCGGGTACTCAACGAGCTGACCCGACTTTAGTCACCATCTATATAATATGTATGTATGTATAGTATATACCCATGATCACCTCCCGAGTGATCACGGCCCAATAGTATAGCAATGCAAACTTACAAGAATGTAGTGCCAATGATGGTAAACTAGCATCCTATACTAAGCATTTACGATTGCAGGTAAGGTATCAACAGATGTAGCAACAATGTCAGGCTATGCATCAGAATAGGATCAACGGAAAGCAGTAACATGCTACACTACTCTAATGCAAGCAGTATAGAGGAGAATAGGCGATATCTGGTGATCAATGGGGGGGGCTTGCCTGGTTGCTCTGGCAAGAAGCAATGTTGAGGATATCGTTTATCGTTATCGTCTCGGACAGCTATGGATTAGAGATAAATCGGAAATCGGTCGATTAATCGATTTTATCGGTCGACTATTAATTGGCCATTTTTGCAATTCTCAGGTTCCCAACACTAAAATATGCTATATTCAACACCAAAACCATATTGGACAGAAGTGTTCCCTTGATTCCTAGCCTTTGAATCCTTGTATAATGACGAACAAAACAGGACAACATTATATATATTGTGTAAGAAGGTCCACAAAACGCAAATAAACATAGTTTTTGCAAACATAGTGCTATGAATAGGCCTGATTTATCGGTAGATTCGTGATAAATCGCTTGTCATAGCGATAAATCGGCCCAAACGATAAATGGTGAAGATAAGGCATAATCTTATCGGTCACCCCAAGAGTAGCGATAAATCGGACGATAAATCGTTGAATCGGAAGATTTCTTGAACAGTGGCAAGAAGGACGAGTCACCAACACCGTAGTCGAATGGGGGTCGCCGGCAGTCTCGGGGTCTATCGGAAAGATGTAACGGAGAGGGAACACAATAAATAACAGAGCAATCAAAGCATCACAAAGCGTAACAAGACAATACGCGGTGTTCGGTGTGCCCTAACGCGGTAGTAGGTGATACCGGTGAAGGGGGGAAACATCCGGGAAAGTATCCCCGGTGTTTTGCGTATTCGGACAGATGAACCGGAGGTGAAATGTTGCAGGTTCTCTATGCTAGGGACGCGTGGCAGACAAACGAGCTGCGTATCCGGATTCGTCTCGTCGTTCTGAACAACTATCATGTAGAAAGTATTTTCATCCGAGTTACGGATTAAAACATATGATTTCCTAAAGATTTTATTAATTTCTGGAATTTAATTAATTATTTAAATCCAACATTATCCAAAATAGTAAATGATGACGTCAGTATGACATCAGAGTGATGTCAGCAGTCAACGTTGACCATTGACCTGGTCAACCTGACGTGTGGGTCCAGTGGGACCCACCTGTCATACTCTGTTAGGTTGATTAGGGTTTAGGTTAATCTAATTATTGTTTAGTTAGACTAACAGGTTAGTTAGATTAATTAAGTAGGATTAATTAACTTAATTAATTTAGTTAATTAATTAATTAACTAATTAAATTTATTAATTTATTATTATTATTATTAGAATTCTTTTTTTTGTCCTGAGGGGTGGGGCCCCCTAGTCAGTGGCACACAGGGCCTTAACAGGCACGGGAGCTAACGGGTGCGTGGGCGCCCGTCAGGGGCGAGCCCGAACGCTTGCTCAGGGGTGGCCATCGGTGCGCCTGGGCGCCGGCGGCCAAGGCAGCGACAGCGCGGGGCGAGGGGAGCAGGGCGGCCCGCTGGCCATGGCTGGAGAGGGTGCATGGGGGAACGGCGGGCGCGGGCAACGCAAGGACGACGCCGGATTTGCAGCACCTCTGGTGGAGCGACGAGGCGACGAGGTGGGGCGCAAGGCGAGGGGCACCGTGGTTGGGTCGTCGGACGCGGGTGCGCGGAGCCGTGGCGAGGCACGGAGCTGCGGGGGGGAGTGCGGGTCAGGGGAGGTCCGACGCGCAGTGGCCGACAGGCGCCGCAGAGAGCACCGACGGCGCTACCAAGGCACGGTCTGGCGTGGTGTGCAGGGAGCGGGAGCAGCACGGGCGGCGAGTGTGCGCGTGCGGACGCGACGGCGATCCGCTAGGGAAGAAGAGGGGAAGAGAAGGGGGCTCACATAGCCCTGTAGATGTGCAAAGGCGCGCTCGGGGAAGGGCCGGAGTAGCGGGGCGACGGCGACGATGTCCAACTCGGGGAGGGAGTTGCGCGAGGGAGAGGCGGCGCCGATGACGGGCCCCGGGGAGAGGCGGCGGGGAGACGGGCGATGGCTTCGGGACGCCGGAGATGGTGCGGTGTCGGGGCGAATGGCGGGGTCGTGGCGTGGCCCGATCCAGATCCGGAATTGGGGGAAGGAGAGGAGCGTGTGGGGGGAAGTGGACGAGTGGGGTGGAGGCTAGGGTTGCGGGGGGGGGGGATAAGGAGAGGAGTGGGGTTGGCCGGTTGGGCCTTTGGCCGGTTGGGCCGGCCCGTTCGGGCGGCGGAGGCCAGCTGGGCCACTTGGCCCAGCGGGGGGGGGGGTGTCTGTTGTTTTTGTTTTATTTTGTTTTCCTTTCACTTGTTTTTTTTCTTATTTTCCTTTCTGTTTTATTCAATTTAAAATATTTATGCATTTTCTAAAAATGTGTTTACTTCACCATAATTATCTATGCAATATTTGACACGGTCCGAACATTTTTGTTTTAAAGTTTGAAAACTTTGTTTGTTTGCCAAAAATTCAAATTTGAATTCGAATCGTTTTGAACTAACGCGAGATTAGCGACAGTAATGGAGGTGACAAGGCGTCATTAGCAGAGGTTACTGTAGCTTGATTATCCAGGCGTCACAATTCTCCTCCACTATAAAAATCTCGTCCCGAGATTTAAGTGGGGGACTACGGGGGGGAGGGATTGGGTTACGAAAATTCTAACGAGTGTTCTTGGTCTTGGTTGCTCTTCCTGAAGTAATTGATCCTCCTCGTTGATGTCCTTATTTCTCTGCTTCAGGTCATCATGGTGAAGTCGGCATCCTTTTCTTTGGGAACTCCAACGTACTTACAAATATGTAAGGGGCAGCGCTGCAATGATAGGATGTTATAAGGGAAATTCATCTGGGGGTATCCCAAGAATGGACATATGAGTATCTCTCGAGTTGAACAAATGTCACACATCGAGAGCAAAGTAAGACAGTGCAATAAGAAGTTTCAAGCGGGTAGGCAATCGTTCATTGCCTGAAGCAGAGTGCGAAAGGGGTTCAGAGCAATGGGAATAAGTATTGCGTCCGGCAACAGATTTGATGATCCCTCGGAAGATGGCTCGTGAATTACATATGAGGCCACACGCGAGGAACAACCTTGGGAATAGGGGGGTGTAGGAGAGTGAGGTTTCGATCATGTGGAACTGTGGGTTATGGGCCCACCATGTGGTTCAAAAGTAGCAAGGACGCCGACATATTGCACGGTCATGGTAGCAAGGCATGGCAGAGGATAGCATGTCAGTTATGTTGGCAACAACGTTGGTACCAAGGGCGAGGGACGAAGAGAACCATTTTCCTGCTCGTTGAATGAGGCGGACCAATAAGCAAAGTTCTCATCCATCGGGGTTACCAGATGTAAATCAAGAATAGTAATAGGGTCACACTGACAGAGTTGTAAACCGAGGTGTCTACCTAAGCAGGAGAATATTACTGCTTAGATCATATAGATCACAAGAAACGTTAACCCAACAAATGGAAAGAAAATATGATTATCGGATTAAACAGAACAATGGAAAGGAAAATGTGTTTAGACACATATTTCAAAGGTATATCCATCGGAAGGATGAGCAGAGCATGATATCCATGACAGGATATAATGTAGTAAACTCTTTAGGTAGGGGAGAGAATTTTCATGACATTACCCATACAGCGGTGTTTGGATAATTGAGCAGGAAACATTTATCATTAGGCTTCAAATGTTCTTGTTGAAAATCGGAGTACCATAGACATGCTTTGAGTTAGCATTGACATAGTCTTCTAGCAAAGGTCGTACTTTGGATACATGAAGGATTCATCAGGAACAACTTGTAGAATAAGTCTTACACTTTCCTCATGGAAGAATGGATAACCTTGCTAAAAAGGATGAACTATAACCATAAGTCCGCCGGCCAGGTGTGCTAGGCATGACATCACCTTACCGGGTCATATAGAGATGTTATAACTCCTGGAAATATGTTCCAACCACCATATCTGACCGAGATTCAGATCTGATTGGTGTTAGGATAACTCAGACTTAGGATGCCTGAGAAGAAAGGTGCAACACAGATTGACGAGATGTCATTATAAGATTCTCGGGAAATGAACTATGGCAGCAAGTTCCAAAATAGGAGCTCATCATTAAACCAATGAAGGGATAATGTGGTAGCTGATGAACTCAGCGACAATTCATCGAGGTTTCCAAAAAGATGTATTTCCACAAGTATGTGAACAAGGATATAAGATTTGTCAAAACAAAAGATATAATGATGTATGCTCGAGGAAAACATACACAATTAAACATTGGTTGAAAGGTGCGCCCGAAATATGGGTAGGGTTGCACGACCAATGTCAGAATGGTGATTCAATAATCAATAGTCCAAGAATGAACGGCCGACCATTAACTTCAAGGTAATAGGGTTGCTAGAAGGGCAGAATCCAAACAGCACCATTCACTTGTTGGTACACCGGTTGGAATCAACACGAGCACCAAGAAAAAATGGTGATAGTGAGAAGCATCAATATACCAAGAATTTTTAAGAGGTGGAGCAATCCTCACAACATCCTTGTCATAAAGGACATTAATACTTCAAGGTGGAACATCATACAAGCTGGATAGCAAGTTGCAATTATAACATTAACAAGTTTGTGTTGTGGGAAGGCAAGAATATTGTCGATGATAACACAATCATCGAGGGGCAAGGATGGTAATTCTCATCATGAATTTGATTGATATTCTGGAAGAGCCCAAAATGTTGATGATGATCACGACAATTTTGTCGAGAGGCCCCACCAAGAAGCAATCGAACAGCGACTGCTCAAGCAGAAGGACTGATGCATCAAAAAATTATTAGAACTACGGATACAACACCCACTAGGAATCAAGCTTGCCGTTCGAGGTGAAACTATAAGACAAGGAAGATCGACATAAGCTTAGCTCATCATCAAAAGTGGTGCTCCGGGAAGAAGGACCAGGTAGCACAGTTAAAAGTTTGCACGATGATGATATAGCCGATAAGGCTAGGAATTACTATAAGGATGATTAAACTCGTAAGCAACAGGAATTACTTAGAGTTGTTGAATCGGAGTGCGGAATCGATTCACTTATCAGTGTTCTCAAGTGACTAATAACTCAGAACCTGGGGGGGATCCGAGATCGGTGAGAAGCAATACTAGATGAAGACTCGCAGGAAGTAACACAGTTCTTTGATATTCTCGGGTTACCAGGGGGTAATACTCGACAACAGATCAAAATAGAGGTTGGGCTGGGGTATTGCTATGCAGAAGACAGGTGCTTAAACTTGCACGAGAAATGGTATTTAAAGGAGAACATGGTCGGAATCCATGATCATAAATGATCGAACCACTGATACAAGATGAACTTATAATAAGGGGTAATTATTTTTACGAGCAGCTTCCATGATAAGTTATACATCGTGTCCCTGGGCATGAACGCAAGGTTCAAGGTCGACTCCCACTTCTTCAATGTATAACCTTCCATTCACTTTTGGCTTTGATAAAGGCATTAGTGTTGAAAGTTTTACCTGGTGAAATACCAGATGAGTATGACTCGTGAAAACTTCTGAGTTCACACATATAAAGGAAGGCATAGGTTCAACCTTTTAGGGTATCGTGGAAACATATACCACAAGCTTCAATAGTAAATACCACCAGCTCGGAAGCAGAGCATGTGTGGGGACCCCGACTCGCAAGTCGTGATCACCGAATGCACGTGTACAGTGATCCCAGAGATCAATGCTCACTGAACACACAGAAGCTGAATAACAAGAGTCTTACATCCATGCATACCGTCTTACACAAATTATGACCATTATGGTCAAGTCTTACATCGATAAAGCCTTAAGGGCTGAACATCAAATAAAACAAAGCAGCGGAAATCTTCGTCGATAAGTAGAACCCATGCCATCTGCCTTAACCCTACAGGCATTCTGACTGGGAAACGTCCTAGTTCGCATGATCGTATCCAAAGGACTCTTCTTCGAACTCCGGTTCTTCCATGCCTGGTCAATTAAATAACCAGTGGCAAGCCAATGAGTACTTTGAATGTACTCGCAAGCAACCCATGATTTGGTTCAAGGTACAATAATGCATGACATAGGTAAAGTTTTGCATAAAGCTAGTTTTGAGTGCAATGACATGTTCAACATCCTATAAAGCATGCATCAAGAGAATTCAAGTAACCATGAGATCAGGTCACAGATATTAACATAAATAGAGTGGGCACCAACCCATTGTTATAAACAAAATGGGTACCAACCCATTATCATAAATAGAGTGGGCACCAACCCATCTCAATCGTGTCAAGTCCGTTGACTCGACCCAAGTCATTCCCATCATCACACACACTAGGTTGAAAACTCGACATAGTTTAAGCAAAGACCGCCGTAACCGTCCTTGACCGTGGACACGGCTATTCAATAGTTTTACACTCTGCAGAGGTTGCACACTTTACCCACTAGATCCGGGGAACTTCCGTGTCATCCACGACCCGCGGTACCTCAAGTACCCGGGGTAAGCCCCGATCACTATCTTTCCCTAGACGACACTAACATGGAGTCCACTCGATTGGTAGTAACCCCGTGTACAAACATTTCTCATCTTAAAGTTGTGGAGACTCGCTCCCATATTCATCACATACCACAAGCACGGGTACCAACGGTGTGTCCGGTGTTGTAAGACAGACATGGCCGCCTCTACCTACACGCACGACCCCCCGAGAGAGAGCACCAACTCTCCCCCGTCACTAGTAATGCGGGCTCCAAGCTAGTATCGGACTAGGTACTCAATAATGCCCTTCCCCATATAAGGGTAGAGTGGTCGCGCATGTAGGGTTGGGACAGTCATCAAATCTTAAATCTAATCCGTTTTCGAAAACAACACACACTTGCCTCGGTACACCACTTCGTCATCAAGTGGTTACCTTACTCATCATCTCCCTCGGGCATAAATGGCACCCGATGGGGTTTTCGAAAGTTGTTTGAAAAAAAATATTTTGTCTCCATCACATGCATACTCCCGTCCCCTTTTGCGTAGCAAACTACTTAGTACCCTATCTACTCCCATTGTCATAACCCTCATAAGGAGGTAGGGTCATGCACAATGCAAGTGTCATCGAGAAAAGTAACGGAGGCAACCCACCAAGGTGGTTACCCATCCTTCATGATTCCGATGCAACAATAATAAGTACTATATGACATGCATAAAAAGGGTTTCATAGACATGGTCAAAGGGCTGCTTGCCTGGCTCAACAAAGTCTTCGGGATCTTCAAAGTCTTCTGGTCCAACTCCTTCGTCAGCAACGCAATCTATCGTCGCAAAATAATAACGGGAAAATAAGGCAATAATAAACCAGAAAAATCAAAGTGCTCAGAAAAATGTCAACTCTTTTTGTAAAATATTAGATGGAAGTATAAGATGGGGAAAATTGCTAGTTTTGGATTTGAAGTGGTGGAACAGAAGATATGGATTTTCAAAGGCTTATTTAAATGCTAAAATCACATTTAAATATTTAGAGAGAATAAAAGGTGGTTGGATTTGAGTGAAAGTTGTACCATTAAATAGGTTGCAATATTTGGAGATTTTAGAAATTGGAATTAATCCATTTGGACAATTATTTAATCCAGTGGAATATTTGGAATATGAGACAGAAAAGAAAAAGAAAAGAGGCACTGTGCTCTGGGCAGAGACACTGCAGGCAGGCGCCGTGGGGAAAAGAGGCCAGGCGAGCCAGCAGCCTTGGCCAGGTTTTAAACCCGACAGGCGGGGCCCAGCCGCCCTTGATGGGAGAGAGAGGAGCGAGAGGAGGTGAGGATGACAGGTGGGGCCCGCTGTCATCTCCGACTCTCACTGACAGAGGGCCGGGCGAGCTCACCGGGCGATCATGAGGCACGGCGGGTCGAGCTGATGGCACCGCTGGGCTCCTCGTCGTGTCGCCGTTCGGGTGGTGCCGGAGTTGGCCGCCGGAGTGCAGGGGTTCGCCGGCGACGAGGTTTGCGGCGGAGGAGCTTCGGGAGGCGGCTGCTCCGGCCGTTTCAAGCTGCAAAAGAGAGGGGAAAAGGAGGGGAAACGCTCAGGGAGGTGCAGGGGTTCCAGATCGAGAGAGAGAGACGGCGACGGAGGCCTATACCACGAAGTTCGCGGAGTCCGAGGCGGCGGAGCTCGAGCTCGATCTCGAGCTCGGGCGCTCCTGGAGAGGAACTGGGGGTGCAGGGGGAAGTGTTGGTGGTGCAGAGAGCGAGGGGTGAGGGTGGAAGGGTTCGGGGAGGCCCTTTTATAGGAGAACGGCGGTCCACCGTGGGCTCGTGCGCCGGCGGGCTCGTGCTCGTCGCCACGGGCCTCGGGAGGGCGCTGCACCGTGTCTAGGGGGCTCGTGGGGGTCGACTACTCCCAGGGGATGAAGAGAGAGAGAGAGGGGGCAGGCGCGCCGCGTGTGAGCACGCCACTGTGCGCCGGGCGGCCCTTGTTCGCTTCGGAGGCGGGAGGAGGAGAGAGGAGGGGACAGGCCGTGGCGGTCGCGGACGCCGAGGCGCCTGGCCGGGCGCGAGGGGTGGCCCGAGGTAGCCGGAGCCGCTGGGCGAGGGCGGCTCTGCGGGAGCGCATCAGAAGGCCTGAGCGTGCAAATGGCCGGCATGGCATTCTTTTTGGCAATGTGGCGCGCCACCGTGTCTGTAGCGCTTGGGGGTAGTAAAGAAGGGTTTAGAGGCATTGGATGCCCTGGGATCCTTTGGAGTGAGGAGGAGGTTGAGAGAGAGAGAAATGCAGCTGTCCGAGAAGGGTAAATGGGGGTTTTCACCCTCAATCATTGAACTAGGGCTTGCCATTGTTTTGGAGGTGAAAGTGGACTAGAAAGAGCTGTGGTAAAATTGGAGCTCTCCAAGAATAGTGAAAGGGTCAAAACAAGGATTTTAGCAAAATGTCGAAGGTGTTTGATAGAGTTTTGAGCAAGCAAATGGACTCCAATTGCCATGAGGATCCACAAGGTGAAATTACTCATATAAATATAGCCATCCACCAATTAGGAGGTTATTTGGGCAAAGTTGCCAATGCAACTTTTGTGAACCCTAGAAATGAGCAGAAATGGATTGGTGAAGATCTAGTTGAGCATGACACTTCTCCTTGATGAACCACTTTGAGTAGTGGCCTCATTTGGTCATGTGAACATGCTCACAAAAGTTGGTGTCAATGGAAGAAAGTTGGTAGAACAAAGTTTTTCAAATTTATTTCTGGTCAGGGAGGGTTTTGAGGCACTTTGACCAAGATTTCCTCTTCCCCAACCTGTGCCATTTGGTCCAGATGCATCATTAGACCAATGAAGCATTTCCACCAAGTTTGAGCACATTTGGACATACTTGGCAATGTAAAGTTGATCAAACTTCAGAATGGACAGAAATAGCTTTGAGGGGTTTTGATGATGTTATCTTGTTCTCCAAGTCATGAGACTTGGCAAGATCATCAAATATGTCATCTGTGACATGATAGAATTTTCCTGGAATTTTTGGAGAATATTTCCTTTGTAAATATTTCAAAAGCTTGAAATATCCAGGAAGGGTTTTAGAGGGATTTGACCAATATTTTGAACATGACCATGTGTTGAAACTCTTATATATGGACAATATATGTCCTATGAGTTTCCCTAAATTTTGTCAAATATTTTAAAACAATAAAATAATTTTTCCTATTAAAGACCATTTCGGCCTTAAGAAAAGCTTTTAAATAAAATAGTAAAACAACTTTTAAAATTATATTTTTGTGGTTTCGGGTATCCTATATCTAATAGGAATCAAACATATTTTTGAAAGATTTTACTGCCCTTAATCAAGTACTTGCAGTGCAAACCTCAATTCAGGGGTTTTGGAAAACTAAATTTTGAAAATACTTTCGGCCAAATTATTTTTGTAAGAAAATTCTATATTGCACTATACACATGGCATGGTCATTGGTCGAGCTTGGGGTAAGGAGATGAAATATAGAGGATGGAGTAGTTGACTATTAAGAGCACTTGAAAACCTCATAGGAGAAATCAACACCAAATAAAAACCAAATAAAGCAAAAAGTTTTTGTTGGTCCAAATTTTCATGCTTTATTAATGAAAATGAAATGTTACAAAATGCAGGTGTGACAGACCTACCCCCTTACAAGAATCTAGCCCCGAGATTCCTAAACTAGGCTTTAAAGAGATACGGAATTCGGATCTAAGGTAGTCTTCACGCCCCAAGTTGCTTCGCTTGAGTGGTTGCTCCATTGGACCTTGAAGTACTTGATGGTTCGGCTTGAGTGTGTCGCTCAGCCTCATCCGTAATGCAGATGGGCCCTCTCGATAAGTCAAATCAGGTGAAGGTCAATGGCTTGGTGATTGACGTCCTTGTAGAGATCGGGCTTGTGCGGAACTTGGAGACACTTCCGAGTTGTGACACGTGGAACACGCAGTGCACATCGAAAGTTCGTGGAAGTTCCAACTGGTAAGCCACTTCTCCTCGCTGCTCCATGATCTTGATGGGGCCAATGTATCTCGGAGCGAGCTTTCCTTTGACATGGAAGCGCTGGGCTCCTTTGAGAGGGGTGACCCGGAGATAAACATGGTCTCCAACTCGGAAGTTTATGTCTCTACGACGTGAGTCAGCGTAGCTCTTCTGTCTTGACTTGGCAGACTTCAGACGCCTTCGACAAGCTGGACTTGCTCTTCGGCTTCACGGAGGATATCCGGCCCGAAGACAAGTCCTTCACCGGTTTCTGACCAATTGAGAGGTGTACGGCACTTCCGCCCGTATAACACTTCAAATGGTGCCATCTGCAGGCTTGCCTGGTAACTGTTGTTGTAAGAGAACTCGGCGAAAGGGAGGCAATCTTCCCACTTAGCTCCATAAGCTAAGACACGTGCTCGGAGCATGTCTTCGAGTATTTGATTCACTGCTTCGGTCTCGACCTCCGGTCTGTGGGTGGAAAGCATCTTGAAGGACAGCTTAGTCCCCATGGCCTCCTGGAATTTCTTCCAAAACCTTGAGGTGAACTGGGTTCCTCGATCTGACACAATCTCCTTGGGAACACCATGAAGGCTCACGATTCGGTTGATGTAGAGAGTTGCCAGCTGGTTGCCGTCATGGGTAGTCTTAACAGGAATGAAATGGGCCACTTTGGTCAAATGATCGACTATGACCCAGATGGAGTCATGTCCCTTGTTTGACCTTGGTAGTCCCGTGATGAAATCCATCCCGACTTTATCCCATTTCCACTCGGGAACCTTGAGTGGTTGGAGTAATCCAGCAGGTCGCTGGTGCTCAGCTTTGACTCTCTGGCATACGTCACACTTTGCAACATAGGTGGCAATCTCCCTTTTCATCCCGTGCCACCAAAATCTTTCCTTCGGGTCTTGATACATCTTGGTGCCTCTGTGGTGGATGGAATATGGGCTGTCATGAGCTTCTTGCAAGATCAGGTTCTTGAGCTCAACCTTGTTGGGCACGCAGATGCGATTCCCAAACCACACATTCCTTCCTCATCCTCTCGAGAATCTCGAGGCTTTGCCTGCCTTGATCTTCCTCTTGATGCCTTCAACACTCTCATGCCCCTTCCGAGCTTTCTTGATATCATCCATCAAGGTAGGCTTAACTTCGAGGTTGGCCAAGAACTGGTGCAACCAGTTCCAACCCAAGCTTTCAAGTTCTTCATACAAGGCGGGTAGCTTGTGCTTTAGCATAGCATTCAAGGAGCAAGCCTTCCTACTCAACGCATCTGCTACCACATTAGCCTTTCCAGGGTGGTACTGAACACTGAGGTAGTAATCCTTTATCAACTCCAGCCATCTTCTCTGCCTCATGTTCAATTCCCTTTGAGTGAAAATATACTTCAGACTTTTGTGGTCCGTGTATATTTCACACCGCTTACCCAAGAGGTAATGTCGCCAAGTCTTTGAGCATGAACCATCGCTGCTAGCTCAAGGTCGTGAGTAGCATAGTTCTCTTCGTGAGGTCGCAGATTGCCTTGAAAGGTAGGCTACGACTCGCCTTCTTGCATCGTAACACCTCCCATCCGATTCTTGACGATCACAATATATCACAAACTCCTTGTGTATATCTGGTGTGGCCGAATCGGGCGATGGTTAGCCTCTTCTTGACTCCCGAAGCTCTCTTCGCACTTCAAGGCCCATTCAAACTTCTTGTCCTTCTTCAAGAGCTGAGTCATGGGTCGGGCAATGCTCGAGAATCCTTCAACGAACTTGCGGTAATATCCCGCGAGTCCGAGGAAACTTCGACTTCCTTCACATTGCTCGGGATTGCCATTCACCACGGCTTCAATCTTAGCGAGGTCGATCGACAATCCTCTTGATTAGAACATGACCCAGAATCCAACTTCACGCAGCCGAATTCACACTTGCTGAACTTGGCATACAGTTGGTGCTCTCGAAGCTTGTTTAGGACCATCCTCAAGTGTTGCTCGTGTTCTTCTTCTGACTTCGAGAAGACAAGGATGTCATCAATGAAGACAACGACAAACTTGTCCAAATATTCCATGAAGACCTTATTCATGAGATACATGAAGTAAGCTGGGGCATTAGTCAATCCAAAGGACATGACCGTGCATTCATACTGAGCCATATCTGATTACGAATGCCGCCTTGAATATCTTGGGGTCGCTCTTGAGTTGGTAGTACCCAGATCCGAGGTCGATCTTGGAGAACACCTTGGCCCCATTGAGTTGATCAAACAGATCTTCAATCTTGGGAAGTGGGTACTTGTTCTTGATTGTAACTTCATTGAGGGAGCGGTAGTCAATGCACAAGCGGATGGTACCGTCCTTCTTTGCCACAAATGTAATAAAGCGATCCCCAAGGGAGGCACTAGGGCGGATAAATCCTTCCTCAACTGCTCTTCCACTGCTTCTTCAATTTCGCTAACTCCTCCGATCCCATTCTATAAGGCTTCTTATAGATGGGTCCTGCTCAGTATGAGCTCGATGATGAACTCAATGTCTCGGTCGGGAGGCATTCCCGTAACTCATCGGGAAAGACATCGGGTATTCGTGATACTACCGGCACTTGCTCCAATCTAACTTCATGACAATTGACTTGGTTGGCTTGAGCAGAGGAGGGTTGAGGCTAACTTAACTTCGACTCCTTGGTCATTGGTCACAAGTGATGACCGGTTGGCGCAATCTATCAAGCCTTGGTGCTTGCTGAGCCAATTCATTCCCAAGATCACATCCAAGCCTTGTGATTTTAGGATGATAAGGTCTGCTAGGAAATCTACTCCGTTAATGGTAATCCCGACTCCTTTACATCCTGTCTTGGCTCTCATCTCTGCTCAGGGGTTTGTACCACCATAGGGTTATATAGGAGTGTAGGGTCATGCCACTTTTAATGCAAACTTATGGGTGACAAATGAATGCGTGGCTCCGTAATCAAACAAAACAGATATGGTGCTGAATTGACAAGGAACGCACCCAGACGACGTCCGGTCTTCCCGGCTTCTTCCATGATGACATGATTCACGCGTCCCTTGCCATTGTTGGGCAGGTTGCGGGAGCTTGGTTCCTTGGTGGCATTCCACGGCCTTGGCCTCGGTTCTGCGCATTGGGCGCTGGCGTCGGGCTTCTTGTTGGGGCAATTCTTGGAGTAATGCCTGGCTGTCCACATCCAAACAAGTGACTTGGTTGGGGCGGCGCCCTTGCCAACATTGTTGTTGGGGTTGTTATAAGCTGGCTCGGGTTGGCATCGCCGAGGTGGATAGTTGGTGCGGGTGCGGGAGCTCTTGGCTGCCGATAGGTTGGCTTGACCGGGGCTGGCTGCCGCAGGCGAGGCTTCGTTCTTGGAGCTACCCTTGCCGATCATCTTGCGCTATGAGTGTCATCCAAGGCACGCCGCTTGTCCTCGAGCATGAGTGCCTTGTTCACCAGATCGGGAAAGGTCGGGTAGTCGCACACAACAAGCGTAGTCCGCAGAGTCTGGTTAAGGCCTTCCATGAAGCGCTCCCTTTGGCAAAGATCGGTCTTGACATCCTCGGGGCATACCTTGAGAGAACACCGAACTTCGCATGTACTCCTTGACAGTGCTACTACCTTGCTTGTGGCTCGGAACTCACGCTTCTTGATGGCCATGATTCCAGAAGGAATGTGGGCCTTGCGGAATTCTGTCTTGAAGGTGTTCCAAGTGATGTCTTGCTCAACATGCATAGCCTTGAATCCATCCCACCAAGCTCTGGCAGTCCCCCCGAGACAAGTGGGCAGCATCGCCACTTTATCACGGTCCTCGGTGCATCCGACTAGTGCCAGCAGATCCTCAATGGTGCGGACCCGATCGTGCGCATCCGGGGTTCAGCAGTCTCGATGAAAGTGGGTGGTGCATGCTTCTTGAACTCCACCGGTGTGGAACGCCCATGGCCGTGTCCCGCCGGGGTGGCGGTTGACAACTTGAGCAATCATCCGAGGGCTGCAGTGTTGGCTTGGCGTTCCTCTCGGAAGGCTTGGAGAAGCTGAGCCATGTCCATGCTTGGAGGGGTGGTGGGGTGGAGTCTGTCCTCGGGCTTGGTCTGGCTGTCTCCCGCTTCAGCAGAACCTCGGCTTCTTGCTGCTTTGGGTAGAGGTACCAAGACGTGTTACAACAGCATCTGTTGGAGTGGTCAAGGTTCATGATTGGGGAAAGATGGGGAAAGCAACATAGATGGGATGCCTAGTAAGGGGTTGGTATGACACTAATTGTTTTCATGCAAGGGCCAAAGGGCCAAACACATTGATTAAAATCCAAATGGGTGATGTAGTCGTTTACAAGTTCCGAAGGAAAGCACGACGTCCATCAAACACAGAAAAGCAAACACAACACTACATGGTTTCATAAGAACCATTACATGGACTCGACTTAGATAGGGGTACACGACCTATCCCATCAGAGGGTTACTAACGGGCATATCCAAGTTGTGAATGATGCCTAAGTGGTGGAATGCTCGGTCGCGTAGTCCGGCTCTTCCGGTCTTCCTCCTCTTCATCGAGAGCGCGGCTTTCTTCCGCTTGAAGGGGTGGGGAGTGGAGGAGCTCAGCGGCGTTGCTTTGCTGGTGGGGTGAAGAGCTTGCGGTAATCCCTTGCGCTCATGCGGGGTTCTTGTGGTGGTTCTCCATCCTTTGGGGTCTTCCGCCTCAGATGCGATTCAAGGGCTGTCCAGGGGAGCACCTTCCTTCTTGATCCTATCCGTCTTCTCTTGTGCTTGGCGAAGAAGTGCCTTGGTCTCATGAAGTTCCTTTCGAGTTCCATTGATTCCGTGGCCAAGTGTTGTGCCAAACTATCGGCACAAAGGCTGAAGTAGGTCCGAATCGGAGTGGAAGTCCTTCTTCTAATGGTGGAGCTGGTGCATTGCTCTCATCCTCGCCTTCCTTCCGATAAGGCAAGAAACGGGTTGCCATCTCGCTCGCCATCTCTGGAAGAAGGTCTCGGAGGCGCAGTGAGTGCCTTGAGGGTTGCCGTCTCGACGGCAAGAACTAGTGTTGCCATCCGGGGTCCCTCAAGAACCAGCTTGTTGGAGAGTCATTGGCCTTCACGATCACTTCCACGTGATACTCCGTCTCGGCGTCATTGATCCAATGCTCATGGTAGGTGAAAGTGGGGGCTCGGTGGGCTGGCACCTCTTGAGGCTATCCTCGAGAAGCACGGAAACCGTGGTCGAAGTCTTCGGCACGGCAGCCATCTACAAAGGTTGAATGGGAGAGGTCAATAAGGGAAAATTCATCTTGGGTGGGGTAAGCTTCAGAAAAGAAGAGAGGTTTAGATGGTCTCAAGTTAACTAACGTCCATGCTAACTAAGGCTTCCTACAGTCAGGATGGCTCTGATACCAGCTCTGTAGGGACCCCGACTCGCAAGTCGTGATCACCGAATGCACGTGTACAGTGATCCCAGAGATCAATGCTCACTGAACACACAGAAGCTGAATAACAAGAGTCTTACATCCATGCATACCGTCTTACACAAATTATGACCATTATGGTCAAGTCTTACATCGATAAAGCCTTAAGGGCTGAACATCAAATAAAACAAAGCAGCGGAAATCTTCGTCGATAAGTAGAACCCATGCCATCTGCCTTAACCCTACAGGCATTCTGACTGGGAAACGTCCTAGTTCGCATGATCGTATCCAAAGGACTCTTCTTCGAACTCCGGTTCTTCCATGCCTGGTCAATTAAATAACCAGTGGCAAGCCAATGAGTACTTTGAATGTACTCGCAAGCAACCCATGATTTGGTTCAAGGTACAATAATGCATGACATAGGTAAAGTTTTGCATAAAGCTAGTTTTGAGTGCAATGACATGTTCAACATCCTATAAAGCATGCATCAAGAGAATTCAAGTAACCATGAGATCAGGTCACGATATTAACATAAATAGAGTGGGCACCAACCCATTGTTATAAACAAAATGGGTACCAACCCATTATCATAAATAGAGTGGGCACCAACCCATCTCAATCGTGTCAAGTCCGTTGACTCGACCCAAGTCATTCCCATCATCACACACACTAGGTTGAAAACTCTGGACATAGTTTAAGCAGCACCGCCCAACCGTCCTTGACCGTGGACACGGCTATTCGAATAGTTTTACACTCTGCAGAGGTTGCACACTTTACCCACTAGATCCGGGGAACTTCCGTGTCATCCACGACCCGCGGTACCTCAAGTACCCGGGGTAAGCCCCCGATCACTATCTTTCCCTAGACGACACTAACATGGAGTCCACTCGATTGGTAGTAACCCCCGTGCCAAACATTTCTCATCTTAAAGTTGTGGAGACTCGTTCCCATATTCATCACATACCACAAGCACGGGGTACCAACGGTGTGTCCGGTGCTGTAAAGACAGACATGGCCGCCCTACCTGGCACGACCCCGTCCCGAGAGAGAGCACCAACTCTCCCCCGTCACTAGTAATGCGGGCTCCAAGCTAGTATCGGACTAGGTACTCAATAATGCCCTTCCCCATATAAGGGTAGAGTGGTCGCGCATGTAGGGTTGGGACAGTCATCAAATCTTAAATCTAATCCGTTTTCGAAAACAACACACACTTGCCTCGCACACCACTTCGTCATCAAGTGGTTACCTTACTCATCATCTCCCTCGGGCATAAATGGCACCCGATGGGGTTTTCAAAGTTGTTTGAAAAAAATATTTTGTCTCCATCACATGCATACTCCCGCCCCTTTATGTAGCAAACTACTTAATACCCTATCTACTCCCATCGTCATAACCCTCATAAGGAGGTAGGGTCATGCACAATGCAAGTGTCATCGAGAAAAGTAACGGAGGCAACCCACCAAGGTGGTTACCCATCCTTCATGATTCCGATGCAACAATAATAAGTACTATATGACATGCATAAAAAGGGTTTCATAGACATGGTCAAAGGGCTGCTTGCCTGGCTCAACAAAGTCTTCGGGATCTTCAAAGTCTTCTGGTCCAACTCCTTCGTCAGCAACGCAATCTATCGTCGCAAAATAATAACGGGAAAATAAGGCAATAATAAACCAGAAAAATCAAAGTGCTCAGAAAAATGTCAACTCTTTTTGTAAAATATTAGATGGAAGTATAAGATGGGGAAAATTGCTAGTTTTGGATTTGAAGTGGTGGAACAGAAGATATGGATTTTCAAAGGCTTATTTAAATGCTAAAAATCACATTTAAATATTTACAGAGAATAAAAGGTGGTTGGATTTGAGTGAAAGTTGTACCATTAAATAGGTTGCAATATTTGGAGATTTTAGAAATTGGAATTAATCCATTTGGACAATTATTTAATCCAGTGGAATATTTGGAATATGAGACAGAAAAGAAAAAGAAAAGAGGCACTGTGCCTCTGGGCCAGGACAGCTGCAGGGCAGCGGCCCAGGGGGAAAAGAGGCCCAGGCGAGCGAGCCAATGCTGGCCAGGTTTTAAACCCGACGGGCGTGGGCCCAACCGCCATGGGAGAGAGAGGAGCGAGAGGAGGTGAGGATGACAAAGGGGCCCGCTGTCATCTCCGACCTCGCGACTGAGGGCCGGGCGAGCTCACCGGGCGGCGGCGCAGGCACGGCGGGTCGAGCTGATGGCACCGCTGGGCTCCTCGTCGTGTCGCTGTTCGGGTGGTGCCGGAGTTGGCGCCGGAGTCTGGGGTTCGCCGGGCGACGAGGTTTGCGTGGAGGAGCTTGGAGGCGGCTGCTCCGGCCGCTTCAAGCTGCAAAAGAGAGGGAAAAGGAGGGAAACGCCAGGAGGTGCAGGGGTTCCAGATCGAGAGAGAGAGACGGCGACGGAGGCCTATACCACGAGTTCGCCGGAGTCCCGAGGCGGCGGAGCTCGAGCTCGATCTCGAGCTCGGGCGCTCCTGGAGAGGAACTGGGGGTGCAGGGGGAAGTGTTGGTGGTGCAGAGAGCGAGGGGTGAGGGTGGAAGGGTTCGGGGAGGCCCTTTTATAGGAGAACGGCGGTCCACCGTGGGCTCGTGCGCCGGCGGGCTCGTGCTCGTCGCCACGGGCCTCGGGAGGGCGCTGCACCGTGTCTAGGGGGCTCGTGGGGGTCGACTACTCCCAGGGGATGAAGAGAGAGAGAGAGCAGGGGGCCAGAGGCGCCGCGCGTGTGAGCACGCTCACTGGTGCGCTCGGGCGGCCCTTGTTCGCTTGCGCGGAGGCGCGGGGAGGAGGAGAGAGGAGGGGGACAGTGCCGTGGCGTGTCGCGGACGTCGAGGCGCCTCGGCTGGCGCGAGGGGGTGGCCCGAGGTAGCCGGAGCCGTTGGGCAGAGGGCGGCTACATCTTGGGAGCGCATCAGAAGGCCTCGAGCGTGCAAATGGCGGCATGGCATTCTTTTTGGCAATGTGGTATGCCACCGTGTCTGTAGCGCTTGGGGGTAGTAAAGAAGGGTTTAGAGGCATTGGATGCCCTGGGATCCTTGGAGTGAGGAGGAGGTTGAGAGAGAGAAATGCAGCTGTCCGTAGGGTAAATGGGGTTTTCACCCCTCAATCATTGAACTAGGGCTTGCCATTGTTACTGGAGGTGAAAGTGGACTAGAAAGAGCTGTGGTAAAAATTGGAGCTCTCCAAGAATAGTGAAAGGGGTCAAAACAGTGATTTTAGCAAAATGTCAGAAGGTGTTTGATAGAGTTTTGAGCAAGCAAATGGACTCCAATTGCCATGAGGATCCACAAGGTGAAATTACTCATATAAATATAGCCATCCACCAATTAGGAGGTTATTTGGGCAAAGTTGCCAATGCAACTTTTGTGAACCCTAGAAATGAGCGAAATGGATTGGTGAAGATCTAGTTGAGCATGACACTTCTCCTTGATGAACCACTTTGAGTAGTGGCCTCATTTGGTCATGTGAACATGCTCACAAAAGTTGGTGTCAATGGAAGAAAGTTGGTAGAACAAAGTTGTTCAAATTTATTTCTGGTCAGGGAGGGTTTTGAGGCACTTTGACCAAGATTTCCTCTTCCCCAACCTGTGCCATTTGGTCCAGATGCATCATTAGACCAATGAAGCATTTCCACCAAGTTTGAGCACATTTGGACATACTTGGCAATGTAAAGTTGATCAAACTTCAGAATGGACAGAAATAGCTTTGAGGGGTTTTGATGATGTTATCTTGTTCTCCAAGTCATGAGACTTGGCAAGATCATCAAATATGTCATCTGTGACATGATAGAATTTTCCTGGAATTTTTGGAGAATATTTCCTTTGTAAATATTTCAAAAGCTTGAAATATCCAGAAGGGTTTTAGAGGATTTGACCAATATTTTGAACATGACCATGTGTTGAAACTCTTATATATGGACAATATATGTCCTATGAGTTTCCCTAAATTTTGTCAAATATTTTAAAACAATAAAATAATTTTTCCTATTAAAGACCATTTCTGGCCTTAAGAAAAAGCTTTTAAATAAAATAGTAAAACGACTTTTAAAATTATATTTTTGTGGTTTCTGGGTATCCTATATCTAATAGGAATCAAACATATTTTTGGAAAGATTTTTACTGCCCTTAATCAAGTACTTGCAGTGCAAACCTCAATTCAGGGGTTTTTGGAAAACTAAATTTTGAAAATACTTTCTGGCCAAATTATTTTTGTAAGAAAATTCTATATTGCACTATACACATGGCATGGTCATTGGTCAGGAGCTTGGGGTAAGGAGATGAAATATAGAGGATGGAGTAGTTGACTATTAAGAGCACTTGAAAAACCTCATAGGGAGAAATCAACACCAAATAAAAACCAAATAAAGCAAAAAGTTTTTGTTGGTCCAAATTTTCATGCTTTATTAATGAAAATGAAATGTTACAAAATGCAGGGTGTGACAGCATGGTTGGCCAAGCAGATGATACAATTTACCAAGGGCATTATGTATCAGGTAAAGAACTCACAAGAATTTTGGTTGTGTAGGACAATGTCGGATAATAACCCGGCAATGGGTATGGCGGTCCACAACGGGGCTGATGTGAGTATCCGTACTCCATCAAAGGAAGAAGGAATGCCATGGCATCGGGTTATAGAAACAACTGACTAATTCAAAGTTTAATGCAAAGAAATTTTATGATCTCCAAATCAAGGGCTCAGAGGCAAAAACTCTGATTAAGGATGGATAAGTTGAGTAGGCTTAGGGTACAATCGACGGCAATTGGATTGCTTGAGAACCAGCTCATGTTTAAAATGATGTCTGAGTCGGAAGGAAATTTCCAGGGAATAACTTATGATTGTGTGCATTTACACACATGTTGAATCCACACGATCAGAATGTTAATCACAAGGATTTTAATGGTTATTGTTAGTTAAATGGAATTGTCCAAACTGCAAGTAGACAAGTATTTGCAGAAGGACTACTGGAAGATCGGGTAGTATTTCGAAGACTTTTGTGAAAAAACTGAACAACTAGGAATGAGCGAATACTCGATAAATGCAAGGAATTATCCGTATGGGTATTCATGTGGTAAGATCTGTAAGGCAGTGACTGAAGAGATTATTAAAAGTCGAAGAATAATCCGATGCATCTTGTAATAACAAGAGCAGCTGGGAATCAAAGTAAGAAGGACAGGTGTAAGTATTTATCCATAAGGATTTATCGATGGAAGGGATTGCAAGGGCGAAGGGCACAAGGGTCTCGGCAAAACATCAGAGAGTATCTTCAGAATCTTCTGGCGCAGTAAGCGATCATCTGGAGTGAGGCGCTCTCCGGGAGAAAGTCTTTCGAGAGCCTAAAGTTAGTCCTTTTAGCAAAATCATTTAACCCGAATAGGGGAGAGGTTAGAGTCCCAGTGTATAGATCAAGGAGTAAAAGATCCTACTACCACACAATGGCGACGTGGGCCCATGAGCTGCACAGCCATGTTAGTAAAAGTTTTGTAAAGTCTAGACTCGACTTCGGCCAAGGAGTTGGAAGGGGGATTCCTACAGGCAGTCGGCTCTGATACCAACTTGTGACGCCCCCGATTCAATCGTACACTAATCATGCACGCAAATGTGTATGATCAAGATCAGGGACTCACGGGAAGATATCACAACACAACTCTAAAACATAAATAAGTCATACAAGCATCATAATACAAGCCAGGGGCCTCGAGGGCTCGAATACAAGTGCTCGATCATAGACGAGTCAGCGGAAGCAACAATATCTTAGTACAGACATAAGTTAAACAAGTTTGCCTTAAGAAGGCTAGCACAAACCGGGATACAGATCGAAGAGGCGCAGGCCTCCCGCCTCAGGATCCTCCTAACTATTCTGGTCGTCGTCCGGGCTGCACGTAGTAGTAGGCACCTCCGATTAGTAGTAGGGGTCGCCGCCGACGGCGGTGGCGTCGACTCTGGACTCCGACATCTGGTTGCGACAACCGTAAAGAAAGGAAAGGCGGAAAAAGGGGAGAAAGCAACCGTGAGCACTCATCCAAAGTACTCGCAAGCAAGGAACTACACTACATATGCATGGGTATATGTGTAAGGAGGCCATATCAGTGGACTGAACTGCAGAATGCTAGAATAAGAGGGGGATAGCTAGTCCTATCGAAGACTACGCTTCTGGGAGCCTCCGTCTTGCAGCATGTAGAAGAGAGTAGATTGAAGTCCTCCAAGTAACATCTCCAAGTAGCATCTCCAGTAGCATCGCATAGCATAATCCTACCCGGCAATCCTCCCCTCGTCTCCCTGTGGAAAAGCGATCACCGGGTTGTCTGTGGAACTTGCAAGGGTGTGTTTTATTAAGTATCCGGTTCTAGTTGTCATAAGGTCAAGGTACAACTCCGGGTCGTCCTTTTACCAAGGGACACGGCTATTCGAATAGATAAACGTCCCTGCAGGGGTGCACCACATAACCCAACACGCTCGATCCCATTTGGCCGGACACACTTTCCTGGGTCATGCCCGGCCTCGGAAGATCAACACGTCGCATCCCCACCTAGGCACAACAGAGTGGTCAACACGTCGGTCTAAATCCTATCCGCGCAGGGGTCTGGGCCCATCGCCCATTGCACACCAAGACGCTTGCGACTGTGCCGGTGACGGACCTAGCAACCTCCATTACAAAGGAAGTTGCGTTAACGCAGTCCAACTCGGCGCGTGCCACTCCATCGCTGACGTCAAGAAGGCTTCGGCTGATACCATGACGTCGGGATACCCATAACTACTTCCGCGTAGATGGTTAGTGCGTATAGACCAAATGGCCAGACTCAGATCAAATGCCAAGATCTCGTTAAGCGTGTTATTATGAAGCAACCGCGGACGCCGACCAGGGCCAGGCCCACCTGTCTCCTAGGTGGTCTCAACCTGCCCTGTTGCTCCGCCACAAAGTAACAGTCGGGGGCCGTCGGGAACCCAGGCCCACCTCTACCGGGATGGAGCCACCTGTCCTTTCAGCCCCCACATCGGGATCACTTGCGGGTACTCAATGAGCTGACCCGACTTTAGTCACCATCTATATAATATGTATGTATGTATAGTATATACCTGTGATCACCTCCCGAGTGATCACGGCCCAATAGTATAGCAAGGCAGACTGACAAGAATGTAGGGCCAATGATGATAAACTAGCATCCTATACTATGCATTTAGGATTGCAGGTAAGGTGTCAACAGATGTAGCAACAATGTCAGGCTATGCATCAGAACAGGATCAACGGAAAGCAGTAACATGCTACACTACTCTAATGCAAGCAGTATAGAGGAGAATAGGCGATATCTGGTGATCAAGGGGGGGGGGCTTGACTGGTTGCTCTGCCAAGAAAGACGAGTCACCAACACCGTAGTCGAACTGGGGGTCGCCGGCAGTCTCGGGGTCTATCGGAAAGAAGTAACGGAGAGGGAACAAATAAATAACAGAGCAATCAAAGCATCACAAAGCGTAATAAGACAATACGCGGTGTTGATTAGCCCTAACGGTAGTAGGTGATACCGGTGAAGGGGGAAACATCAGGAAAGTATCCCGGTGTTTAGCGTTTTGAACAGATGAACCGGAGGTGAAATGTTGCAGGTTCTCTATGCTAGGGACGCGTGGCGGACGAACGAGCTGCGTATCCCGATTTTTCTCATCGTTCTGAACAACTTTCATGTAGAAAGTATTTTCATCCGAGTTACGGATTAAAACATATGATTTCCTAAAGATTTTATTAATTTCTGGAATTTAATTAATTATTTAAATCCAACATTATCCAGAATAGTAAATGATGATGTCAGTATGACATCAGAGTGATGTCAGCAGTCAACGTTGACCATTGACCTAGTCAACCTGACGTGTGGGTCGATGGGACCCACATGTCACTACTGTTAGGTTGATTAGGGTTTAGGTTAATCTAATTACTGTTTAGTTCGACTAACAGGTTAATTAGATTAATTAAGTAGGATTAATTAACTTAATTAATTTAGTTAATTAATTAATTAACTAATTAAATTTATTAATTTATTATTATTATTATTATTAGAATTCTTTTTTTTTTGTCCTGAGGGGTGGGGCCCCCTAGTCAGTGACACACAGGGCCTTAATAGGCACGGGAGCTAACGGGTGCGTGGGCGCCCGTCAGGGGCGAGCCCGGACGCTCGCTCACGGGTGGCCATCGGTGCGCCTGGCGCCGGGCCAAGGCAGCGACAAGGCGTGAGGGGAGGAGGAGGCGTGCCTGGCCGCCGTGGCTGGAGAGGGCGCATGGGGGAACGGCGGGCGGGGGCAGCGCAAGGACGACGCCGGAGTTGCAGCACCGCTGGTGGAGTGACGAGGCGACGAGGTGGGGCGCAAGAAGAGGGGCGCCGTGGTTGGGTCGTCGGATGCGGGTGCGCGGGAGCCGTGGCGAGGCACGGAGCTGCGGGAGGGGGGGGGGGAGTGCGGGTCAGGGGAGGTCCGGCGCGCAGGTGACGCACGGGCGCAGCAGAGAGCACCGACGGCGTCAGCCGCGGGCGCGGTCTGCCATGGTGTGCAAGGAGCGAGAGCAGCACGGGCGGTGAGTGTGCGCGTGCGGACGCGACGGCGGATCCGCCAGGGAAGAAGAGGGGAAGAGAAGGGGGCTCACATAGCCCTGTAGATGTGCAAAGGCCGGGAAGGGAAGGGAGAAGGGGCGACGGCGACGATGTCCAACTCAGGGAGGGAGTTGCGCGAGGGAGGGAGTTGGGCCGGCCCGTTCGGGCGGCGGAGGCCAGCTAGGCCACTTCGCCCAGCGGGGGGGGGTGTCTGTTGTTTTTGTTTTATTTTGTTTTCCTTCACTTGTTTTTTGTATTATTTTCCTTTCTGTTTTATTCAATTAAATATTTATGCATTTTCTAAAAATGTTTTTACTTCACCATAATTATCTATGCAATATTTGACACGGTCCGAACATTTTTGTTTTAAAGTTTGAAAACTTTGTTTGTTTGCCAAAAATTCAAATTTTAATTCGAATCGTTTTGAACTAACGCGAGATTAGCGACAGTAATGGAGGTTACAAGGCGTCATTAGCAGAGGTTACTGTAGCTTGATTATCCGGGTGTCACATCCTCGTTATCGTTCTCTTTTGGGGTATCCACCATATATATGTCATATGACGAGGTTTTCCTCCCGTGCCCTGTAGGCGCTGGTTCTTGTTCGTCTCCGGCATCGTCGTCTATTCCGTCGATGTCTTCAGAGTCATAGTCTAGCATGTCGGTTAGATCGTCGGCAGTGGCTACAAGGTGGGTGGTGGGTGGGCTCTGAATTTCTTCGTCGTCCGTATCCCAACCATCCTGGCCATAGTCCGGCCCGGACTCTCTCGATAACGAGAGATGCTTTAGCGAATTGAGGATGTCGCCAAAGAGCGAGTATTGGAAGATTTCCGCGGCGGTGAATTCCATAACTGGCGCCCAATCCGTTTCGATTGGTAGGGGCATGGGAGGTCCGGAGTCCGGCAAGGAGTCCGGCGCCTCGGACTCACAAGTTCCGCGAGGGACAAGATTAGCGTTCGGCTCCATCGCCGTGGAGGTTGAAGCCCCCGAGGTGGTGTCCATCCACCGATCCTCGATCTGGGCGATCGGCTCCGGACTAAGGGCCAGAGCGGATTCGTGTGCGGCCACCAGGGCATTGTTCGGCGGCAGAGCTAGATCGTGCCAATCGTAATAGTGCGGCTCGCTTGGCTGTGGCTGGAGCCCGTCGAAGATCAAGTCTCCGCGGACGTCGGCCGTGAAGTTTAGACTTTCGAATCTGACCTGACGGCCAGGGGCGTAGCTTTCGATCTGCTCCAGATGGCCGAGCGAATTAGCCCGCAGTGCGAAGCCGCCGAATACAAAGACCTGTCCGGGGAGAAAAGTCCCACCCAGCACAGCATTGTTGGTTGAAGATGCCATCGAGCCTATCAGTGACGACACAGAGGAACTCTCAATGAAAGCACCAATGTCGGTGTCAAAACCGGCGGATCTCGGGTAGGGGGTCCCGAACTGTGCGTCTAGGCGGATGGTCACAGGAGGCGAGGGACACGATGTTTTACCCAGGTTCGGGCCCTCTCGATGGAGCTAAAACCCTACGTCCTGCTTGATTAATATTGATGATATGGGTAGTACAAGAGTGGATCTACCACGAGATCAAGGAGGCTAAACCCTAAAGCTAGCCTATGGTATGATTGTTGTAATGTACGTTGTGCCCTACGGACTAAAGCCCTCCGGTTTATATAGACACCGGAGGAGGCTAGGGTTACACAGAGTCGGTTACAATGGTAGGAGATCTACATATCCGTATCGCCAAGCTTGCCTTCCATGCCAAGGAGAGTCCCATCCGGACACGGGACGGAGTCTTCAATCTTGTATCTTCGTAGTCTTGGAGTCTGGCGAACGATGATAGTCCGGCTGTCCGGACACCCCCTAGTCCAGGACTCCCTCATTAGGTAGCTCATACGCACAACACTGTGTTTACACTCTTACTTATGTAAAAGATATGAATTAGACACGAGTTGCCTCTAGAATGAGGAACTATGATAATAGATACGGCAATTGTGTGATAGAATGGAATTTATTGATGTTTTTTAATTTCTAATAAGTTAGTAGTAGCGTGGGGAAAAATTGCTCGCTACTAGTATTTAGGATACTAGTAGCATTGGTATGATAGACATGCTACTACTATTCTGTAAGTAGTAGCGCGGGTATGAAATAGCAGTAGCATGGGTGACACACGCTACTAGTAACTTTTGTTAGTAGTAGTGCGGGTTTAACCCACGCTACTACTAACTATTAGCTGTAGCGCGATACTAGGAGCGCGGGTACCCGCGCTGCTAGTAGCCATTTTACCCATGCTGCTAGTAGCGTTTTTCCTAGTAGTGCCTCCTCACACCACGTAAACAGCACCTGCACACAAATAACAAATACTCACAACCTGACGTGTTAAAGGGGTTGTCAATCCCTTCCGGGTACAGTCCTCGAGATTGGCAAATAACATGGGGTAAAAATGGTAGATAGGTTAAATAGATCGCGGAACAAGTAAATTGCAGCAAGGTATTTTTGTATTTTCGGTTTAATAGATCTGAAATAAATGCAAGAGAATACAGATCACAAAGGCAAATATGATGAAAAGAGACCCCGGGGCAGTAGGTTTCACTAGTGGCTTCTCTCGAGAAAAATAGCAAACGGTGGGAAAACAATTACTATTGGGCAATTGATAGACCTTTAAATAATCATCATGATATCCACGCAATGATCATTATATAGGCATCACGTCTAAGATTAGTAGACCGACTCCTGCCTGCATCTACTACTATTATTCCACACATCGACCGCTATCCAGCATGCATCTAGTGTATTAAGTCATGAGAAAACAGAGTAATGCAATAAGAACAATGACATGCTGTAGACGAGATCCATTTATCTATTGCGGATATATATATCTCATCTTGTTATCCTTAGTATCAATGATACATGTGTGTCAGTTCCACTTTTGTCACTGGGATCAAGCACCGTAAGATCGAACCCACTACAAAGCACCTCTTCCCATTGCAAGATAAATAGATCAAGTTGGCCAAACAAAACCCAAATATCGGAGAAGAAATACGAGGCTATAAGCAATCATGCATACAAGAGATCAAAGAAGACTCAAATAATTTTCATGGATAAAAACATAGATCTGATCATAAACTCAAAGTTCATCGGATCCCAACAAACACACCGCAAAAGAGACTTACATAATATGGATCTCCAAGAGACCATTGTATTGATAATCAAGAGAGAGAGAGGAAGCCATCTAGCTACTAACTACGGACCCATAGGTCTACAAAGAACTACTCACGCATCATATGACAGGCACCAATGGAAGTGGTGAACCCCTCCATGACGGTGTCTAGATTGGATTTGCGGCGGCTGGAATTGATTTTCGTTGACTCCCCTAGGGTTTCTGGAATATTGGGGTATTTATAGAGCGAAAAGGCGGTTCAGGGGGCACCCAAGGTGGGTAGCCGCCACCAGGGCGTACCTGGGCCTCCTAAGCGCTACTGGTGGGTGCTGCTCCCCTCGAGCAGCCCCTAGGTGCTTCCTTGGCCCACTGGCTTTCTTCTGGCCCAAAAAAACCTCCAGGAGTTTTGTTGTGTTTGGACTCCGTTTGATATTGATTTCCTGCGATGTAAAAAACATGTAGAAAACAGCAACTGCCACTGGGCACTATGTCAATAGGTTAGTACCAAAAATAATATAAAATGACTATAAAATGATTGTAGAACAACCAAGAATGATAATATAACAGCATGGAACAATAAAAAATTATAGATACGTTGGAGACGTATCAAGCACCAAGTCTTCATGGGTGTTAGAATCATTACAATGTAATCTATATTATTGACTCTAGTGCAAGTGGGAGACTGAAGGAAACATGCCCTAGAGGCAATAATAAAAGTTCTTATTTTATATTTCTTTATTGATGATAAATGTTTATTATTCATGCTAGAATTTATTGATCGGAAACCTAAATACATGTGTGAATACATAGACAAACAATGTGTCCCTAGTGAGCCTCTACTTGACTAGCTCATTGATCAAGGATGGTTAAGGTTCCCTAACCATAGACATGAGTTGTCATTTGATAACGAGATCACATCATTACGATAATGATGTGATGGACAAGACCCATTCGTTACACTTAGCATATTGAGCGTTTGGTTTTATTGCTATTGCTTTCTTCATGTCAAATACATATTCCTTCGACTGTGAGATTATGCAACTCCTGGATATCGGAGGAATGCCTTGTGTGCCATCAAATGTCACAACATAACTGGGTCATTATAAAGATGCTCTACTGGTATCTCTGAAGGTTTTTATTGAGTTGGAATAGATCGAGATTAGGATTTGTTACTTCGAGTATCGGAGAGGTATCTCTGGGCCCTCTTGGTAATACACATCATAAGCTTGCAAGCAAACGACTAAGGAGTTAGTCATCAGGTGATGTATTATGGAACGAGTAAAGAGACTTGCCGGTAACGAGATTGAACTAGGTATGTAGATACCGAGGATCGAATCTCGGGCAAGTAACACACCGATAAACAAAGGGAATTACGTATGTTGTCATAACGGTTCGACCGATAAAGATCTTCGTATAATATGTAGGAGACAATATGAGCATCCAGGTTCCACTATTGGTTATTAACAAGAGAGGTGTCTCTATCATGTCTACATAGTTCTCAAACCCGTAGGGCCCGCACGCTTAACGTTCGATGACGATATATTGTATTATATGAGTTATGTGATTTAGTGACCGAATGTTGTTTGGAGTTCCGGATGAGATCACTGACATAACGAGGAGTCTTGAAATGGTCGAGAGGTAAAGATTTATATATATGATGATAGTATTCGGACACCGGAAGTGTTCCGAAGTGTATCGGGTATTTATCGGAGTACCGGAGGGGTTACGGGAACTCCTGAGGGAACATATGGGCCACATGGGCCATGGAAGGGGAGCACACCAGACCACAAGGGGTGGCGCTCCCCCCTTATGATAGGAGGCTGAATGGGAGAAGGAGAAGAGGGGGTTCGTGTTGGGGAACGTAGTAATTTCAAAAAAATTCCTACGCACACGCAAGATCATTCTGATGCATAGCAACGAGAGGGGAGAGTGTGTCCACGTACCTTCGTAGACCAAAAGCGGAAGCGTTAGCACAACGCGGTTGATGTAGTCGTACGTCTTCACGGCCCGACCGATCAAGCACCGAAACTATGGCACCTCCGAGCTCTTGCATACGTTCAGCTCGATGACGTCCCCCGTACTCCGATCCAGCAGAGTGTCGAGGGAGAGTTCCATCAGCATAACGGCGTGGTGACAATGATGATGTTCTACCATCGCAGGGCTTCGCCTAAGCACTGCTACGATATTATCGAGGAGGACTATGGTGTAGGGGGGCACCACACACGGCTAAGAGATCAATGATCAATTGTTGTGTCTATGGGGTGCCCCCCTCCCCCGTATATAATGGAGTGGAGGAGGGGGAGGGCCGGCCTCTCTATGACGCGCCCTAGGAGGAGTCCTACTCCCACCGGGAGTAGGATTTCCCCCTTCTAAGTAGTAGGAGTAGGAGTCAAGGAAAGGGGAGAGAGAAGAGCAGGAAGGAGGGGGCGCAGCTCCTCCCCCTAGTCCAATTCGGACTAGGCCTTGGGGGGGCGCCCAACCTCTCGTCTCTCTTTCCCCTAAAGCCCAATAAGGCCCATATACTCCCCGGCGAATTCCCGGAACTCTCCGGTACTCCGAAAAATACCCGAATCACACGAAACCTTTGCGATGCCTGAATATAGTCGTCAAATATATTTATCTTTACGTCTCGACCATTTCGAGACTCCTCGTCATGTCTCCGATCTCATCCGGGACTCCGAACTACCTTACGTACATAAAAACACATAAACTCATAATATAACCGTCATCGAACTTTAAGCGTGCGGACCCTACGGGTTCGAGAACAATGTAGACATGACCGAGACACGTCTCCGGTCAATAACCAATAGCGGAACCTGGATGCTCATATTGGCTCCCACATATTCTACGAAGATCTTTATCGGTCAAACAGCATAACAACATACGTTGTTCCCTTTGTCATCGGTATGTTACTTGCCCGAGATTCAATCGTCGGTATCTCAATACCTATTTCAATCTCGTTACCGGCAAGTCTCAAGTACTCGCTCCATAACACATCATCCTGCAACTAACTCATTAGTTACAATGCTTGCAAGGCTTATAGTGATGTGCATTACCGAGTGGGCCCAGAGATACCTCTCCGACAATCGGAGTGACAAATCCTAATCTCGAAATACACCAACCCAACAAGTACCTTCGGAGACACCTGTAGAGCACCTTTATAATCACCCAGTTACGTTGTGATGTTTGGTAGCACACAAAGTGTTCCTCCAGTAAACGGGAGTTGCATAATCTCATAGTTATAGGAACGTGTATAAGTCATGAAGAAAGCAATAGCAACATACTAAACGATCAAGTGCTAAGCTAACGGAATGGGTCAAGTCAATCACATCATTCTCTAATGATGTCACTACTAGGGAATAGCCTATACACATAATCTTACCAACAGCGCTCTTCAAAATACCACGCTACTGCTACTTAGCAGCAACGCTTGTCTACCAAACGCGCTGCTGACTTGGAGGTAGCAGTAGTGCGTGTATCGCATACAGCGCTACTACTATAGTTGCCATGACCTTGCCCCCCCCGCTAGCTATAGCGATGGCGACTTTCTGAGAGCGCTCTGCTACTCGGAAGTTAGCTGTAGCGCGTTTTGGCAAACGTGCTACAACTATCCCTACCTTATCCCCACGCACGACCGGCCCTCTCACTCACACTCTCACTCTGCGCGCCGCGTCACGTAAGTAAATCGTCAATGCCGCCGCCGCCGCCTTCGTCCGTCTGCCGCCGAGGTACTCCTCCTTCCGTCCCTCCTCCATCCTCCTCGCACATCCTCCTCCGCTGCGACCGCCTCCATCCTCCTCCGCCGCCTCCTCCCTCCGCCTGCGGCCGCCCCTCCTCCTCCTCCATGGCAGCCCTCCTCCCACCGCCCTCGACCTGCGCCCCTAGCTACCTCTCCGTCGCCCCCCACCCCCTGCCACTAGTTAGTACTAGATTTAGTAGTAGTAGATGTTAATTTAGGGTTAGCTAGTACTAGATGTTGCTTAGTTAGTACTAGATTTTTAGTAGTAGTAGTGGTAGTTGAACTACTTTAGTTGTAGTTGAACTAGTTTAGGAAGTAAATTAATAAACTAGTTGAACTAGTTGAATTAACAGAACTAATCTATTTTTAGAAAGATAATTAAAATAACTAGTTGAACTATTTTATTTTTAGAAAGAACTAGTTTTTTTCTATTTATAGTAAGTTTATATTTAGTAAGAACTAATTGAATTAATAAAACTAGTAGAACATGTCATGTTTGTTGTTAGTGATAACTTATATGGTTTCAGGTGACCTCCGTCGTCCCCGTCATCGACCCCCTCCGACATCCCCGTCGTCGTCCCAGTCACCGACCCCCTCCGACATCGAGGTGAGACCAGCCAAATATCCTTGTATATCTTGTGTTGTTGCTCAAATTGGATATGTGGTTGCCCAAGTGACCGTTCATGTTTAGTTTACATCTCCGAGTGACCTATGTTTTGTTGGAGTGTTGATTAATTTCCGCTCCGGCAAATTTCAGGCGCTCGATATGTCCTTTTTTAGCAAAGGTCATGCCGGATTTTGTCGTGAATTCTGGCATGACTTGTGCTAGAATATGTACAAGTTTAATCTTTGAATTATGATTGTAGGAAATGTCGTACTCGGATGACGACGGTCTCCCGGGGGAGTGTAGCTGGTGCCACGACGATCGAGGTATGTGCGCATGTTCGTTAATTTGGACGAAGATCGGCGCTTCAGCATTAAGCTTGAGGAGACCTTCGATTGTGAAACGGTATGCAACAACGACAAGTGTTTTTTTCTCCATTAAGCATGACTTCAACTATTCCGTCTAATTTTCATATTTTACAGTTCGACTAGCTTATCCCATGCCATGCAAGACGCTATGTCTTGGAAAGGATGGGTTTTGAAGACCATGAAAATTTCGAAACAAAGAAAATACACCTAAGGACCCATCATGATATGGATTTTGAAGTAAATCTGTACAATGCTCAGAGCGTAACCCATTTTGGTTGCCAAAATTGGGAATCACTTTGCAAAATGTATGGTTTTTATGAGGGTATGATTGTCACCATGGATCTTGGTGATCCTGACAGCGAGGAAGACAATATGGACATTTGGGTCGTTGTTGATACGCTTCCGATTGTACCGCTATGTGAGTTTCTCAAACATAGTTATTAACTAATTTATATTGTTTATTTCAAAATAGTTGATAGCTTATTTCCATTGACAGCTTATTTTGATTCTTCAAAGATGCGGAAGATGGTAGATAAATCCCACTACAATCAAGGCACCCAATTAATGTATAAGGAGAAAAATCATCGATCGCATTTTGTACTCTTCTTGAGAATTACAATGACTATTATCGAACTCCTCCAAATTATGGTGAATACGTGCCACTAGTGCATGTGTTGAACAACGATAACTTCTCTGGAGATACCCTGGTAAGATTTTTTGATATTACGACATCCGTGCATTTTTTGCATACTTCTAAAACTAGTACATCATTGCTAACTACGAAGTTATTATTATGTTTTTCAACGAAACTCCCAATGGATTGTGTGCCTCATCGATGTCTCGCATGGTCGCCTCTCGATTCTGAACATCTTGCCGGGTAAATCTACGGAGCTCACTGTGCATATCGATTTCTAAAACCCGTGAACACATGATCATCGAGAATGGAAGAAATGTATGGACATTCGCAAGGAGGTTCTTGGAAGTAACATTCGCGAAAGGCAAGAATGGGAGACAGGCTAATCTCCATTCTCCATAATGGAGAGTGAGGGCTATCTTGTTTTTGTTATTTTACCTTAGAAAATGTAGTAGGTCTTAATCGAATGTAATAGGTCCTATGAGGTACAATATGTTTATTATGTGGTAATGTGTTAGAGTTGATAATGATGATCTTGAGGAGGTGTTATGTGATGTCAATGATGAAAACGATGATATTGAGGAGGTGTTATATGACAATGATGTATTATGATGCTAAGTTGTTAATGATATGATGATGATGATGATATTATTATATCATTGGGTGAAAGAACCGCGGATTAGTTTCAAGTGGATGGACATCCACTTGAAACTAGTCCACGGTTCTTTCACCCGATGATGTAATAACTCATTATGATGTAAAAACAATCTCTAAATTCCTCTTGTATGAAAACTTGTGTAAAGGTGTATGAATAGAACATGAAAAAGAAAAGAAATAAAATACTAAATAATAGTAGTAGCGCGGGTAAGGAGAAGCGCTACTACTAATTACCAGGATCGATGTTCTAAAGAACCGCTGCTACTAAGTCAATTTAGCAGTAGCGTGTGTCAAGACGCGCTATTGCTAAGCATTAGCTGTAGCACCTTATCAGTAGCGCTCCTGCCCGCGCTACTGATAGGCCCAAAACCGGCGCTGCTGCTACGCTTTTCCCTAGTAGTGTGTGATCCCGTTAATCAAATGAAAACTCATGTCTATGGCTAGGAAACTTAACCATCTTTTATTTAACGAGCTAGTCAAGTAGAGGCATACTGGTGACACTATGTTTGTCTATGTGTTCACACATGTATTTTGTTTCCGGTTAATACAATTATAGCATGAATAATAAACATTTATCATGAAATAAGGAAATAAATAATAACTTTATTATTGCCTCTAGGGCATATTTCCTTCAGTCTCCCACTTGCACTAGAGTCAATAATCTAGTTCACATCGACATGTGATTTAACACCAATATTCATATCTGTATATGATTAACATCCATAGTTCACATCGTCATGTGACCTACACCCAAAGGGGTTACTAGAGTCAATAATCCAGTTCACATCGCTATGTGATTAACACCCAAAGAGTACTAAGGTGTGATCATGTTTTGCTCGTGAGAGAAGTTTAGTCAACGGGGTGTACCAAAGTGTCACATTCAGAGCCGTATGTTTTTTGTAAAATATCCTATGTCTACAATGCTCTGTACGGAGCTACTCTCGCTAATTGCTCCCACTTTCAATATGTATTTAGATTGAGACTTAGAGTCATCTGGATCAGTGTCAAAACTTGCATCGACGTAACCCTTTACGACGAACCTCTTGTCACCTCCATAATCAAGAAACATATCCTTGTTCCACTAAGGATAATTTTGACCATTGTCCAGTGATCTACTCTTAGATCACTATTGTACTCCCTTGCCTAACCTGGGCAGAGTATACAATAGGTCCGGTCCATAGCATGGCATACTTTTGTAGAACCTATGACTTAGGCATAGGGAATGACGACTTTCATTCTCTTTCTATTTTCTGCCGTGGTCGGGATTTGAGTCTTACTCAATTTCACACCTTTGCAACACAGGCAAGAACTCTTTCTTCGACCGTTCCATTTTGAACTACTTCAAAATCTTATCAAGGTATGTACTCATTGAAAATCTTACCAAGTGTCTTGATCTATCTCAATAGATCTTGATGCTCAATATGTAAGTAGCTTTACTGAGGTCTTTCTTTTAAAGAACTCCTTTCAAACACTTCTTTATGCTTTCCAGAAAAATTCTACATCATTTTTGATCAACAATATGTCACTCACATATACTTATCAGAAAGGCTGTAGTACTCCCACTCACTTTATTGTAAATACAGGCTTCACCGCAAGTCTGTATAAAACTATATGCTTTGATCAACTTATCAAAGTGTATATTCCAACTCTGAGATGCTTGCTCCAGTCCATAGATGGATCACTAGAGCTTGCACATTTTGTTAGCACCTTTAGGATTGACAAAACCTTCTGGTTGCATCATATACAACTCTTCTTTAAGAAAACCATTAAGGAATGCAGTTTTGACATCCATTTTCCAGATTTCATAAAATGTGGCAATTGCTAACATGATTCGGACAAACTTAAGCATCGCTACAGTTGAGAAAATCTCATTGTAGTCAACACCTTGAACTTGTCGAAAACCTTTTTGCGACAAGTCGAGCTTTGTAGATAGTAACACTACTATCGACGTCCGTCTTCCTCTTGAAGATCCGTTTATTTTCTATGGCTTGCCAATCATCGGGCAAGTCCACCAAAGTCCACACTTTGCTCTCATACATGGATCATATCTCAGATTTCATGGCCTCCAGCCATTTCGCAGAATCTGGGCTCATCATCGCTTCCTCATAGTTCGTAGGTTTATCATGGTCTAGTAACATGACTTCTAGAACAGGATTACCGTACCACTCTGGTGTGGACCGTACTCTGGAAGACCTACGAGGTTCTGTAGTAACTTGATCTGAAGTTTCATGATCATCATCATTATCTTCCTCACTAATTGGTGTAGAAACCACTGGAAATAATTTCTATGATGAACTACTTTCCAATTTGGGAGAAGGTACAATTACCTTATCAAGCTCTACTTTCCTCCCACTCACTTCTTTCGAGAGAAACTCCTTCTCTAGAAAGGATCCATCTTAGCAACGAATATCTTGCCTTCGGATCTGTGATAGAAGGTGTACCCAACAGTTTCCTTTGGGTATTCTATGAAGACGCACTTCTCCGATTTGGGTTCGAGCTTATCAGGTTGAAACTTTTTCACATAAGCATTGCAACTCCAAACTTTAAGAAACGACAACTTAGGTTTATTGCTAAACCATAGTTCATACAGTGTCGTCTCAACGGATTTTGATGGTGCCCTATTTAAAGTGAATGCAACTGTCTCTAATGCATAATCCCAAAACGTTAGTGGTAAATCGGTAAGATACATCATAGATTGCACCATATCCAATAAAGTGTGGTTATGATGTTCAGACACACCGTTATGCTGTGGTGTTCTAGGTGGCATGAGTTTGTGAAACTATTCCACATTATTTTAACTGAAGGCCAAACTCGTAACTCAAATATTCATCTCCACGATCACATCGCAGAAACTTTATTTTCTTGTTATGATGAATTTCCACTTCACTCTGAAATTCTTTGAACCTTTCAACTATTTCGGACTTATTTTTCATCAAGTAGATATACCCATATCTGCTCAAATCATCTGTGAAGGTGAGAAAATAACGATACCCGCCACGAGCCTTAATACTCATTGGCATGCATACATCAGTATGTATTATTTCCAACAAGTCAGTAGCTCGTTCCATTGTTCTGGAGAACGGAGTTTTAGTCATATTGCCCATAAGGCATGGTTCGTAAGCATCAAATGGTTCATAACCAAGTGATTCCGAAAATCCATCTTTTATGGAGTTTCTTCATGCGCTTTACACTGATATGACCCAAACGGCAGTGCCACAAATAAGTTGCACTATCATTATTAACTTTGCATCTTTTGGCATCAATATTATGAATATGTGTATCACTATGATCGAGATCCAACAAACTATTTTCATTGGGTGTATGACCATTGAAGGTTTTATTCATGTAAACAGAACAACAATTATTCTCTGACTTTAAATGAATAACCGTATTGCAATAAACATGATCAAATCATATTCATGCTCAACGCAAATGCCAAATAACATTTATTTAGATTTAACACTAATCCCGAAAGTATAGGGAGTGTGTGATGATGATCATATCAATCTTGGAACTATTTCCAACACTCATTGTCACTTCCCCTCAACTAGTCATTGTTTATTATGCAACTCCTGTTTCGAGTTACTAATATTAGCAACCGAACAAGTATCAAATGCTCAGGGGCTACTATAAACACTACTAAGGCACACATCAATAACCTGTATATCAAATATACCCTTGTTTACTTTGCCATCCTTCTTATCCACCAATTATTCAGGGCATTTCCGCTTCCAGTGACCATTTCCTTTGGAGTGTAAGCACTCAGTTTGAGGCTTTGGTCCATCTTTGAGCTTCTTCGCGGGAGTGACAACTTTCTTGTCATTCTACTTGAAGTTCCCTTTCTTTCCCTTTGGCCTTTTCTTGAAACTAGTGGTCTAGTCAATCATCAACACTTGATGCTCTTTTCTTGATTTCTACCTTCGTTGATTTCAACATCGCGAAGAGGTCGAGAATCGTTTTCATCATCCTTTGCATACTGTAGTTCATCACGAAGTTCTACTAACTTGGTGATGGTGACTAGAGAACTCTGTCAATCACTATCTTATTTGGAAGATTAACTCCCACTTGATTCAAGTGATTGTAGTACCCAGACAATCTGAGCACATGCTCACTAGTTGAGCAATTCTCCTCCATCTTTTAGCTATAGAACTTGTTGGAGACTTCATATCTCTCAACTCGGGTATTTGCTTGAAATATTAACTTCAACCCTGGAACATCTCATATGGCCCATGACGTTCAAAATGTGTTTGAAGTCCCGATTCTAAGCCGTTAAGCATGGTGCACTAAACTATCAAGTAGTCATCATATTGAGCTAGCCAAACGTTCATCATGTCTGCATCTGCTCCTGCAATAGGTCCGTCACCTAGCGGTGCATCAAGGACATAATTCTTCTATGAAGCAATGAGGACAATCCTCAGATCACGGATCCAATCTGCATCATTGCTACTAACATCTTTCAACACAGTTTTCTCTAGGAACATATCAAAATAAACATATGAAAGCAACAACACGAGCTATTGATCTACAACATAATTTGCAAAATACTACCAGGACTAAGTTCATGATAAATTCAAGTTCAATTAATCATATTACTTAAGAACTCAAACTTAGATAGACATCTCTCTAATCATCTAAGTGATCATGTGATCCAAATCAACTAAACCATAACCGATCATCACGTGAAATGGAGTAGTTTTCAATGGTGAACATCACTATGTTGATCATATCTACTATATGATTCATGCTCGACCTTTCGGTCTTAGTGTTTCGAGGCCATATCTGCATATGCTAGGCTCATCAAGTTTAACCTGAGTATTCTGCGTGTGCAAAACTGGCTTGCACCCGCTGTAGATGGACGTAGGGCTTATCACACCTGATCATCATGTGTTGTCTGGGCACGACGAACTTTGGCAACGGTGCATACTCAGGGAGAACACTATTATCTTGAAATTTAGTGATAGATCATCTTATAATGCTACCATCAATCAAAGCAAGATAAGATGCATAAAAGATAAACATCACATGAAATCAATATAAGTGATATGATATGGCCATCATCATCTTGTACTTGTGATCTCCATCTCCGAAGCACCGTCATGATCACCATCGTCACCGGCGCGACACCTTGGTCTCCATCGTATCATCGTTGTTTTCTCGCCAACTATTGCTATTACGACTGTCGCTACCGCTTAGTGATAAAATAAAGCAATTACAGGGCGATTGCATTGCATATAATAAAGTGACAGCCATATGGCTCCTGCTAGTTGCCGATAACTCGGTTACAAAACATGATCATCTCATACAATAAAATATAGCATCACGTCTTGACCATATCACATCACAACATGCCCTGCAAAAACAAGTTAGATGTCCTCTACTTTGTTGTTGCAAGTTTTACGTGGCTGCTACGGACTGAGCAAGAACCGTTCTTACCTAAGCATCAAAAACACAACGATAGTTTGCCAAGTTAGTGTTGTTTTAACCTTCTCAAGGACCGGACGTAGCCACACTTGGTTCAACTAAAGTTGGAGAAACTGACACCCGCCAACCACCTGTGTGCAAAGCACGTCGGTAAAACCAGTCTCGTGTAAGCGTACGCGTAATGTCAGTCCGGGCCGCTTCATCCAACAATACCGCCGAACCAAAGTATGACATGCAGGTGAGCAGTATGACTTGTATCGCCCACAACTCACTTGTGGTCTACTCGTGCATATAACATCAACGCATAAAACCTAGGCTCGGATGCCACTGTTGAGGAACGTAGTAATTTCAAAAACATTCCTACGCACACGCAAGATCATGGTGATGCATAGCAACTAGAGTGGAGAGTGTGTCCACGTATCCTCATAGACCAAAAGCGGAAGCGTTAGCACAACGCGGGTGATGTAGTCGTATGTCTTCACGGCCCGACCGACCAAGCACCAAAACTACGACACCTCCGAGTTCTTGCACACGTTCAGCTCGATGACATCCTCCGTACTCTGATCCAGCAGAGTGTCGAGGGAGAGTTTCGTCAGCACGACGGCGTGGTGACGATGATGATGTTCTACCGTCGCAAGGCTTCGCCTAAGCACCGCTACGATATTATCGAGGAGGACTATGGTGGAGGGGGGCACCGCACACGGCTAAGAGATCAATGATCAATTGTTGTGTCTATGGGGTGCCCCCTCCCCGTGATATAAAGGAGTGGAGGAGGGGAGGGCCGCCTCTCTATGGTGCGCCTAGAGGAGTCCTACTCCCACCGGAGTAGGATTTCCCCTTCTAAGTAGTAGGAGTAGGAGTCAAGGAAAGGGAGAGAGAAGAGAAGGAAGGAGGGGGCGCAGCCCCTCCCCCTCGTCCAATTCGGACTAGGCCTTGGCGGGGCGCCCAACCTCTCGTCTCTCTTTCCCCTAAAGCGCAATAAGGCCCATATACTCCCCGGCGAATTCCCGGAACTCTCCGGTACTCCGAAAAATACCGGAATCACTCGGAACCTTTCCGATGTCCGAATATAGTCGTCCAATATATCAATCTTTACGTCTCGACCATTTCGAGAGTCCTCGTCATGTCCCCGATCTCATCCTGGACTCCGAACTACCTTTGGTACATCAAAACACATAAACTCATAATATAACCATCATCGAACTTTAGGCGTGTGGACCCTACGGGTTCGAGAACAATGTAGACATGACTGAGACACGTCTCTGGTCAATAACCAATAGCGGAACCTGGATGCTCATATTGGCTCCCACATATTCTACGAAGATCTTTATCGGTCAATACGCATAACAACATACATTGTTCCCTTTGTCATCGGTATGTTATTTGCCCGAGATTCGATCGTCGGTATGTCAATACCTAGTTCAATCTCGTAACCAGCAAGTCTCTTTACTCGTTCCATAATACATCATCCTGCAACTAACTCATTAGTTACAATGCTTGCAAGGCTTATAGTGATGTGCATTACCAAGTGGGCCCAGAGATACCTCTCTGACAATCGGAGTGACAAATCCTAATCTCGAAATACGCCAACCCAACAAGTACCTTCAGAGACACCTGTAGAGCACCTTTATAATCACCCAGTTACGTTGTGACGTTTGGTAGCACACAAAGTGTTCCTCTGGTAAACGGGAGTTGCATAATCTCATAGTTATAGGAACGTGTATAAGTCATGAAGAAAGCAATAGCAACATACTAAACGATCATGTGCTAAGCTAACGGAATGGGTCAAGTCAATCACATCATTCTCTAATGATGTGATCCCGCTAATCAAATGACAACTCATGTCTATGGCTAGGAAACTTAACCATCTTTGATTCAACGAGCTAGTCAAGTAGAGGCATACTAGTTACACTATGTTTGTCTATGTATTCACACATGTATTATGTTTCCGGTTAATACAATTCTAGCATGAATAATAAACATTTATCATGAAATAAGGAAATAAATAATAACTTTATTATTGCCTCTGGGGCATATTTCTTCAGTGCCCCCTCCTTCTCTTCTTCCCTCTTCCCTTTTTTCCTTCCAGCAAATATGGAAGGGGGGAGGTCGAATTGGGGAAGACCCCAAGTAGGATTCGGCCTACTTGGGGCGCACCCCTTGGCTGCTCCTCCCTCCCTCCACCTAGAATATATATATATATATATATATTGTCGGTGTACTAAGGTAGGGGTACCTCAGTACCCCAACTTGTGCACGGGCAGTTGCAGCTCCCCGCGGCAAGGTTTACCACGAGCTCGCCGAACACCTTCCTGCTCCATGACAAGCCATTCAAAGACAAAGTATACAAGACAGAAGATCGAGACCCCGGCAAGCGGAGCTTACCGGGAAGGCCTTTCCAGGCTCAAGATTACATCACTCACGCAAAGCCCCGGCGAGGGGAGCTCGTCGGGAAGACTAGAAGATTACATCATAGAAGATACGCCTCGGCGCTATATGCGTCCCGGCGAGGGCCCGGGAGCGATTAGTTACAGAGCCCGCAACCTCCGGCCCGGCAGAGTCAAGACCCGGCAAGGTGCTTGCGGGAGAGTTGCGTTGTGTGCTGCGCCCAGCTCATCGCCCACGCCGCCTTTGGGGCCTTTCCAGGACGCTGGCGGATGACCGTGCCGCTGGGGACACGGTGGCACTTCACGGTGGTAGGATCCATCGCCGTGGCAGACGGAGACGAACGGCGGGAGCTTTTGGGGTCGACGGCGACGGGCATTAAATGCCCTTGTCCCCATCACAAAGTAGGTAGCGACCACTTTGTTCATGCATCGTAGCTTCACTGTTCCCGACTGCTCCAACTACCACCTCTTTTACATTTTACCCTTTCTCCCACGCTGCCACTGTTGGCGCCCCTTTCGACTATAAAAGGGAGGCCCATGCGCACGAGAAGGGTTAGGCGGTTCGTCCATTCGACACACGACACCACCATACTACCGCACTCGTGCAAGATCAAATACAACACAAAGCAGCAGAGGAGTTTTATCTCTCCGAGAGCTCCGGCTGGGTAAATCCGCCTGCTGCGTGCCGCCCGATCTGCTCTCAGGCTCCCTCCGCCCTCGCACCGCTCGAGCGAAGGGGCCCGGCCCCATAGGTGTCCGCGCGGCAGGATTCCCGCATCTTTGGCGCCGGTAGGGGCGCCGAGGTTGTGCGGACCTGATCCGGCGTTCGCGCGGGCGCGTTCTTCATCAACCTCTCCAGTTTCATCAACAATTACGCCATGGCCCCGAAGAAGAAGGCTTCGGGGGCTGCAGGCCCGGCTGCGTATCATCCGCCGCCACCGGAGCCAACGGTGGGCGGAGAAGACGCCGTCGGAGGGGTGGTCGCCGGCGAGGACACTCGCGGCGCCACCAGATCCAAGGACAGGACGGATGACCGCGCCGGTCTCCGTGGACATTCCGCGCCCATCTCAAAGACGACAACCCAGCAGCGCCATACCACGGGAGGTGGTATCCGCATGCTTGGGGCAAGGACACACCGGGGCTCATGGGATGCTCCGACCAACGTCCGGACACAAGCAAAGCGAAGGCGCCGGGCAGGACCTCGCTCCTTCTAACACCGTTAGAGTCCGAGCATACCCGCCTCGCACCGCCGCTCCCCGCCTCCACTCCAGCCAGAAGCGCCGTAAGGCGCGAATCGCTCGACTTCCCTCGGCAAGCGGACAAGGCCAAGACCGGAGGGCTACCATCAAGAGCCTGGTCGCCTTCACCAACAACGACCCTTCACAGCAGCCGGCGACCTCGAGGCCGCGGCAAGCTGAGAAGACGAAGGCTGACGGCGACAAGAGCGCCGGGGGTGCAACCAACATGCACTCCCCGCCGCGGAAGCGAAAGACGCCGCCCCGCCGGAACAACACCGACGACGGCTCCACGGCATCGTCGGATCCGCGGGCTCGTCGGGATCAACACCAGGTCCTCGACGACCGGCGACAAGAAGACGCCGGACCAGATCGAGCGCCGCCGAGAAGCTCGGGCGACAATCAGACAGAGAGCTGGGAACACTGTCGACGCGTGCACGCGCCCGTGAACTGTGCGACTTGTCAGACGCGGCGAGCTGCCTGCGTTCACCCGCGAGCCGCGCCAAGGCCCAAAGGGCTCCAAAGATGAAGAATTTCAAGCCGACGCATCGAGAAGTACGACGGCAAGACGCACCCTCGGAATTCCTTAGTGTCTACACCATCGTGCGAGCCGTCGGGCGCGACGAGAAGATTCTCGGCGAACTACTTCCGCTGCGTTAAGCCGAACGCTCGTTCTGGCTTATGCACTTGCCGGAAGGCTCCATTTCTTCTGGGCCGACTTTTGCCATCAGTTTGTCGGCGCTTTCACCGGGCGCCACAAACCCCACGGTCGAGAGCGATCTCCACATTTTGGCCCGAAGGAAGGAGAAACCCTGCGCAAGCACATCCAACGCTTCAGCCAGTGCAAAGACAACATCTCGATGTCCACCTCGCCATGTTATCAGCGCGTTCCACCGTAAGCGGCGCAACCGCCCGATGCGTGAAGAGATGGCGATGACCAAGATTCGGGATGTCACGAGCTCTATGCTCTGGTTGATAAGGCGCTGCGAAGAGGGGAGGAGACTCCCGGGAGGAGTCTGGCGCAGGAGGAAGCGAGAAGCGACAACTCCCCTGCAAAGAAGAGACGGCGGCGAAATAACAGAAGAAGAACAAGAAAGAGGTGCTTGCCGTCGAGAAGTTCGGGCGAGGAGGCTCCGCCAAGCAAACACAGGCTGGCGGCTCGCAAGGAGCCTGCCCTCAGAAGCGGCAGCCGACAAGCTGTGGCGGCCCGCAAGCAATACTGCAAAATCCACCGCACCAAGGGCCACGATCTCTACAACTGCAAGCGCGTCGATGATCTCGTCGAGCAGCAAAAAGCTGAGTACGAGAGGCGCGACAAGGAGAGGGCCCAAGATGGCGGAGGAGATCCAAGCAAGAAGCGGCCGTTCAATGGCCGGGGAGGGCGCCGCGACAAGGCCAAGCAGCGGCAAGCTGATCGACCTCCCCGGGGCCGCGACAAGGATGAAGAAGACGACGACGAAGACATGGAGGATGAGGATAACAGCGAGCAGGAGTTACTGAAGGCCACGGAGGTCCTGTCAGGCCGACGGTGGCGCTTCTCAGACACCTCCCACCGCCAGCTAAAGCGGTGGGTGCGTGAGGTGAATGCAGCGGAACCGCCTGCGGAGTCGCAAGAGCTCCTCAAATGGTCCAAGACGCCCATCATTTTCGATCTTGAGGATCACCCGACCGCACCACCGCTGGGTCGGGTGTTTGCCGATGCTGGTCTCACCCACCATCCGGAACCTCAAGGTCACCAAAATGTTGGTTGACGGCGGGGCGGGCTGAACTTGATCTCCTCCGCCGTGATCAAGAAACTCCAAATTCGGATGGCGAGCTCAAGAGACCGGTTCTTTCCAAGGAATCAACCCGGACGGAGTAAGCCCAAGGGAAAGATCACTCTGCCGGTGACCTTTGGCGGGAGCTCAACTTCAGGATCGAAGCGATCACTTTCGACGTCGCCGATATTCCGTTGCCATACAATGGAATACTCGCCGTCCCGCCTCGCCAAGTTCATGGCAGCTTCCCATTATGTTTACAACGTACTCAAGATGCCGAGGCCGATAAGCGCCATCACCGCCCACGGCGACAAGAAGGATGCGCTTATCCGCACCGACAAGATCTACGGGATGCGGCAGCCGCGCCGACAAGAATACACTTGCCATTGAAGCTCCCGGGGAAGAAGACGAAGACCAAGTCCGACAAGTGCTCGGGGCCCACTCCGCAACCGCACCTCTTCGAGTGCTGCGCTGCCGCCGAGGACGCACCATCGAGCTCCACCGGCAAGAGTAAAAGGAATGGCCGCTCCACCGCAACCAAGAAGGTGCCGCCAAGGAGGACGGCAGACGGTGGTACCTTCACCATCGATTGCCACGCTGACGACAGAATAGGAAAGCGCTCATTGCCTTCCTCGGGAGAATGTCGATGTGTTTGCATGGCAACCATCCGACATCCCCGTGTTCCTGTGAAGGTGATTGAGCACAAGCTTGCTGTTTGCCCTCATCGCGCGCCCATCAAGCAAAAAGTGAGGAAGCAAGCCATGGAGCGCCAAGAATTCATCGAAGAGATCGAAAGCTAGAGACAAGAGGCCTAGTTAGAGGTGTGATCCATCCGACGTGGTTAGCAAACCCGGCCGTCAGGCGCAAGGCCAACGGGAAATGGAGGCTGTGTATAGACTTCACCGATGTGAATAAAGCATGTCCCAAGGATCCATTCCTTGCCGCATTGACCAGATTGTTGACTCCATCGCCGGATGTGAGCTACTCGCTTTCTTGATGCATACTCAAAGCTATCACCGGATCTTTATGGCCAAAGAGGATGAAGAGAAGATCGCATTTATCACTCCGTGTGGCACTTATTGCTTCATACGCATGCCATTTGGAC